>OX333076.1:45327777-45893328 GCA_946863875.1 Alloplasta piceator | reverse complement strand
CAACCTCAATAACTGCAACCTCAATAACTGCAACCTCAATAACTCAACCTCAATAACTGCAACCTCAATAACTGCAACCTCAATAACTGCAACCTCAATAACTGCAACCTCAATAACTGCAACCTCAATAACTGCAACCTCAATAACTGCAACCTCAATAACTGCAACCTCAATAACTGCAACCTCAATAACTGCAACCTCAATAAACCTCAATAAACCTCAATAAACCTCAATAACTGCAACCTCAATAACTGCAACCTCAATAACTGCAACCTCAATAACTGCAACCTCAATAACTGCAACCTCAATAACTGCAACCTCAATAACTGCAACCTCAATAACTGCAACCTCAATAACTGCAACCTCAATAACTGCAACCTCAATAACTGCAACCTCAATAACTGCAACCTCAATAACTGCAACCTCAATAACTGCAACCTCAATAACTGCAACCTCAATAACTGCAACCTCAATAACTGCAACCTCAATAACTGCAACCTCAATAACTGCAACCTCAATAAACCTCAATAAACCTCAATAAACCTCAATAACTGCAACCTCAATAACTGCAACCTCAATAACTGCAACCTCAATAACAGCAACCTCAATAACTGCAACCTCAATAAACCTCAATAAACCTCAATAAACTGCAACCTCAATAACTGCAACCTCAATAAACTGCAACCTCAATAAACCTCAATAAACTGCAACCTCAATAAACTGCAACCTCAATAACTGCAACCTCAATAACTGCAACCTCAATAACTGCAACCTCAATAACTGCAACCTCAATAAACCTCAATAAACCTCAATAACTGCAACCTCAATAACTGCAACCTCAATAACTGCAACCTCAATAAACCTCAATAACTGCAACCTCAATAACTGCAACCTCAATAGCTGCAACCTCAATGACTGCAACCTCAATGACTGCAACCTCGATAACTGCAACCTCAATAACTGCAACCTCAATAACTGCAACCTCAATAACTGCAACCTGAAACCTGAAACCTGAAACCTGAAACCTGAAACCTGAAACCTGAATAAAAATACTCGAAATGGAACCATCCCGATTTCCGAAAATCTGCCTTGATCGATTAGTAGCTCTCGATGCCTCGAATATGAATAATCCGAAATACAACTGGTTCACATGCCTTCGAAAATTATTCGATGCTAGCGGCTCTTCCGAAATTTTTGATAATATGAACTATAATACAATTTTAAATATAGCACAGAGCGTGTGTTGGTGACCATTAAAGAGAAACAATTCCAATCTGATGCAGTTCCAGTCTTGCTCTCGACGTACAGCCCGTTGTATAAAAACCGCGTTCAGCTCAACGAGCTGAAACGCGAGCCATATCTAGACTTGAATATCCCACTTCCCTTCAAAAGATTAGCAGCTCAAAGTCGCCTTTCGGGTTCAGTAACGGTAGCGTTTAGATTTAAAAATTTATACTATATATAAACTCGACATTAATGTAACGTGCTCGGTCTGTAATATGCTGAAACTTGAAACGCTGGACCACTTTCTATTTGAATGTCCGTTGTACGACGCCGCTAGAACCCAATATTTTCCGGTAGCCAATTCTCTTATTGCTCTTGATAATTTGGACGAGGCGGGAACTCGAAATCTGGCTTTATTCATTATAACAGCATGCAAATTGCGAGCCTTTGCGCTGGGAAATTGATGTTTGGAACCTGAAGCGTCCGTTTGTTTTCGTAACTAGGTTAAGATTTGAATTATATAGCTACCGCATTACCAACCCTCTTTGTAATAGATGTATTTACATCTCGACAAATAAATATACTACTACTATTCAAGATTGCAATAACGGAGACCCGCAGAGTCCGTCAAGTCTCGATAATCACGGCCAAGATTGTGCACTACCCAAAATAAAGAGGAATCAAAGAGGAAATAAGAGGAGCGAAATAAAGATTCAAACGATCAATATATTTTTTTTCATTATTTTTTATTTAACGTCGCATCAACTGCCAGGGTTACAACTGACGGGATTCATATATATCTTATAATAGATTTCGGTGTGTTTATAAATATAACGCATTGTCAAAGACACGCGAAAAAAAAATTGATACAAAAATTTTTCAAAAACTCCGAGTTTCCATTGTTCGTGTTCATCGTGTTATTTTCATTCCCCTCTTCCCCCTCGAGTGTTATTCCTTTACCTCGTACGATCACGAGTCATGTTGATACAAATTTGAGTTGGAAATAAATATTTCTCATGAGTCATAATGAAATTGGAGTTTTTTGCCGCAACCATCACCCCGCTGACCCCGCTTCTTCCAGACGACGTGTGGTTCTTTACAGAGATGCACAATGTTCTTTCAAAATCTTCGTAATTCAAGTTATAAAAATTAATAAAAAAAATAACAAGGGTGGTGATATGGTGTCAACGGGCGATAATCGTGCGTCCCGTGCCCGGTGTGTATTATCAAGGATCGCAGCATGAGGTCCGCATTGTCGTTGGCGGGGTAGAGTCATAAAAATTGGACAATTTCACGTATGCCAATCTTGGTTCGATGATAAGTCGACAATCCCCGATGTAGATGTATTTCGCTAATTTTCAACGGTCATCTCGAGTTGTCATACCGCTGGTTGCAATATAAATTAGAAAAACAAAACAACTACAATGTTGATCGGTGTTTTTTTTTTTATCGAAATTTTTTCGCGCAACGCAAATATGCTATTTGTCATGATAAAATTCTTCACGGATCCAGAGACACGTTGCAGCCTTGAAAAAATCGTTCGACGTAAGAAGCCAAATGGCGCTCTAATTTTTCATCGTCGTAAACCTCAATCGTCGTAAAGACCGTTTTTCGTGTTATTTTCTTTTTTTCATTTCGCCGTACGTTTCAATGACGTTGTATTTCCATAGCACCGCCGTGATTTTATCGCTCAACCATTATCTTGTTTCCATCGGCGGCACCCGCGATCGTCCATCATCGAATCATCGCATATTAACGAGTAAAAATTCCAATTTATCAGCGCACCAATCGGATACACCGAGTGGCTCGTGTATCTCGTAATTGTAAGACTCGTTCGATACCTGCAAGCAGAAAGGAATTTTTGTAGAATGGTAATAGTTCAGCTCAACGCGTAAATGAGAAATTCGTAAAGAATTCAGAAAATGTTCGAGCCTCATAATTTTATCATAGATCCATCAATGCGTTCCATTTCGTAAGCACTTGGTGTTTTTTCTCCAAGACCCTTTTCTCAATCATTGACCATTTTGCTACCTCATAGAGGAAGCTTTGTTTTCGCGAAATTTTTTTGTTCGAGATTTTCATGCCAGTATGTTAAAAATGTCCTAAAACATGGAGAAATTATATTTTCAAAAAATGTCCGTATGTGTGTGTGTGTGTGTGTGTGTGTGTGTGTGTGTGTGTGTCGCTGCCTCGGAAAAACTCCAACATCTATATCTCAAGACCACATTGGAGTAGCGAGCCGAAATTTTCCACATAAGCTGAGCTCCACAGCCCCTCTGTTATAAATTTTGCAAAAATTCATCGACGCGGGCGAATTTTATGCGCTTTCAAATTTACAAAAAAAATTGCGTGGTTGCTGTAGCGTTCGCAAATTTTGCGATATCGGGTTAAAAAATATTTTCATGATATTTCCAATCGCGACTCACACGTCATTATCCTTCTTGATGATTTTTTCTTCCGTATCCTCGATCTCGCCAATTTCCTTTTCCCCGTCAACGTCCTTTTTCGTATCCTTGCCATTCTGTCCTCGCTCGAATCGTCGCTCTTTCGATGCTTCTTCTCCCTCGAAATTTCCTTATCCGTTTTGTCCCTCGTTGATTCATCCCTCGACGTTGATTTCCATTCTCACCGTTATCCTTGCCGACGTGGTGACCAATTTTTGCCTCCTTGTCGCGTTCCTCCCCGCTCTTCGACTCTTCGCTCTTGTCATGTCCACCGTTGCACCTCGATGAGATTGCCAGTGAGTAAGTACTTTCTCGCGTAAACGTGGTATCCAATGGAAAACAAACCGATCGATCGTCGTTGCTCTCAAGTTTTTGTATCATCCACTCGATACTCGTGTCACTCGTGATGAAAGACTCGATTCGTTCGCGTGACGAATTATATTCATCGTAAATCGTGGACTCGTTATTATCTCAATTATCTCTGTAGCGTGTAACCGTCAAGAGCATCGCAGGACGATCGATCGTAACGCAACGTTACTATTTTGGCGCGAACAATTCGACGATGAAATAAGCGTCAACGATTTTCTCTGCGTCAACAGCGGGACCATCACGCGTGCTCCGCAAATTCAAGAGTCTCGTGGGCTCTGCGGTTCTTTCCGCACCAGCCGAGACGAAATTTGACAGACTCGCGGTCCATCTGAAATTTGAAGAAAAAAAAACCATTAAAAAATCATACGGGGATACAGTCCTTGAATGGAAAAAAATATATCGCCACGAATCGTGCCTTTCATTCGACGTCCCCATCGTTCGTATCGAAGCTGCTAGCTGCGATACACTTTGCATCTGTTGCACGGTTTCCACGATAATCCGCGGTAAAGCAACATTGCATCTAACGGACGAGTCTGAATCACGAGGCTGAAAAATACGATAATTTTTGCAATTCCAACATGATGATTCAATTTCATTGAATCTATAATATTTATATATCAGCGCGATCGATGGTCAATCAGGCCGATGCGTCAATAAAATTTCATTTATTAAAAGAAATAGATTCATTCGAACTTGATGAGTGAAAAAAAAATCTCGGTTTTGAATCGCCAAAAATAAATGGTGGAAAAAAAAATTACTTCCTACCCGATGATCCAATTTTTCAGTGTCAATTTTAAATTATAATTTTCAATTTCGATTGCTTTTTTTTTCGTCGGTGGTTTTCGATTTCAATTTTTCGCAAATTCAAATTAAATTATTTATTCATCAGGGGATAATAAATTCAAGGGGTCACGAGAATGATCGTATTTTACCGTTGAATGAAAAATAAATAAATAATTACGAAACAATTGCCCTTTTGGTGCAGCGATTCGTATTTACTCCGAGATGAAAATATTTCTACGGAGTTGCAACGAAGCAACTCTATTATAAAAAATGTCTCTGTACAATACTGCACTATCGGTCGAGAGTCCACGATGATCGTTGGGCGATTTCAGCAGGTTATATATTCCCGTCGATCTATTTTATAATTTTATACAATTGCCTCTCACGCCCGATCCTCCCCGCACTGACAAAAAAAAATGTTGGAATCATCAAAATCTGTCATTCGATACGTCCAAACGAATATTTAGTTGGTACGATTCAATATTTTTTTGCCTGAATAATATTTTGGTTGACCAAAGCGCATAAATATTCAAATTATTTTATTGTATTATATATGCGCTTCGGTCAACGAAAATATTATTCGGGGAAAAAAAAAATGAATCGTACCAACTAAATATTCGTTTGGACGTATCGAATGACAGATTTGGTTGATTCCAACTTTATTTTTCTCAGTGCGTGTTCTCGTTCCACTCGATGACGGAGACGGAGACATAGACGGAGACGAAGACGGAGACGGAGACATAGATGGAGACGGAGACGGAGACGGAGACGGAGACGGAGACATAGACGGAGACGGAGACATAGACGGAAACGGAGACGGAGACGGAGACGGAGACGGAGACGGAGACGGAGACGGAGACGGAGACGGAGACGGAGACGGAGACGGAGACGGAGACGGAGACGGAGACGGAGACGAAGACGGAGACGGAGACGGAGACGGAGACGGAGACGGAGACGGAGACGGAGACGGAGACGGAGACGGAGACGGAGACGGAGACGGAGACGGAGACGGAGACGGAGACGGAGACGGAGACGGAGACGGAGACGGAGACGGAGACGGAGACGGAGACGGAGACGGAGACGGAGACGGAGACGGAGACGGAGACGGAGACGGAGACGGAGACGGAGACGGAGACGGAGACGGAGACGGAGACGGAGACGGAGACGGAGACGGAGACGGAGACGGAGACGGAGACATAGACGGAGACATAGACGGAGACGGAGACGGAGACGGAGACGGAGACGGAGACGGAGACGGAGACGGAGACGGAGACGGAGACGGAGACGGAGACGGAGACATAGACGAAGTCATAGACGGAGACGGAGACGGAGACGGAGACGGAGACGAAGACGGAGACGGAGACGGAGACATAGACGGAAACGGAGACGGAGACGGAGACGGAGACGGAGACGGAGACGGAGACGGAGACGGAGACGGAGACGGAGACGGAGACGGAGACGGAGACGGAGACGGAGACGGAGGCGGAGACGGAGACGGAGACGGAGACGGAGACGGAGACGGAGACATAGACGGAGACGGAGACATAGACGGAGACGGAGACGGAGATATAGACGGGGACAGAGACTGAGATATAGACGGAGACGGAGACGGAGACGGAGACGGAGACGGAGACGGAGACGGAGACGGAGACGGAGACGGAGACGGAGACGGAGACGGAGACGGAGACGGAGACGGAGACGGAGACGTAGACGGAGACGGAGACGGAGACGGAGACGGAGACGGAGAAGGAGACGGAGAAGGAGACCGAGACGGAGACATAGACGGAGACGGAGACATATACAGAGACGGAGACGGAGACATAGACGGAGAAGGAGACGGAGAAGGAGACCGAGACGGAGACATAGACGGAGACATAGACAGAGACGGAGACGGAGACGGAGACGGAGACGGAGACGGAGACGGAGACGGAGACGGAGACGGAGACGGAGACGGAGACGGAGACGGAGACGGAGACGGAGACGGAGACGGAGACGGAGACGGAGACGGAGACGGAGACGGAGACGGAGACGGAGACGGAGACGGAGACGGAGACGGAGACGGAGACGGAGACGGAGACGGAGACGGAGACGGAGACATAGACGGAGACGGAGACGGAGACGGAGACATAGACGGAAACGGAGACGGAGACGGAGACATAGACGGAGACGGAGACGGAGACGGAGACGGAGACGGAGACGGAGACGGAGACGGAGGCATAGACGAAGACGGAGACGAAGACGGAGACGGAGGTGGAGACGGAGACGGAGACATAGACGAAAATCAGAGGTAGGTGGCGGATACAAGGTGGCAGCGGTGATCGGCAACAAAAAATCTATCATTATTATCCAATTTTTTCGAACAATTAAGAATTGGCAAAAAAATATAACTAATTTTTTTTTCTCAAATTAGTAATTAGCGGGAACCGGTTACTAATATTTCTAAAAATTAGTAATTAGTGCCAAAATATTTCTAATTTTCATTTAAAAATTCTTAATTAGTGCCAAAATATTACTAATTTTTCTTAAAAATTAGCAATGAGTGACAAAATATTACTAATTTTTTCCAAGAATTAGTAATTCGCGAGAAAGGTATTGCTGAATAACCGAAAACATCAATAATTTGTGGAGAAATGTTGTATTAATTTTGGAAAAAGCAATAAATAATAAAAAATTAAAAATGCATTTTTCAATAGGTACTGATTAAATATTCGTATTAAGGAGGTTCATCCGGTACCGAGTGATTCAAAAGAAAAATGTCAATGTTTAACATAAAAATAAGCGGCGACTAGCGTAGTCATTGACAATGCTTAACCTCAAAATAATCAGCATTTTCGAGACTAATTAATTTATTATGAGTCTTTTTCATTATAATTCTTAAATTTTCATCAAAAACTCTATTGTAATGATTGTGCATTTAATATTTATCGACGGTATCCCATAAGAGCCCGTGTTATTTAGGATTTACATTTTTATTTATTTCTCCCGAACAGCGTACCCTCGAGTCTTGAAATTTTTACAGATGACTTTTTACATATTAATAACTATATTCTGATTTTTTTATCACCATCTGTATTGTAAATCGTGTACCAGATAAACCTCCTTAATGATAACTTGTGTGATTCGTAATAAATATACAGCACTATACTTTTCTACAAATTAGTCATTTTATTTTATTTTTTTAATTTGTAATATCTTCTTTGCCAATTACTATATTTAGGAAAAAAACTTGGTAATATTTTTTCGCTAATTACCAATTTTTTTTTTTAAATTGAAAATATTTTCTTACCAATTACCAATTGAAAAAAAAAACTAATATATTGTCGTCAATTACGAATTTTTATAAAAAATTTGTAACATGTATTTTGTAACTAATTATTAATTTTTCGAAAAAACGATTAATACGATCAATACCCTAGCGCAAGTTGCAACGGTCCAAACAACGCCAAAGCAACGCGTTGCTTTTCAACTTTTGAAATCTGCAAAACAACGGTAAAAAGCAACGTGAAATTCGGTGAAAATCACCTTTCACCGCTCCCTACTTGACCGACGGTGGTAAAAAAGGCGCTCGGGATGGTTCGAGTGGCGTTGTTTACCGGAAAAGCAGAAGAGGAAAAACAGAAATTATCATCGAAAAAGATCGCCGCGCCGCGTTGACTGGTAGTGCGTCATTAGCAGCTGTTTTCGTTAGCATGTGGTCGATGACAGTCATTCAGTTATCTGAGCTGTGAAAGCGTCAACAAACGTTTCACGCGTCGTATTTTCCTCCCTTTTTTGTTGCGTTTTTTCAATTCCCGTCGTTACGGATTTTCTCGAATTTCGAAATTGATCCTCTCACTTTTAATTGGACATCAATTCGACCTGCGAGACAAAAGAACGTTTTATCCAATATACATTGATCCAATATAGTGGAGGCGGAGTGAGAGAAAAAATAAAATTCATTGTTCGCTATCGACTATGCGCCACGATCCGGCATTATTTCTTATCGTTCTATTGTGCACCTAATTATTATAAAAAAATAACGATGATTAATCAGGGATGGGAAAATAATTGAATCTCGACGAGGTTTTTTTTTAGCCATACAGTGCCGCTACCTTGCGATCAAACAACTGAACGACTCGCGAAAAAATTCGCTATTCAAAAACTTGCGCAATTAGAATTTTTCAAGACATCGCTTTACCTTTTTTTTAATCAACTGTAATTATTTTGGTGAATTATCGATGATTGTGGTTTTTCTATCAAATATTTGGGATCGCTGACACTTTACTCGAAGTTTTGTCGGTTTTGTCCCCTCCCCCCCTCCCGCTCCTTACCGGCAACATACTAGCTGCCACAGGATGACTGAGGAGCCCGACAGTGTTGCCACTGTCTAAGAAATTTCTTAAATCTAAAGAAATTTAGATGGTTTCTAAGATTTAAGAATTCTTAGGTATTTTTTAAAGAATTCTCAGAATTTCTAAGAATTCTAAAGAAAATCTCCGCAATCGTAATAACAACCGCGCAAGAGTAGGCTCTTCGGTCTGTATATGCGCTGTCTTACCGACAACCTCGACTGTCGGTAAGAATTCTAGACTGCAGGTAAGGTAGTAAATGTCCCGAGTCAACCCCCAAACGTAACTAAGAAATCTAAAGAATTTCCAATGCGCCATCTGAAGAATTATATCCATCGCGGTTTGGCAACACTGGGCTAGCGTTTCATAGCCCTGGTCAACGAAGATTGAGTTCCATAGAAGCGTACTTCTTACGGGCCACTTGAAGCAAAGCTTTCCACGACTCGTGCAGCCGTGGGATGGCTCTCCGATCGTCCTACTGTGACGAATCCCGATTAAGTCCGCGAACTCACCGCGTGGAGCAGCATCGCTAAATTCTTGATAACGGGCGGGAGATTTCAAGTTACGAATATTTAGCATGATACTCTGAGAGGCATGAAATGAGCATGACGACTGCCGTAATAATAATCTTGACTTACTAATAATTATACAAATGAAACACAAAATCATATTAATTGAAGTAGAATTATATCCATTTTGCGCACACGAAACATATGGGTGTATGTATGTATATGGTACATAGCAAAATAGACACGTCGTATATGTAATATTTCAAATATATAAGAATAGGAATAAGAAACTTTTGCGCACAGCACGGGTTCACCGCTTTCCCTGTTTTTGCCTCTCTTAGTTTGAACGACCTTTTGAGCTTATAAAAAATATCAGCTTTCGAATCGTAAATTTAGTTGTGCGTACGGCTGCAAGCCACATGGGTTGCAGGCGACAAATAGAAGTTGTTTTCAAGTAGTTTTTGTATAGAATTCTTGTTCGAGTGCATACGTGACTTTCCTCTGCTTTCCAGGATTACACGAAAATACGCACAAGACCCTTTTTTTTGGTAAAGTCGTAAAGAAATTCGAGAAAGCGTTCTAGCGATCTCAAGTACCCACATGTGAGAAATAGAAAAATGCAGAGAGGCAAAGAAATGGGTAACGCGCGGAGGAACCGAGAGCAGAGAGAGAGGAAACGAGACCTGAGAGAGGAAACGAGACCTGAGAGAGAACGAACGAGACCAGAGAGAGACGGAGCGTGACCTGAGAGAGACGGAGCGAGAACGAGGCGGGCAAGAGCGAGACCGCACGATGACAACGAGGGGGCTGAGCGAGAGAGATAGACGAGTCGAAAGGGTGGGAGGCCCAGCAAGACGAAGGACTCGTGAGGTCCTCCGGAAAATCGTCAGCGAAAAACGACAACACTCGCTAGCAGGACGCGAAACAACCAACTCTGACTCTCTCTCTCTGCACTGAGAAATCTTAGAGTTATATCTAACGTCGATTTAATACGTTTGTAATAGAATACTTTGACTGCATTGGTTCTTCAAAATATATCTTGTGTGAATTTGTCTTCCAAATCTCGCTTTTTACTTAATTGCATGAATAACAAGTTTTATTAACGTCGAAGTCGCTACGTGGGGTGGACTTTCGTCCTTCACGGTGCGGACCAATAGCCCGGAGCTGAATGCCAACGGAGGACATCGTTGGGTTGAATTCTCAAATTCAAATTTGCCGCGCTTTACGTGACAAAAGTGTCACAGAAACTTTTTGGTGACAGCGGTGGGATAGGTTCGGATAAATTCGGACGAATCAAAACAATTATTATAAAAACGGACACAAAGTGCCTTTATAATAATTAAATTTCGGACTAGTGAAGTGAAATACGCGCGAATCATCGACTCGCGTAGTGACTCGACTTCAATACGAATCGTGGTGAAAACATTGGTGGTGACAATTTGGACTGTATAGTCAAATTTTAATAATAATCTATTTTCGTCGCATAGGACAATGTTTTAGGGGCGCGTTTAATATCGTGATTGCAACGAACCGTTTTCTTTTTGTGCATAATCGCTGGGCGGACCGAGCAGTTCGGTGAGAGTGTGTGAGAAGGAATAGGGGATCACGCGAAGGCGCTATAGCGACGATTCGGGAGAGTGCGCGACCTTGCCTGAGGTTTTTGCCCGGAATAGCTGGTTTTCCCTCAGGTTGCTCGTAGGCGAATGCCGAGGTCTGCGACATTGGCCGAGAACAATTAAAACGGCTAACGATTGTGACTCGTGTTTCGAGGGGAACGTGCACGAGGACGAGGACGAGGACAAGAACGAGTATGAGAAAAGAGACGGCTGCAGAGGACGACAGGAAGATCAACTGATTCGATCATCAAACACTCAGCAAGTCGACAGATCTTCGAGAACGTCAATCGGTAAGTCGTCGTGCAATTTTCCTTCCGTCTCTCAGAGTTAAGTAATTTGCGTTTGGGGGTAAACTAGAGTCGAGAACAAATATTTTTTCGGTGTATATATATATATTGATAAAATGTCGGGAAACTGGGTCGTAGAAGACGTGCTTGCTAATCGGGAAAACGATCAAGAATTGCATGAGGACGGCTATCGTCGAAATATCGCGATCGGGAAAACAATCCAAGACGAGCTCGAGTATGCTCATTCTTCGCGAAGTGATTCAAACTTGCCGGTCGTAATTCGAGGCCCATTGGAGATGCAGCTACCCTCGCGATTTTCCGACAAGCCTACGAGTGTGTCGAGTGCCTCGTCGAGTGAATCTGAACCCTCCCGAAAACGATATTTGAGTTTTAAAGCCGCTCTAGAGTTTGTCCCAAAATCGTTCGATGGCGAGAATATTCCGGTCAATAAATTCATTCGGGATTGTTTGTTCGCACAGGCGTCAATCGACCCTGAAGACAGGCCACTCCTGTTAAAAATGGTTCGTTCGCGATTGTGTGGTCAAGCGGACGCGGGATTGTTGGACCAGAATATTCTCACGTTAGAGGATTTATTGCATAGCCTTAAGCTATCGTTTTCCTCAACTGAAACCGCTGAGAGCCTGACCACCATGCTATCGACGGTCGCGCAGAAAGATGGAGAAGCGGTAGAGAGTTACGGCGTGCGAACGTGCAAAATTCTGAACGAGCTCATGAACGCGGTTCGAGAAGAAAAATCCCCTGAGGTAGCATACGGGTTACTCGAATCAGCGCGCGAATCGGCCCTAAAAAACTTTACGCGGGGATTACGGCCCGAATTAGAAATGCGCGTGAAGCTTGGTATGCCGAAATCAATTCAAGAAGCGATACGCATCGGTAAAACCGCCGAATGGGAAGTGGGCCATCAAAGAACTCTATCACGTACGCTCGACAACGTTGAACCAAGTAAACGTGGGGATGGACATAGAGATTTTTCCAACGGACAGCGTACGGCACCATACCGTGGAAGGGGTGTGTCGCGCGCCTTCGCATTTAATGGGGGTCGGGGACGCGGAGTAGGTCAGCGTGGCGGTAGGTTACAAGGCAAGGGCCATAAACAGAACGGGAACATTCGGGGTTTAAACAAGGGTCAAGAGAGCGGCAGGGGCGGTCACAGCGGCGGATCGGCCACTTGCTACAAGTGTGGTAAAGTTGGCCACTACGCGCGAGAGTGCACTTCTAGTGCAGGAAAGGGGGGCGCGTGCCACCGCTGCAATAAGGAAGGACACTACGCTCGCGACTGCACAGCGGAGGTCGACACGAAAATGATTTGTTACAAATGCGGTGTCCTTGGGCACAAAGCACGCAATTGCACTAAACAGGCTGATACAAGTGCACATGTAAATTACGGAAAACAAGGTCAGGCTACTGAGAACTGTGGGGGTTATTCGAAGGAAAGTAAAATGATCGAAAACAGCTCCAGCAACTCTTTAAACGAGTAAAGTGCTCGACTTGCGGGCGTAATGTCGAGCCCGAAAATCCGGACGCGCCCATCAAAGCTAAGGTTTTTCTCATCAGCCCGTCGCGTAAACGAAATTCTCCCGTAATATCACTCGAAGCCGATGCGTTCGAAAATAAGTCAGTACAATTTTTAATTGATACCGGAGCGGAGTTAAACCTGATAAAAGAACGGCGAATTAAACAGAAAACGTCTATCGATCGAAAAAAGACATGTTATTTATTCGGAATAGGACCAAAAGGCGTAGAAACTCTTGGGGAGGTCAAAGTAATAGTACGAAATTCAGAGATACTATTCCATGTAGTGCCAGACTCGTTGCCGATTACTCAGGAGGGTCTTTTGGGGATGCCTTTCTTGTCGGACCATAACGCCATATTAGACCTGAAAAGAGATAAAATGATTACTGATATTGGCGTGATTCCACTTCAAAGAGGAAAGGTAATACACTTACAGGCCCGAACGCGACAATTCATAACGTTAGCCGTGAGAAATACCGATGCTAAGGAGGGTTATTTGCGGAGAATTAACGCAGGTCCTGGAATATTTTTGGGAGAATCCTTGGTCACGCAAACTGGCGGATGCGTTAAAGTCTTCTGCATAAATTCTACCAGTCGAGCCATAGAATTGACAATACCACCGGTAGAATTGGAACAGTTTGAGGTGATTAACCCTAGCCCACGCACTGCAACTAAAATTAATAAAGTAAAACATTCGACAATGCTAGAAAACAAAAGAATCGGGGAATTGATAAAAAATTTGGATTTAAAACACTTGAATAGCGAAGAAATGGATAGTTTAGTACAAGATCTAAGGCAGGGGTTGTACCAATTTTTCTTACCCGGAGATAAACTAGGTAGCACCGCCGTTACCAAACACAAAATATCCACGACAGATGATAGGCCTGTAAATGAGAAACAACACAGGTTACCATCCATACATAAAGAGGAGATCCAAAAGCAGACGGTAGAATTGTTGGAGAGTGGGAGCATAACGCCCTCAATCTCACCATTCAATTCGCCCGTTTGGGTCGTTCCAAAAAAGGAAGATTCGAAGGGAAACAAACGTTGGCGCATGGTTATAGACTACCGTGCTCTTAACGAAAAAACCGTCGGAGATGCCTACCCTCTGCCGAATATCACCGATATTTTGGACCAGCTGGGGGGGGCACAATACTTCTCAGTGCTGGATCTTGCCTCTGGCTTCCACCAGATTGAGGTAGACCCCGCAGACCGGCACAAAACTGCATTTTCAACACCGTTTGGGCATTACGAGTTCAACAGAATGCCCTTTGGTCTGAAAAATGCACCTGCCACGTTTCAGAGAACTATGGACCGCGTTCTTTCGGGCTTGCAGGGCATAGAAATGTTTGTGTACATGGATGATATCGTCATATATGCTCATAACCTGAAGGAACACTCCGAAAAGTTAAGGAAACTGTTAGGTAGGCTAAAAACGGCCGGACTTGTTCTCCAGCCCGATAAATGCAAATTTCTTTGTAGAGAAATAGGATATTTGGGTCACGTTATCTCAAGGGAGGGAGTAAAGCCCGATCCCAAAAAGATCGAGGCCGTACGCGACTTTCCGACACCCAAGAGTAGAAAAAACATCAAACAGTTTCTTGGTTTGGCGGGTTATTATCGGCGTTTTATACCGGAATTCGCGAAAAAATCTAAAGCACTAACGATTTTGCTAAAAGGCTCAGTTCCATTCCAATGGGCGGAACAACAACAACAAGCATTCGATGAACTTAAGAACATTCTTTGCACAGCACCGTTACTTCAATACCCGGATTTTTCGAGACCGTTTGTTCTAACGACCGATGCCTCAGGTTATGCGTTAGGAGCAGTGCTTAGTCAGGGTCCAGTGGGTCGAGACCTCCCAGTGGCATATGCATCACGAACGCTTAACGCAGCTGAAATGAATTATTCAACAATAGAGAAAGAGCTATTGGCTATTGTTTTTGCTACGGGTCACTTTCGTCCCTATTTATACGGACGAAAATTCAATTTAATAACCGATCATAGACCTCTAGTTTGGCTTCACAATATTAAAGATCCCGTATCTCGATTAGCCCGATGGCGCATAAAATTGCAAGATTTCGATTATGAGATCCAATATAAGCCAGGAAGAGTGAATCTTAATGCAGACGCCCTCTCACGAAATCCTATTGGAAAACACGATACCTATTCCGACCATCCCGAAAGAAATAATCGTCAGATATTGATCTTCAGTGATCATTCATCTGCCGCATTTTCTGATTACTGCGAATCTTTCCTAATTAACGAGTTTCCGATCGAAAGAGTTTTTCTGAGCCGAGTATGCCCTGAGAGAGAGGATAGTGAAGAAGAAAAAAGAGAAAGTACGGTTACAGGTGGTAACGTACAGGAAGATGAGACGAATCTTGGGAATGGCCCCTGCCTGGGGGTTCTCAAGAGTTCGGGTGCTCTAAGAAAGGGTTGTGGCACCGATGAGGGTGTGGACACGAATCTTGGGAATGGCCCCTGCCTGGGGGTTCCCGAGAGTGCTTGGGGAGATGATTATAACACCGATGAGGGTGTTGAGACGAGCTCTGCGAGTCGACCCTGCGTGGGGGCTCGTGAGAGCGAGATCGGCCGGTCTCCGTCTGTTGAGAGTGTGAATGGCAAAACAAGGTACGAAGAGAGACAAGGAAAAAGAAAAAGAGAAGAAGACAGCGAAGTAAGGGCAAAACTCGATGTAAAGATGTCCAGAAAAAACTCCTCAAATAACGAAGATAACCTGGGGGGTGGCGTCTGCCCTGTTGTAAGTCCGGTGATCCGTCAGAGTAGTGACAAATTATGGATTCGTGAAGACAATATTATAAATTTTATGTCAGCGGACTGTGTGTTGACCACTGGGATAGGTCGCGACCTAATGGAGGCTCGAATGTTTCGATTACCCGATCTGAAAGAACAGAAACCAGAGTTAGGACAGGTCCTCGGCTCGAAGCACGACAGGTGGGTCGTCTTTCATTTGTTCATCAAGGAGAGCTTTGATGATAAATTATACGTAAAGGATTTAGAGCTTACTATAGGAACGCTAAAAATAGCAATGGATGAACTAAATGTGAAAACAGTTAGCGTTGCAAAAACTGGGAACGGATTTGATAACATCTCGTGGGCATTAATAGAGAATATGCTTAGAACACAATTTGGAAAAGATTCTTATCAAGTCACAGTTTGTACAGGCGAAGTCCAAATTCCAGATGATTCAGAGAGACAAAGAATAATAGAGGAATGTCATGATTCAACAACAGGAGGTCATAAAGGGGAACTAAAGACTTATGAGCGAGTTAGGGAACGTTTTTATTGGACAGGGATGAAAAACGATATTCACACATATATACAGAGTTGCGAATCATGTCAAAAGAAAAAGCTAGTACGCGCCAAAACAAAACAGCCTATGAAAATAACCGACACACCAATTAGGAGCTTCGAAAAAATCCAAATGGATATAGTAGGGCCGCTACCTGAAACCGATTCAGGAAATAAATATATACTCACGTGGCAGGACTGTCTTTCGAAATATTCAGGTGCGATACCTTTGACAAACGTTGAAGCCGTGACTATCGCAATGGCTTTCGCAGAATCCTTCATCAGCATCTTCGGATGCCCCGAGTCAATTCAGACGGACCAAGGCAGTCAGTTTCTTAGCGCTATCATGACCAACCTTGCAAAAATATTCAAAATTAAACAATTAAAATCAACCGCATTTCACCCACAATCCTTGGGTGCTCTCGAACGAAGCCATCATACCTTTGTCGAGTATCTCCGACATTACTGCGAGAAATCGAACTGGGATGCCTGGCTACAGTTTGCTATGTTCTCCTTTAATACGTCAATCCACGAGTCAACAGGATTCACTCCGCATGAAGTAATCTTTGGCAGAAAAGCCAGAATTCCATCCGAATTCGTAAATGAGACAGTCCCTCTAACGTACGTCAATCTTATAGACGAACTGATGAATCGCATATCGGAAACCCAATGCATGGCTCACGCGCGATTAGAAAATGCTAAAGAACGTTGTAAAAGGTATTACGATATGAAATTGAACAAGCGCGATTTTAAAGAAGGGGAACACGTTTTATTACTCAAGGAACCGCGAACGAGTAAACTCGACGACCACTACGTAGGACCCTACGTGATTAATAAAATTTTTAATGACCTCAATGTCGAATTAGAGATTGGCCCGAATAAAACTAAAATTGTGCACATGAACAAAATTAAACACGCTTTCTTAAGGCTCGAAAGAGTCGAGGGTTAACGAAATAAAAACAAAGCATCTAATTACGGAAAATAATTACATACCTGATAACGCCGCAATAGTATCTTAATCCGTGAAGCACTCACCGCGACACACGTATATTTATAATTGAATATATTTCAACGCGAAAACGAAACTCCCGAGCTCTCCTGGGGTCATGTGTTTTGACGTTTAAAAGGCGTTTTATGAAAACACCTTTTAGTATGAGAGGGGAGGTGTGACGAATCCCGATTAAGTCCGCGAACTCACCGCGTGGAGCAGCATCGCTAAATTCTTGATAACGGGCGGGAGATTTCAAGTTACGAATATTTAGCATGATACTCTGAGAGGCATGAAATGAGCATGACGACTGCCGTAATAATAATCTTGACTTACTAATAATTATACAAATGAAACACAAAATCATATTAATTGAAGTAGAATTATATCCATTTTGCGCACACGAAACATATGGGTGTATGTATGTATATGGTACATAGCAAAATAGACACGTCGTATATGTAATATTTCAAATATATAAGAATAGGAATAAGAAACTTTTGCGCACAGCACGGGTTCACCGCTTTCCCTGTTTTTGCCTCTCTTAGTTTGAACGACCTTTTGAGCTTATAAAAAATATCAGCTTTCGAATCGTAAATTTAGTTGTGCGTACGGCTGCAAGCCACATGGGTTGCAGGCGACAAATAGAAGTTGTTTTCAAGTAGTTTTTGTATAGAATTCTTGTTCGAGTGCATACGTGACTTTCCTCTGCTTTCCAGGATTACACGAAAATACGCACAAGACCCTTTTTTTTGGTAAAGTCGTAAAGAAATTCGAGAAAGCGTTCTAGCGATCTCAAGTACCCACATGTGAGAAATAGAAAAATGCAGAGAGGCAAAGAAATGGGTAACGCGCGGAGGAACCGAGAGCAGAGAGAGAGGAAACGAGACCTGAGAGAGGAAACGAGACCTGAGAGAGAACGAACGAGACCAGAGAGAGACGGAGCGTGACCTGAGAGAGACGGAGCGAGAACGAGGCGGGCAAGAGCGAGACCGCACGATGACAACGAGGGGGCTGAGCGAGAGAGATAGACGAGTCGAAAGGGTGGGAGGCCCAGCAAGACGAAGGACTCGTGAGGTCCTCCGGAAAATCGTCAGCGAAAAACGACAACACTCGCTAGCAGGACGCGAAACAACCAACTCTGACTCTCTCTCTCTGCACTGAGAAATCTTAGAGTTATATCTAACGTCGATTTAATACGTTTGTAATAGAATACTTTGACTGCATTGGTTCTTCAAAATATATCTTGTGTGAATTTGTCTTCCAAATCTCGCTTTTTACTTAATTGCATGAATAACAAGTTTTATTAACGTCGAAGTCGCTACGTGGGGTGGACTTTCGTCCTTCACGGTGCGGACCAATAGCCCGGAGCTGAATGCCAACGGAGGACATCGTTGGGTTGAATTCTCAAATTCAAATTTGCCGCGCTTTACGTGACAAAAGTGTCACACTACTATGCTGACTGTCGGTAAAGTCGTCGATACTCCGCCCATGAACCTCATGTTCTCGGCAACTTGCATGTGGCGGGAGTCGCATTGCTTCGTCTCCTTCCCCTATTTCTCTACCGCCCCTATTCGCGCAAATAAATAATGGCTCAAATGAAAGGAGTGAAGTATAGTTGGGATACTAGAAATTATTATTCATGGAAAAAAAATTTTTGAACGCCTGAAAAAAGTTCTGAAGCCATTATGAAAATAAAAAAAATCCTCAACGAGCTGGTCTCGATCGTAGGCACACGATGCAGACATCACACGAGTCCCCACTTAGCGTTCTCTATCGATCTGGCGCGAGAGAGTGCGCTATATCCTCTCAAACGGGAGCGAGAGAGAAAGCACGAATACCCCGACTCGTAGGGCGGAGCCTACAAGTTGGGGTAATCACGGACACGGACGCATACATGCGAGTAGTGTACATGAGCGCACCAAGCACAGGCGCCGGTGGTGCCATCTAGAAAGTTGGGGTAATCTACCCCAACTTTCTTTGCTTCAAACGGGCTGCAGGCTGTACGCTTCTATGGAACTCAATCTTCGTTGCCCTGGTCTGAGGCGTCTGACCCATTCTCCATATAAATTCGTAAACAACAGCGTCAACTAATCTAAAAAAAACGCCGAATGTTATTACCATAAATAAGCAAGCACACAAAATTGCGAAAATAGTTCTCTTTTTTTTTTTCTTCATATGATATTTCAATTGAACGACAAAAAATTAAGATGTTTGAGGCACACAGCATAAACGCCGAGCACAAAGATTTGATTCACGATATCGCCTATGATTTTTACGGCCAACGCATGGCAACATGCTCCAGCGATCAATTTGTGAAGGTGAGCCAACCGATAAGCGCAGTTACTTTCTTCTTTTGTAATAAAAACGTTTTAGGATTACAAAAAAAAAAGGATAATATTTTTTCAAGACCCATTCAAATTTTTGGCGGAAAAAATATAATTTTACAAACATGGATTGTTCAGAAATTATTTTAACTAATTTAGCCAAGGTTCGAACGCCGATTACAAACTCCAAAATATTAAATACGTTTTTCATTACCATAGAAACTTAACCGCCCGCGGACAGGCCGAAAATGCAGGTGAAATGTTCTTATAAGCAGCTAGGCATTGAAATCTCGCGTGTCGCAATAATATTTCAAACAAAAGCAGAAATCCTATGGACGAAGATAAAATTGCTACAATGCGATTATCCATGATTTTTCGGAGTTTTAATCCTCGTCGTGTCGTAATAGGTATGGGACGAGGATGAGCATGAAAATTGGCATTTAACCGCCTCTTGGAAAGCTCACAGTGGTTCAGTTTGGAAGGTAACGTGGGCTCATCCGGAATTTGGTCAAGTTTTGGCAACATGTTCGTTCGACAGAACCGCGGCTGTTTGGGAAGAAATAGGTGCGCCAAAAGCTTTTCAAGTTTCTTCGGCTCGGCATAATTTACGATACCGAGTTATAAAACAAAATATTTGTTCAGTGGGCGAAGGTTCCGGTCCGGGTGAACGAGGTACGCGACACTGGGTCAGAAGAACGAATTTAGTCGATTCCCGCACATCCGTGACCGACGTTAAATTTGGCCCAAAAACATTGGGTCTTCTACTCGCCACTTGTAGCGCCGATGGTGTTATTAGAATATACGAGGCCCCCGATGTCATGAATCTCAGTCAGTGGACTCTGCAGCACGATATAAGCTGTAAGCTCGCGTGCAGTTGTCTCACTTGGAATCCATCATTGTCGAGGTAATCTTGTTTTTCGGAATACTCAATTTTACGAACAAAACAGGTTATAAAGTTCGAGACGGAGATTGCTTCTTTTCGAAATAAATTTACAAAGAATATTTTCCCCAATTTTTAGACTCCATCCTCCGATGATTGCCGTTGGTAGCGACGATTCGAGCGTTTCCGGTGGCGGTAAAGTCTTCATTTACGAGTACGCGGAACATAGTAGAAGATGGGCAAAGACGGAAACTTTATCGAACGTCGTTGATCCTGTTCACGACATTGCTTTTGCCCCAAATTTGGGTAGAAGTTTTCACACTCTTGCCATTGCAACCAAGGACGTTAGAATCGTCACGCTCAAACCGATGCAGTGAGTTTTTTGTTCTTCATTTTCTGAATTAATAATTCAATCAATTCCGAATAGACTTTGGATGAGGCGCAAAATTTCATGAATTCAATGAAATACATCATTATCAGGGATACGGCGCAGAGTGGCCTTTCACGATTTGAAATAACAACCGCGGCTCAGTTTGACGATCATTACTGTACCGTTTGGCGTGTTTGCTGGAACATAATGGGTACGATATTGGCGAGTTCGGGTGACGACGGTTGCGTACGCTTGTGGAAGGATAATTATATCAACAATTGGAAATGCGTCGCTGTTCTCAAGGGCGATGGTACTTCCGCTCAGAGTGCCGAAGTACCCCAAATAGCGACTCCCCCGAGTCATTCAGCCGTTGCTCTGCCACTTTCCACCACAAGGTACTACAAATTGGGTTCCATCGGTCATCCGAATCAAGTACCTTGGCACTAAAATTGAGAAGAAAAATAATACATATATCTATTGAAAAATTGAAAACCGCCCCCTTCACCGCTCGGATTATTATTGCATTTCGCGTATTAAAACGAGGGTTTTTTATTTACCCAAGAGCCTCTGAAATAAATTTGTACATTATAAAAAAATTTTCGATGCTCGACAGTTTTGATCGAATTTTTTTTTTTTTTTTTCGCCATCGAGTCTACACCGTTTGATAATATTTTTTTCATTGGTCCTCGTACACCTTGAGTGCCAAAAGTTACTCTAGGAATAATGGCAAACACACGATTACGGTATCGAGTACCGACAAAAGAGAGACATTGAATAAGTGTAATAAAAGATGCCAAAGAGTAAACTGGCGATTGAACGTAAATATATGATTTTTCCTTTCCCATCGTTATGCCTGCTTAATTTAAATACTTTTTTCAATTTGTAATGTTTGATATTACAATAAAATCGTTTACTTTTTTCATTGTATCAAAGTTTACCAAATTTTCTTTTCTTTCCTATACAACTTTCCCCGCCCACAGCGTTTTTTTTATTTTCGTCACGAAAAATTAATAATGCAACGCACGAATTCCTAGATCATCATCAAGTGCTTTATCATTTTCCGTTTCAGGACTGTGAGCATTGCCACGATAACCGCTGAGAAACCGACAATTAGCTTATCGTCGGGTAACAAGTGGCACGGACCTGTTATTAAGGGTCGTTTTAGTAAAACCGTGTGGATGGGTAATCCGAGCGAACCATCGCCACCACCGCCACCCATATTGGATCGACCGAGATCAAAGAAATAACTGCAGAACGATTGTTCTCTTGCCGAGTAGAATATTCGTTCTGGGAAAAAACAAAAGAAGCGACTCATTTAAAAAGGATAAGAACTTTCGAAGCTATTTTTCTTTCACCGAGTATACTTTCGTGCATCTAATACGAAGAATTCATCTTAAGCGTTATTATGAGCGATGAAAGTTTCAACAATTTTGAATAGTCGAATTACAATTGATCACCGTACTACTACTACTATTATCATACGTATTATCGAATTTCTGGTAGAGTCGATATTCCTTGAAAATTTTTTTTTTTCAATAATTTCTTTTTCAGTATTGATCGAGCGATAATCCATGACATTAGAATAACATGTATAAATAATTTAAGAACATTTACTTGAGTAATAAATGAGGTTTGTACTTGAAAGTAACGATAATTTGACTGTTTCATTCAGTGAACGGCTATTTCGTGCAAAACTTTTATTTTAATTTTTCATAATCGAGAAATATCGATTGTTTTGAATATTTGAAACATGCGGATCAAATTTTTTTAAAATTCTTATTGATACAAATACAATAAATCGAAATTGATGAGATCCAATGTCCGTCGAAGTTTGGCATTCTGTTGAACATTATCGTACCATCTTGATACATCGATGCATCGGGCTTTCTCTCGATGACTCGAGCCCTTCTGTAATGTCAAGAGTCGCAAGAAAGATCAAGTCGATTCGGGCTTTGCGTCCGGTTCGAATATGACTTTATTTTCGTTCATTTCATAGGATTTTTTCATTTTGATATTTTTGATATTTTTCAAAAGTTCATTCGACTAGTTTATTTTTCAAAAGTTTATTACCATGGTCGAATGTAGAGCATAATAAAGGGCGACATCCGCTATCGTCAGATTCGTACCACAGATGTAAGTACTTCCTTGCAATGCCCCGTTAAGTTCCTTTGTTTCATTTGTGCAAAGAAAGATGTACTTGTTGAGTTGTTAAGAATTTCAGTCAATAAATTAATATCTATTACGTAAAATAAGAAGGACTCGAACATACCTTAAGGATTCTCCTTCCATTTCCCGGAGTATCTGCGTAATTGAGATACAAGACGGCATACTCGAGCCACTGTCCGGTCAAAGCTCGTTCGACATTGTCCTTTCCAGCAAGAAACGCAGGATTTTCAGTTTTTTTCAAGAGAGCCTGAATTATCGTGCTGAATCCCTCGATAGTCTGATTTTTTATTAAATCATCAGTCGCCACGACCTGAAAAAAAAGAAATAAAAGATCAATGCGCCATCCAACATCGTATGTATTTAGCAGCGGATCAAGGAAGGAGACTATAGTTTTACATCGTTTTCCGACATGTAAACCTTGCAAGATAATAAGCCCAAATATTCCGATATTTTGTTGACGCATTCCACGTTACACAAAACCATTTTTAATATCAGATTTTTGTGAAAATGTATATCGAAATGTTGTTTCTCTCTATAGATGGATATAGCTCGTCTCTATTGTCTCTATATTTTTAAGGCATTTTGAGGTTCCTTGGTTTACCTTCCGATTAGGGTCTTCCAGGGTCTTCACCTGGAACCCTTGCGTAGTTGAGGGCAGCACTGCTATTGGTTCCACAGAAGCGGGAAGATTTAATTCTCAAATTGACTTTTAATAATTAGAGAACATATACATTAATGAACTTGTTATCAATTCATAAGTGTAGATATATTGGTTATCCAATTTTACCGACTGTCAGTATCATGTGTATAGCCGGCCAACATAACCTTACTTTATTGCCACTTCTCATGTGCGTTGTATCCGTGCTCGTGTCCAATTAATATTATTTGGAAAAACAAATGAATTAAAAAATGACAAAGTGTTGCGTACGTCATTGCCAAAAAAAAAATGATTATTTTAAATGGTAAATTAAAAATGGAATTTATTTTTGCGCGGGCAAAAGATCTGTGGAGATGCTAGTCAGTCTCGTACATTGAGCGTTTGAGTTGAAGCGTCATGAACGTAAGTTGGTTGTCCAGGGCTGGAGTATGGAACGCCACAATCCTGTGACACTTTTGTCACGTAAAGCGCGGCAAATTTGAATTTGAGAATTCAACCCAACGATGTCCTCCGTTGGCATTCAGCTCCGGGCTATTGGTCCGCACCGTGAAGGACGAAAGTCCACCCCACGTAGCGACTTCGACGTTAATAAAACTTGTTATTCATGCAATTAAGTAAAAAGCGAGATTTGGAAGACAAATTCACACAAGATATATTTTGAAGAACCAATGCAGTCAAAGTATTCTATTACAAACGTATTAAATCGACATTAGATATAACTCTAAGATTTCTCAGTGCAGAGAGAGAGAGTCAGAGTTGGTTGTTTCGCGTCCTGCTAGCGAGTGTTGTCGTTTTTCGCTGACGATTTTCCGGAGGACCTCACGAGTCCTTCGTCTTGCTGGGCCTCCCACCCTTTCGACTCGTCTATCTCTCTCGCTCAGCCCCCTCGTTGTCATCGTGCGGTCTCGCTCTTGCCCGCCTCGTTCTCGCTCCGTCTCTCTCAGGTCACGCTCCGTCTCTCTCTGGTCTCGTTCGTTCTCTCTCAGGTCTCGTTTCCTCTCTCAGGTCTCGTTTCCTCTCTCTCTGCTCTCGGTTCCTCCGCGCGTTACCCATTTCTTTGCCTCTCTGCATTTTTCTATTTCTCACATGTGGGTACTTGAGATCGCTAGAACGCTTTCTCGAATTTCTTTACGACTTTACCAAAAAAAAGGGTCTTGTGCGTATTTTCGTGTAATCCTGGAAAGCAGAGGAAAGTCACGTATGCACTCGAACAAGAATTCTATACAAAAACTACTTGAAAACAACTTCTATTTGTCGCCTGCAACCCATGTGGCTTGCAGCCGTACGCACAACTAAATTTACGATTCGAAAGCTGATATTTTTTATAAGCTCAAAAGGTCGTTCAAACTAAGAGAGGCAAAAACAGGGAAAGCGGTGAACCCGTGCTGTGCGCAAAAGTTTCTTATTCCTATTCTTATATATTTGAAATATTACATATACGACGTGTCTATTTTGCTATGTACCATATACATACATACACCCATATGTTTCGTGTGCGCAAAATGGATATAATTCTACTTCAATTAATATGATTTTGTGTTTCATTTGTATAATTATTAGTAAGTCAAGATTATTATTACGGCAGTCGTCATGCTCATTTCATGCCTCTCAGAGTATCATGCTAAATATTCGTAACTTGAAATCTCCCGCCCGTTATCAAGAATTTAGCGATGCTGCTCCACGCGGTGAGTTCGCGGACTTAATCGGGATTCGTCACACCTCCCCTCTCATACTAAAAGGTGTTTTCATAAAACGCCTTTTAAACGTCAAAACACATGACCCCAGGAGAGCTCGGGAGTTTCGTTTTCGCGTTGAAATATATTCAATTATAAATATACGTGTGTCGCGGTGAGTGCTTCACGGATTAAGATACTATTGCGGCGTTATCAGGTATGTAATTATTTTCCGTAATTAGATGCTTTGTTTTTATTTCGTTAACCCTCGACTCTTTCGAGCCTTAAGAAAGCGTGTTTAATTTTGTTCATGTGCACAATTTTAGTTTTATTCGGGCCAATCTCTAATTCGACATTGAGGTCATTAAAAATTTTATTAATCACGTAGGGTCCTACGTAGTGGTCGTCGAGTTTACTCGTTCGCGGTTCCTTGAGTAATAAAACGTGTTCCCCTTCTTTAAAATCGCGCTTGTTCAATTTCATATCGTAATACCTTTTACAACGTTCTTTAGCATTTTCTAATCGCGCGTGAGCCATGCATTGGGTTTCCGATATGCGATTCATCAGTTCGTCTATAAGATTGACGTACGTTAGAGGGACTGTCTCATTTACGAATTCGGATGGAATTCTGGCTTTTCTGCCAAAGATTACTTCATGCGGAGTGAATCCTGTTGACTCGTGGATTGACGTATTAAAGGAGAACATAGCAAACTGTAGCCAGGCATCCCAGTTCGATTTCTCGCAGTAATGTCGGAGATACTCGACAAAGGTATGATGGCTTCGTTCGAGAGCACCCAAGGATTGTGGGTGAAATGCGGTTGATTTTAATTGTTTAATTTTGAATATTTTTGCAAGGTTGGTCATGATAGCGCTAAGAAACTGACTGCCTTGGTCCGTCTGAATTGACTCGGGGCATCCGAAGATGCTGATGAAGGATTCTGCGAAAGCCATTGCGATAGTCACGGCTTCAACGTTTGTCAAAGGTATCGCACCTGAATATTTCGAAAGACAGTCCTGCCACGTGAGTATATATTTATTTCCTGAATCGGTTTCAGGTAGCGGCCCTACTATATCCATTTGGATTTTTTCGAAGCTCCTAATTGGTGTGTCGGTTATTTTCATAGGCTGTTTTGTTTTGGCGCGTACTAGCTTTTTCTTTTGACATGATTCGCAACTCTGTATATATGTGTGAATATCGTTTTTCATCCCTGTCCAATAAAAACGTTCCCTAACTCGCTCATAAGTCTTTAGTTCCCCTTTATGACCTCCTGTTGTTGAATCATGACATTCCTCTATTATTCTTTGTCTCTCTGAATCATCTGGAATTTGGACTTCGCCTGTACAAACTGTGACTTGATAAGAATCTTTTCCAAATTGTGTTCTAAGCATATTCTCTATTAATGCCCACGAGATGTTATCAAATCCGTTCCCAGTTTTTGCAACGCTAACTGTTTTCACATTTAGTTCATCCATTGCTATTTTTAGCGTTCCTATAGTAAGCTCTAAATCCTTTACGTATAATTTATCATCAAAGCTCTCCTTGATGAACAAATGAAAGACGACCCACCTGTCGTGCTTCGAGCCGAGGACCTGTCCTAACTCTGGTTTCTGTTCTTTCAGATCGGGTAATCGAAACATTCGAGCCTCCATTAGGTCGCGACCTATCCCAGTGGTCAACACACAGTCCGCTGACATAAAATTTATAATATTGTCTTCACGAATCCATAATTTGTCACTACTCTGACGGATCACCGGACTTACAACAGGGCAGACGCCACCCCCCAGGTTATCTTCGTTATTTGAGGAGTTTTTTCTGGACATCTTTACATCGAGTTTTGCCCTTACTTCGCTGTCTTCTTCTCTTTTTCTTTTTCCTTGTCTCTCTTCGTACCTTGTTTTGCCATTCACACTCTCAACAGACGGAGACCGGCCGATCTCGCTCTCACGAGCCCCCACGCAGGGTCGACTCGCAGAGCTCGTCTCAACACCCTCATCGGTGTTATAATCATCTCCCCAAGCACTCTCGGGAACCCCCAGGCAGGGGCCATTCCCAAGATTCGTGTCCACACCCTCATCGGTGCCACAACCCTTTCTTAGAGCACCCGAACTCTTGAGAACCCCCAGGCAGGGGCCATTCCCAAGATTCGTCTCATCTTCTTGTACGTTACCACCTGTAACCGTACTTTCTCTTTTTTCTTCTTCACTATCCTCTCTCTCAGGGCATACTCGGCTCAGAAAAACTCTTTCGATCGGAAACTCGTTAATTAGGAAAGATTCGCAGTAATCAGAAAATGCGGCAGATGAATGATCACTGAAGATCAATATCTGACGATTATTTCTTTCGGGATGGTCGGAATAGGTATCGTGTTTTCCAATAGGATTTCGTGAGAGGGCGTCTGCATTAAGATTCACTCTTCCTGGCTTATATTGGATCTCATAATCGAAATCTTGCAATTTTATGCGCCATCGGGCTAATCGAGATACGGGATCTTTAATATTGTGAAGCCAAACTAGAGGTCTATGATCGGTTATTAAATTGAATTTTCGTCCGTATAAATAGGGACGAAAGTGACCCGTAGCAAAAACAATAGCCAATAGCTCTTTCTCTATTGTTGAATAATTCATTTCAGCTGCGTTAAGCGTTCGTGATGCATATGCCACTGGGAGGTCTCGACCCACTGGACCCTGACTAAGCACTGCTCCTAACGCATAACCTGAGGCATCGGTCGTTAGAACAAACGGTCTCGAAAAATCCGGGTATTGAAGTAACGGTGCTGTGCAAAGAATGTTCTTAAGTTCATCGAATGCTTGTTGTTGTTGTTCCGCCCATTGGAATGGAACTGAGCCTTTTAGCAAAATCGTTAGTGCTTTAGATTTTTTCGCGAATTCCGGTATAAAACGCCGATAATAACCCGCCAAACCAAGAAACTGTTTGATGTTTTTTCTACTCCTGGGTGTCGGAAAGTCGCGTACGGCCTCGATCTTTTTGGGATCGGGCTTTACTCCCTCCCTTGAGATAACGTGACCCAAATATCCTATTTCTCTACAAAGAAATTTGCATTTATCGGGCTGGAGAACAAGTCCGGCCGTTTTTAGCCTACCTAACAGTTTCCTTAACTTTTCGGAGTGTTCCTTCAGGTTATGAGCATATATGACGATATCATCCATGTACACAAACATTTCTATGCCCTGCAAGCCCGAAAGAACGCGGTCCATAGTTCTCTGAAACGTGGCAGGTGCATTTTTCAGACCAAAGGGCATTCTGTTGAACTCGTAATGCCCAAACGGTGTTGAAAATGCAGTTTTGTGCCGGTCTGCGGGGTCTACCTCAATCTGGTGGAAGCCAGAGGCAAGATCCAGCACTGAGAAGTATTGTGCCCCCCCCAGCTGGTCCAAAATATCGGTGATATTCGGCAGAGGGTAGGCATCTCCGACGGTTTTTTCGTTAAGAGCACGGTAGTCTATAACCATGCGCCAACGTTTGTTTCCCTTCGAATCTTCCTTTTTTGGAACGACCCAAACGGGCGAATTGAATGGTGAGATTGAGGGCGTTATGCTCCCACTCTCCAACAATTCTACCGTCTGCTTTTGGATCTCCTCTTTATGTATGGATGGTAACCTGTGTTGTTTCTCATTTACAGGCCTATCATCTGTCGTGGATATTTTGTGTTTGGTAACGGCGGTGCTACCTAGTTTATCTCCGGGTAAGAAAAATTGGTACAACCCCTGCCTTAGATCTTGTACTAAACTATCCATTTCTTCGCTATTCAAGTGTTTTAAATCCAAATTTTTTATCAATTCCCCGATTCTTTTGTTTTCTAGCATTGTCGAATGTTTTACTTTATTAATTTTAGTTGCAGTGCGTGGGCTAGGGTTAATCACCTCAAACTGTTCCAATTCTACCGGTGGTATTGTCAATTCTATGGCTCGACTGGTAGAATTTATGCAGAAGACTTTAACGCATCCGCCAGTTTGCGTGACCAAGGATTCTCCCAAAAATATTCCAGGACCTGCGTTAATTCTCCGCAAATAACCCTCCTTAGCATCGGTATTTCTCACGGCTAACGTTATGAATTGTCGCGTTCGGGCCTGTAAGTGTATTACCTTTCCTCTTTGAAGTGGAATCACGCCAATATCAGTAATCATTTTATCTCTTTTCAGGTCTAATATGGCGTTATGGTCCGACAAGAAAGGCATCCCCAAAAGACCCTCCTGAGTAATCGGCAACGAGTCTGGCACTACATGGAATAGTATCTCTGAATTTCGTACTATTACTTTGACCTCCCCAAGAGTTTCTACGCCTTTTGGTCCTATTCCGAATAAATAACATGTCTTTTTTCGATCGATAGACGTTTTCTGTTTAATTCGCCGTTCTTTTATCAGGTTTAACTCCGCTCCGGTATCAATTAAAAATTGTACTGACTTATTTTCGAACGCATCGGCTTCGAGTGATATTACGGGAGAATTTCGTTTACGCGACGGGCTGATGAGAAAAACCTTAGCTTTGATGGGCGCGTCCGGATTTTCGGGCTCGACATTACGCCCGCAAGTCGAGCACTTTACTCGTTTAAAGAGTTGCTGGAGCTGTTTTCGATCATTTTACTTTCCTTCGAATAACCCCCACAGTTCTCAGTAGCCTGACCTTGTTTTCCGTAATTTACATGTGCACTTGTATCAGCCTGTTTAGTGCAATTGCGTGCTTTGTGCCCAAGGACACCGCATTTGTAACAAATCATTTTCGTGTCGACCTCCGCTGTGCAGTCGCGAGCGTAGTGTCCTTCCTTATTGCAGCGGTGGCACGCGCCCCCCTTTCCTGCACTAGAAGTGCACTCTCGCGCGTAGTGGCCAACTTTACCACACTTGTAGCAAGTGGCCGATCCGCCGCTGTGACCGCCCCTGCCGCTCTCTTGACCCTTGTTTAAACCCCGAATGTTCCCGTTCTGTTTATGGCCCTTGCCTTGTAACCTACCGCCACGCTGACCTACTCCGCGTCCCCGACCCCCATTAAATGCGAAGGCGCGCGACACACCCCTTCCACGGTATGGTGCCGTACGCTGTCCGTTGGAAAAATCTCTATGTCCATCCCCACGTTTACTTGGTTCAACGTTGTCGAGCGTACGTGATAGAGTTCTTTGATGGCCCACTTCCCATTCGGCGGTTTTACCGATGCGTATCGCTTCTTGAATTGATTTCGGCATACCAAGCTTCACGCGCATTTCTAATTCGGGCCGTAATCCCCGCGTAAAGTTTTTTAGGGCCGATTCGCGCGCTGATTCGAGTAACCCGTATGCTACCTCAGGGGATTTTTCTTCTCGAACCGCGTTCATGAGCTCGTTCAGAATTTTGCACGTTCGCACGCCGTAACTCTCTACCGCTTCTCCATCTTTCTGCGCGACCGTCGATAGCATGGTGGTCAGGCTCTCAGCGGTTTCAGTTGAGGAAAACGATAGCTTAAGGCTATGCAATAAATCCTCTAACGTGAGAATATTCTGGTCCAACAATCCCGCGTCCGCTTGACCACACAATCGCGAACGAACCATTTTTAACAGGAGTGGCCTGTCTTCAGGGTCGATTGACGCCTGTGCGAACAAACAATCCCGAATGAATTTATTGACCGGAATATTCTCGCCATCGAACGATTTTGGGACAAACTCTAGAGCGGCTTTAAAACTCAAATATCGTTTTCGGGAGGGTTCAGATTCACTCGACGAGGCACTCGACACACTCGTAGGCTTGTCGGAAAATCGCGAGGGTAGCTGCATCTCCAATGGGCCTCGAATTACGACCGGCAAGTTTGAATCACTTCGCGAAGAATGAGCATACTCGAGCTCGTCTTGGATTGTTTTCCCGATCGCGATATTTCGACGATAGCCGTCCTCATGCAATTCTTGATCGTTTTCCCGATTAGCAAGCACGCCTTCTACGACCCAGTTTCCCGACATTTTATCAATATATATATATACACCGAAAAAATATTTGTTCTCGACTCTAGTTTACCCCCAAACGCAAATTACTTAACTCTGAGAGACGGAAGGAAAATTGCACGACGACTTACCGATTGACGTTCTCGAAGATCTGTCGACTTGCTGAGTGTTTGATGATCGAATCAGTTGATCTTCCTGTCGTCCTCTGCAGCCGTCTCTTTTCTCATACTCGTTCTTGTCCTCGTCCTCGTCCTCGTGCACGTTCCCCTCGAAACACGAGTCACAATCGTTAGCCGTTTTAATTGTTCTCGGCCAATGTCGCAGACCTCGGCATTCGCCTACGAGCAACCTGAGGGAAAACCAGCTATTCCGGGCAAAAACCTCAGGCAAGGTCGCGCACTCTCCCGAATCGTCGCTATAGCGCCTTCGCGTGATCCCCTATTCCTTCTCACACACTCTCACCGAACTGCTCGGTCCGCCCAGCGATTATGCACAAAAAGAAAACGGTTCGTTGCAATCACGATATTAAACGCGCCCCTAAAACATTGTCCTATGCGACGAAAATAGATTATTATTAAAATTTGACTATACAGTCCAAATTGTCACCACCAATGTTTTCACCACGATTCGTATTGAAGTCGAGTCACTACGCGAGTCGATGATTCGCGCGTATTTCACTTCACTAGTCCGAAATTTAATTATTATAAAGGCACTTTGTGTCCGTTTTTATAATAATTGTTTTGATTTGTCCGAATTTATCCGAATCTATCCCACCGCTGTCACCAAAAAGTTTCTGTGACACTTTTGTCACGTAAAGCGCGGCAAATTTGAATTTGAGAATTCAACCCAACGATGTCCTCCGTTGGCATTCAGCTCCGGGCTATTGGTCCGCACCGTGAAGGACGAAAGTCCACCCCACGTAGCGACTTCGACGTTAATAAAACTTGTTATTCATGCAATTAAGTAAAAAGCGAGATTTGGAAGACAAATTCACACAAGATATATTTTGAAGAACCAATGCAGTCAAAGTATTCTATTACAAACGTATTAAATCGACATTAGATATAACTCTAAGATTTCTCAGTGCAGAGAGAGAGAGTCAGAGTTGGTTGTTTCGCGTCCTGCTAGCGAGTGTTGTCGTTTTTCGCTGACGATTTTCCGGAGGACCTCACGAGTCCTTCGTCTTGCTGGGCCTCCCACCCTTTCGACTCGTCTATCTCTCTCGCTCAGCCCCCTCGTTGTCATCGTGCGGTCTCGCTCTTGCCCGCCTCGTTCTCGCTCCGTCTCTCTCAGGTCACGCTCCGTCTCTCTCTGGTCTCGTTCGTTCTCTCTCAGGTCTCGTTTCCTCTCTCAGGTCTCGTTTCCTCTCTCTCTGCTCTCGGTTCCTCCGCGCGTTACCCATTTCTTTGCCTCTCTGCATTTTTCTATTTCTCACATGTGGGTACTTGAGATCGCTAGAACGCTTTCTCGAATTTCTTTACGACTTTACCAAAAAAAAGGGTCTTGTGCGTATTTTCGTGTAATCCTGGAAAGCAGAGGAAAGTCACGTATGCACTCGAACAAGAATTCTATACAAAAACTACTTGAAAACAACTTCTATTTGTCGCCTGCAACCCATGTGGCTTGCAGCCGTACGCACAACTAAATTTACGATTCGAAAGCTGATATTTTTTATAAGCTCAAAAGGTCGTTCAAACTAAGAGAGGCAAAAACAGGGAAAGCGGTGAACCCGTGCTGTGCGCAAAAGTTTCTTATTCCTATTCTTATATATTTGAAATATTACATATACGACGTGTCTATTTTGCTATGTACCATATACATACATACACCCATATGTTTCGTGTGCGCAAAATGGATATAATTCTACTTCAATTAATATGATTTTGTGTTTCATTTGTATAATTATTAGTAAGTCAAGATTATTATTACGGCAGTCGTCATGCTCATTTCATGCCTCTCAGAGTATCATGCTAAATATTCGTAACTTGAAATCTCCCGCCCGTTATCAAGAATTTAGCGATGCTGCTCCACGCGGTGAGTTCGCGGACTTAATCGGGATTCGTCACAATCCAAGAGCATTGGCGCCATCTACGCCGAGTTTGCCGAATATGGACCCTAATTATAGTGCCAACTGTCATTGTGGCGGCGCTGTCGTTGGAATGATATATATATTGCAGGTTATGTTTAAATCGTATTGAAAATTCTACAAGGAAAAACACGTTCGAGTAATTTGCTTTTTTATCTAAACGGTTTTTATTCATCAATTATGGCGTCTTCCCAATATAGTGATAACTTGAAGAATATTAAGTACATATACAATTTGCCATTCTTCGAACGTTCGGAATTGTGCAAAATATTGAATCAGAATGACAAATGGGAGGAGCTTGCAGGTAAATTTTCGAGCAGATTTGAATACAGTGCCTTTTATGATTACAGAATCGACATTGCCAAAAATATCATACGATGAATTGGCTCTGGCTACGGATCAATGGAGCAAACGCAATACATTGGGAAAGGGTGGTTTCGGTACAGTCTACAGAGGTTTGCGTTTTTACCAAATTATCATGGTTACGAGAGTAAATCATCTAAAAATCAACCTTGAAAAAAAAATAATAATAATACGAACTTGTAGGAATCTGGAAGAACACCGATGTCGCGATAAAGAAGATCGAACGACGTGATCCCGAATCCGACAGTAGTTACATAATACAGTTACAGGAATCATTGAGGGAGATAAAAATATTGAATTCACGTCCCCATGAGAATATCCTGCCGCTCTACGCTTACAGTATCGGTGGTGAAGCACCCTGTTTGGTCTACCAATTTATGAAAAATGGCTCACTGGAGGATAGATTGCTGCTGAGACAGAGAACATTGCCGCTAAGCTGGATGCAACGTCACGAGATTGCCAAAGGTACCGCTCGTGGTTTACAATATTTGCACACGATTGGGGAAAAGCCGCTTATTCACGGTGATATAAAAAGCGCTAATATTTTATTGGACAAAAATAACGAGCCAAAAATCGGCGATTTTGGTCTGGCACGAGAGGGTCCCGATAAATAATCGATGAAGGTATTTAAACGAGAATCGTAAATCGATCCACATCTATTCTCACTCTATCTTCCCAAGTAACGTGACAAATATTTTGATTAAAAAACAGGAAATATATTTTTCCCACAGGTCAGTAAGGTTCATAGTACGAGGCCATATTTACCGGAAGAATTTCTTCGTGGTAAAAGTTTATCGACCAAGATCGATACCTACAGCTATGGCATCGTTCTCTTTGAATTAGCCACCGGTTTAGCGGCTTACGATGACTCGAGGCCCAAGTATCGATTTTTAAAGGACTTTGTCGATAATTGGAACGATCGTGATTTGCCTCTTCTCATGGACAAAAAAGCCGGCGAGGAGCCCAAGGAAGTTTATCCGAATTTGATCGTACTCGGGAAATGGTGTTCGTACAGATTGGCGAAAGATCGACCGGAAATGGAGCTCGTCTTTCGCAAGCTCAATGATCTAGGATAGAAAATTTGCGAATTATCAAAACCGCGGATGAGAATTAAGCGACAGATAAATATGTATATTTTTTAACGAAATGTTTATCCCAAATATGTTAATTTGGAGTCTATCTAATTTTTTTTGTATATATCGAAGATAATTTAAAAAAATGTATCACACGCCCGCCCGAAATATCGTTGTGCATCTCTAGGCATCTACCATATCGACAGCTCTGAATCTATCATACCATCCCAGCAATATGCACGCGACAGCGGAGCAATATGCCCCGTCCATAAAGCCCCCCCCCCGCCCCCCTCCGAGGGTTGGGGGGGCCCTGGTGTGACCATCTTGTAGTTGACATTATTCCCACCTGCAGCGCTGCACGTTAGAGATTTAACAAAAAAAGCGAATAAATAATTCCTAACTAAGAAATTTACATGTTAACAGCGAGAGTAATGCTCGGTTTATGCAGCAGCTGTAACGTAACTTTCAAAAATTGAAAGTAAATATATTGCCTTTGTGGCGTTTTTATGCAGAATCCAGCCCCCTGACACTGGCTACTATTTCTATTGCGGTAATTTTTTTGCGATTTCATCGTGTTTCGTAATTACACTGTAGGCAGCTTCGCAGCGCTAGTAGTCACCTGGCCGGCTTGTTTTACGCATGCGCGGTTGAAACTCTTATTTCGATGTGTATATCGCGTATTGCTTACCCTGCAATATATATAGTATCCAGCCAGGCGACAACTAGCGCCGCAATGTGGCGCGATTCCATAATAATGAACGGGGGGCAATTCGTGAGCCGTTTCTGAGCGGCTGTGTCATCTAACAGCTTATTTGAACAATCCTTGCAGCGCAGCGCCACGCGCGGTCAGATGGCGAACCTGCGAAACAGCCACAATAAGCGGGTCCCCCACCCCCCCCGACGAAACAATAGAGTTTCCGTGTTCCAGCAGCCTGTATGTCGAGTACGACCGTGTAAGTAGGTCACCCCCCACCACTAGAGTTCCCAGACCTGTATGTACGACCGTGCTCTAGTCTCCATGATTGCTACGATGAATTTGCAGGTTAAACGTATAAATCGCAAACTGTCAAAGTATTCGATATTAACGAAAAAATGTCACCGAAAAGTGGAAAAGAGTGCTGGAGGGTTTTCCCAAAAGTCGCGTGTATGATGGCCTCGATGAGAGAAAACACGATGGAAACCGGAGCTGGTCGAATCGGAGTATTTCTCGTATTCGTTTCCGGTATCCTGGTAGCTGTCATTGCGACTGCTCTCTCGCAATATTTCCAGATTAAAACCCAAATTGAAGTGACGGGTAAGCACAGGAATTTTAATGGCCGTTCGCCCACGGGTTTCTCATTTTTTCCATTGTTTTTTCTTCCGGTATAAATTTAAAAATCCCATCTTCGCAGATAGAGAAATCAGAAGAGTCTTCTCTCCTTTACCGTCCGAGAATTATCTTAATGTCTATGACGATGGTAAACTCAATAGTCTGGCTGTGGCACCCTCGGAGCTACAAAAATTGGAGCACACCGCCGATGCCGCGTCCGAGGCGGAGGCTCTTTCCTCGTTACATCTGGCTCTCGATATGAAACTATCGGGGAAGCAAAAAAAAGCGATAAAGCTCTTTCAACATGCCGTTGCTCTGGCTCCTCGGCATCCCGACGTGTTGAATCACTACGGCGAATTTTTGGAGCACACTCAAAACGACGTTATAAGAGCCAATGAATTTTACGTAAGAGCATTGACCTACGAGCCTAATCACGAGAGCGCTCTGATGAACAGACAGAGAACGGCCAGAGTGGTCGAAGAATTGGACAGGAGAATGCTGAGGAGAATAGACGATAAGAGAAACGCGCTGTCGGGTATTCCGGATCACAATGTTGCTTTGATAAGGGCAAAGAAGGAGGCTTATTTTCAGCATATATATCACACGGTAGGGATCGAAGGAAACACAATGAATCTGGCCCAAACTCGAGCCATTGTCGAGACTCGCACCGCGGTAGCCGGTAAAAGCATCGACGAGCATAATGAGATTCTTGGCCTTGACGCAGCAATGAAATACATAAACGCTACGCTCGTCAATAGGTAAAGAATCGATTGAATCACGTTATCGTAAAATAATTTTAAACCTAATGGACAATTTATCATTTCGCGGGAAAAAAAATTGAACGGCAGATAGAAGTATCAGCGATTTATTTTTAATTCAAAATTATTTTTCAATAGAATCGGTCACTTTGAAACTGTTGTGAAAAATACTAACACTTTTTATTACACGGCAATCAAGGTCAACCGATCACTATGAGTATACTCGAAGAGTTGCCTTAACGCGATAATATGATCCTACGAACGATATCATACTTCTCAAAGTCCTATATTAATGCTTCTTACTTAGATTGAACACTCCAGAGTGGAACGATTGTAATACAGCTTGTCGTGGCACTGACAATGAACAGACTTTTCAAACGTGAGCATTTTGTCTGCAATGAAACTCTGTGTAGTCTCACAATGTACTAACTTGCAATCGAGGAGAAAAAAAAAATTAATGTTTCGCTCTAAGCTGTCTTCGTTACACCGTTCTCATTATGAGGGTCTTTCACAATTTTTGATTCAATTAAATGCGAATTTTGAGCACGAAGATGAAATCTCAATGTTTATTGTTTCACCGATTGACGAGTGAATGGGAAAAAAAGTATTTCTGACTTTATCCATCGACGAGTGTTGTGCAATCGCAGGAAAAAAACGGATTGCCGTTGAACGTTAAGACACTGCAACACTAAAAATTACACAATTTTCGGCAATAACCTTGATCAAGAGGAACTCTCCACCAAGGGCACTTTATCGAGATATATCTTTTTCACTCTTTAAACATTAACTTTTTTTTCCCTCGATCCAGGGTTGGTTCGATTTCTATCAAGGACATTTTGGAGATTCACATACGAGTATTGGGACACGTGGATCCAATCGAGGGCGGACATTTTCGTCGAACTCAGGTTTACGTCGGCGGTCATATACCTCCGGGACCCGGTGACATACACTTTCTCATGGAAGAATTTGCCGCTTGGTTGAACAGCGATGCAGCCATAAGAATGCATCCGGTTAGGTAGGAAAAGAAATAAAAAATAAAAAGTCCATCAATAATTTAAGCATCGATGGCTTAAGATTTTTTACGAATCTATTCAATTTGGGGAAAATCGTATAAATTTCTATGTAGCTTTCTGATTTTTTTTCGTGCTTCACCGAATCTCGATATTAATAAAATGATAACGAGTACTGGAGAAAAAAAAATGAGAAAGCTGTGTGAAAATTTCTAATTCCAGTTCTTCGCACCATTACGAAAGTTAGAGCGATTTTTTGAAAATTAAGAAATCTTAGGATCAAACAATATTTTTGAAAATTTATCATCTATCGTGTTTTGTACACTGATGTTAAAAATCTTAATCGCAGATACGCAGCTCTGGCGCATTACAAATTGGTTCACATACATCCGTTCTCCGATGGCAATGGAAGAACATCACGTTTATTGATGAACACGATACTGATGCAAGCCGGTTATCCACCGGTAATAATACACAAGCAACATCGTCACAAGTATTACGAGTATTTGCAAATTGCAAATACCGGTGACGTGAGGCCATTCGTGAGATTCATTGCCGAATGTACGGAACAAACGTTGGATCTTTTTCTCTGGGCAACTAGCGAATATTCCCGTGAGATACCGGCTCTCAGTCAGGACAGGCTGTTGAAAAATCGACGTAGCACAATTGTCATCGACGACGATGGAAGTGGCGATTTTCACAATGATTGAGTCAATACAAATTTTTTAACCGTCGCGAGAATGGATAGGAATTAAATAAAATGGCATTTATGAGCTTCCTATCATTTTTAAGAAAAGCGTCACAGTGCAAACTTCTGTATAAAATAATTGCATAATCAAGTTTCATTGAAAAATCAGCGCTATATCGATTTATCGGGGAAAAAAAAAAACCAAGAAACACATATATAATTCACGAAGTTCCGCTGACATTCGACGGTTTTTTCAAAGTTTTGCAAAGTGACGATTTGACAAAATGATAGGTACACCTGGCAATTACGGTCGACTAAATAAAATAACTGCCCGAATTATTTCGAAAAGGTTGAATCTTGACCGATTCGATCGAAGCGACAGAGAGGCTAGAATATAATTATTCAACTTGTTGATTTATAATACTGTACATAATCGAATGAATGGCCGATGTAAAGTTGTTAATTGTTTGTATTTCACGTTCGATAGACGCAATGATTTATAATCGATCGTACCATGAATCGAGTTCGAAAAATCGAACGATGGTGCGTGCAAGTTTAAATTTACCATTCAAATTTAATGTATCAAGGCTAATTCACGACGACGAACGGATCAATTTACCGACTTCCGTTTTTCTTTACCTCATAGCACCTTTGTGAATTTAAAAAAAATCGATCTCCGGACACGATTTCGGACATTTCGATACAGAGATTTTTCGTCTTATTTATTCGTTAAACAATCAATGCTTTACAGTTCGAATTATTCATCAGAGAAGCAGCGCGAATCTCGTCGATAATCCACTTGCTGGTCGAGTTATTTATTGTACAATGAAGAAAAAGCTTGTTACTATATTTACGTGAGTACGAAGAAAAGTAAAACAGAAATTTACAAAAAGCGCTCATGTTCTTGTGTGGTTTTTTTCATCCGATGATCTGATCTTCAATGAATGGGATGCGTCGATAATTTTCTTCGTTTTTTTTTCGACGAATTACCAGTAATCCTCTGTCAATTTTTTTTATTGTTTAATTCACGAAGCGCAACAACGTTATTATCATCCGATTTTCGGCAAAGTATTATTTCTCTGAAATTCAGGTGAATATCGCAAAGTACTTTAATCCAAATCGAAACAACAATGAGTGTGGCGTTGATTCGAATGGGAGAAACTTATGCACCGGTCGAAAATTGCGTTTTTTCATATACTTTGACAAATCCGTTCGCACTTCAATACTAGTCTCGATTCTTTTGTTTCGATATAAAAAAAAATTACCATCTTCACAAAGATTAATAATTTTATTTATTCACCTTTTTCAAACTCATGCGGATTGTGAATTCAACGAATCGCGACAACGGATACCGACCTTTTTCCCTTCTACTTGAGAATCGCAATCTATGAAAATATATTTTGTTTTTTTTTTGTTGTTGTCCTACCAGCGGCCGATATGTCGATTTTCAATATGCAATTGCGACGAACAAGCTTTATCTAGTCTATCGTTAATGCAAAATGATTGATTCGGCTTTTAGCTGTTTTTTTTTTCTTTTTTTTATCTTACCGGGAACAATGTGCACATATATTTTCGTGGGCCCCTTTATAAATTCACAAGCTTCGCTTATACTACGATAAAAAAATGATCACACAATTTCTCCGAGGCATATATACATGTATATATATATATATGTATATATATATATATATATATATATATATATATATGTATATGTATATATAGATAGATATATCATACACAAGGTCCCACAGCCGAAAACACTGAATTTTTCTAGACTACGTCAAATTCTGGAATTTCAATTATTTCGTTTTTTTGGTACACCAATTTAGCAATTTGATATAATCAGTATACGCCGGGATGCGATTTGTTTTTTTTTTGCTTCTTTTGATTAACATCATTCTCGTCATCTGTGCTTAATGACACTGCAGAAAGACACTCTACGCGCACTAGGGCGTTTAAAAAAAGAAATTCTGGATTCTGATTTCTGTACCTGTTCTCTAAAAATTAGTCCTCATGTGAGATCTAGATTTTAGAAAAAAGATACGAAAATCTTAACGAGCGCAATCGAACAAAAATTGTTTCCCCTATCCGCCCTAACGAGCACTCCGTCGGAATCGTAACAAATAAAAGTTAAAAAAAAAAAATAAAAAAAAATAAAAAAGATCTGCCTCCGCCCTTCTATTTGTGCTTTCCAAAGGCCACTTGGCTAAGCATCTTCATTCAATTCGAGGATAATTAAAAAAAAAAAAAAAAAAAAATTGAGGGACCGAGGAACACACGTGAAAAGTTGGTGCGTAATCTCAGTGACATTTTAGTCACATGCTTTTTCTGTTAGGTAAAAAAAACGAAAAAAAAAAACTAAAGGAACGAAAGACAAATTAAAAAATCCTTGACAATACAAGTATTATTATTATTAAACTAAAATACTCGGTTCGCTCGAGCCGGTCCTCCCGTAAAATGTCATGGTTTTTTAAAAACTTTTCTTTAAATTACGGACTAAACGTGTTATATCATTTTGAAATCAGTCGTTATTTGGTTTAATCACGTGTATCGCTCACTGAAAATTATCGGTCACGTGTATATGTGAATTGAGGATCATTAGATTTTCTTTTTTCCCTTCATTTTGTCTAAACTCAGGACACTCTCGCTTTCCAAAGTGAAAGGACAAAAACGTCCAAATTGAACATTAATCGTAATGATTTTCGTGACATTGTACAAACGTTGAATGAAATTGGACAAAAACTTCTCAGGAATTCTTCGATTTCGCAAATCTCATGTGATACGAAATAAAAATTAATACATCGACATATTCGACGATCTGAATTACGTCATTTTTTCACTCGTGTATTTTACGATGGCTAACCAAAGAGGCTCATCCAGAATCTTCAACATTCCTAAATCGCGTCTATCGCCTCGCGATGCTGATACACGGCGACACCTCTGACTTCCGGGACATCGAAGCACGAATAGATGAGAAAAAAGTAACAAAAAATTGAAAGACCGACGACGAATAAATTATAATTATGCAAGAATCGTTATGTGATATCCGAGATAGCACGTGAGTTTCTCATTAAATATTATTACAGGATATCACGCATGCGGATTACAACGCGAACGATGAAAAAGAAACAAGAAAATCTATTTCTTCTTTTCGTTATCTTTATCGTTGGCTCGCATTTCGATTCTGGCAGGTTTTTTCATTTTCATTACGTGTAAAATCTCGTGGTTTAATTTACCATTTTTTTCATATTTTCGACGCTCTCAATTCGTACCCTGTGAGCCTTTTCATTGCTAACCTTTTTTGAAAACTCTTTTACGTTTATCATCGAGAAATCATCCTCGACACTGTCATGGATAAGTTTCGGTCTGACTCGTGTCCCGATGTATTCCGGGAAAACGTTTTTCTTCTTCGATCAACCGTTCAATTCGGATGGTTAAAAAAATGAATTTTTCGTCCGTGCCGAAAAAAAAAAATGCGTGGATCACCAAAGGTCTTGCTTGACAGAGCAGCTTCGATACTTTTCCTAGAGCGAAAATAGACGCGATCGATGAGAACATTTGATGTTTTTTTTTTTGCGTTAGAAATCTTTTTCGTAATTTTGTTGTTGTTGTTGTTTCTGTAGTTTTTTTTCTTCGATCTGACGAGTGGTTTTTTTTCTTCATCGCATTAGTTGTATCGTGGATTGCGAGGACTCGTCATCTTCTGACTGATTTGTTCCTCCTCGAGTAGCTGACTACGAAACTGACTGACTTGATCCAACGCTGCGTTGAGAGTGTCGCGTTGCTGAGTCAGCAAAACCTCCCATTTTTGGGCGTACGCTGAAACACACAATATTCAATCCCGTCAACCTGGCGACGTGATTTCAATGAGGTGAGAAAGAATGAGATTGAAAAGAAAGCCCTCCCCCCATCGGCCTATCGTTAAAGGGCGTGAGTTTGCGAAATGTGATTCCGATTAATTCTGGTTTTAGTTTGTCTACGAAAAATACACCGCTTTAGGCTGAATCTTGATCGCTGAAAAAAATCTCGTTGCGTTGCAAGAAGCGATTGTGCACATCCCACTGTGATTCATCCGCGTCAACACTCTTAAGCTTTGGCCATGAAAAAAAAAATATGTATATATTAATAAATATATATATATATATATATATATATATATATATATATATATGTATTATCGCTGTGCTATTAGTGCGAATTAGAAGATTGAGAGATCGTTCATCTCCATTTTTAACGTCCGATAAATTTGTTACGTGAGCGCTTGTTAAAGAAAAACGTGATGAATTAGCGCAAAAATTGTAAACACATCTGTTAGGATTTGGGATATCCACAAAAATAACATTTATTAACAATTGGATCGTTTTACAATTCATTGGAAGCTCTCGAAGTTGCAATTTATTAATTTTTCAATCGTCTTTTCATTTTCACTACTCGATCAGCTTCCTCTCCGTTTTATGAAAATTGTTGATCGATGAAAATTCGAACGATCGTTTTTTTTTTTTTTTCATCAATTTCTTTTGTCGCTCAACATATGACCCCTCGACATATTCGTGAGGCATGGAAAGTCCATAGAAAAGATCAAAGTTTGACCTGTCGGATTTTGTCATTGAAGTGAAAAAAAAAAGCTGCCACTTGACAATCGCGTCGTGAAATATTATTTTTGGAGGGAATTTGTTTTTTCAACGCCAAATTGTATGAAACAAAAATGTGTGATGACTCTTATTGCATTTAATGATTAAAAAAAAAATTTATTAGTGTTCTTCGATCGAGTGTATTAAAATAACAAAGCGAGTGTTTTTTAGGAGTTTTAGAGAGTAAGAGAGAAAAAAAAGTTTTTTCATATTCTTTTTTCTTCTTCTTTGAAATTGTAAATATTCGTACCGTTGGAAAATTGCATTCTCTCAATGAGACGTCTCGTCAACGAGAATCTGTTGAGGCAGGGTGACTCAAACTTTGTTCTTTTCCGTCTCATATCTGCAAGGTTTTCTGGCGTTATAGACTGCATTGTAAATAAATAAAAAATAAAGAGAAAGAGAGCGAAAGAGGGAGTAGAAAGTGCTATTCCAATGGTTTTTATAATCTTACGTCTACTGAGATTCGACAAATGTCCTGTACAATTCGACTAATTTGAAGAAATTTATTTTACAACTGCTCCGCGTTATATAATGAACGACGCGTGTGTATACATTATGGCACAAATTTCATGTAAATACATGTAAATATATTTTCCATATTTTTTCGTTCAATGCGACGAAATTATCATCTACAATGAGCGTAAAGTGTAAAAAAAACATTGTAGTAAAAAAAAAAAACTCTTGCACAACGTTAACTGGTTTATCGACGAATGTTGGTTTTTTTTTTTCCACTTTTCATCGTCAATTACATTCCAAGGCACTTTGTTCAAGAGCAGCGCAACTCACCAAACACATGCTGTCATGCTTTAAGATAAATAACACAATGAAATACAGGGATACTGAAAATCCTTGAAGGCCTAGTTTATCAATAATTAACACGTCGCATCGGAAGGCGCGAAAAAATGCGAAAGAAAAAACGATGTTCAAGTTTGGCTCGGGGGGCGTCCATTAATCACGTGAGATTTGAAGGGTAGGGAGGGTCAATGGAAAAATGTCACGAATGATCATGCGGGGAGGGAGGGGTATTTTAAGATATATTTTTTGTCAACATTTTCGGACGTCTGTAAAGGCATTTATTGCACTCCGTGCGTAGAGTGCCCATTTTACGCACACTTCGTGTGCGTAAAATAACACTCTCCGCACTCGTGCAATAAAATTTTGTACGAAACTCGTGCGAGAAACATTTTTCTGACTCGTGTGATTGCAGCATTCGCCTTCGGCTCATGCTGCAAGCTCACACTCGTCAGAAAAAGTTTCATCGTAATGTACTATTACGCTATGATCGCCGAAGACGTTTTCAAATGTCTCAATTCACCAAAATTGCGATCAAAAAATCTCATTATATCGGCAAGCTTTTTCAAGATTTATTCCGGCAACGTTTTCGATCTGCTTGCTGATGAGAAAAATCTACGAATTCTCGAGGATGGAAAACGGCAGGTGATGTTGAAATGTATATATATATATATATATATATATATATATATATATTTAAAATCGTGCCAGTTAAAGATAAATCCGTGGGCTCTCTATTTTTGAAATTTTCGAAAATTCAATAATTTTATGTACCATGAACGCTTTCTTCTTCGTTTGAAAATTCAAATAGTATTTTTGTTTCAAATTTCTTGCTTCTTTTAACGGAAAGCAAGAAATCACCGAAATTGAAATAACCGAAATTCCGAAAATCTCATTATATCGGCGAGCTTCTTCATTTTATTTTAAATATCGTCCATGGATTCTTCGTACATTTTGAGCCTCGAGTCCTTGATCAATATCCCAAAATAATATTTCGATAAATTTGCGTCTCTGAGAAATTATCTCTGGAGAAGATTGATTCAATAAAATAATCTTTTTTCGTTGCAAACGATGCAAACTTGAATGTCGTAAGAAAAAAACGTAGTGTCATTCCAGATGCACTTTCGTATAACCGATTTTTAAAAATCGTGCTCAATCAATGTGTCTTTCAATAGTTTCGTAGAACCTAACGGTCGTTGATATCTTTATCGTTTAAAAAGTAATAATAGTCAACTTTTCGATGTTGTCGTTCTTTTCAATACAAATTTCCGTCTTCGTCCTCGACGGTCTGAACGTAAATGAAGAATGCAATATAAGCCATTGGCAGTATCGAAAATAATATCACGTTTTTCAGGACGGTAAACAAAAAATGTCCCATTGATCGAATTATTCGTAGAGTTCGTGATACTTTGCGCTTTTTTTCAGACATACTCTCCCGCGAAATTTCACGATCAGATGAATATGGCGTTTTTCTCGTTTCGTCCTCGATACAGAGATCCGCGGTCGATTTGAAAACATCGGCGGTTTTGAGAGGCGTCGAAAGCTCGAATACCTCGTCGTCCAGATTAATATTTCGTTCGCCTAATTTTATATTTACGATGGAATTTCGTTGCAAAGTCGACCGACGCGAGGATGAGCTTCTCGTCGAGCCGCAACTAGCTCCGAGCGTCGATACGGACGAGCTTGATCTCGTGATTTTGAAACAATCGTCACCCAAACGAGAATTCGTTCTCTCATCCGGATTCATGGATTTTCGTCGATAATCGCCGCAATCGTTCGACGAGCTCGTCAATTCGTTTTCACGATCGTACGACCGATAATCTTTCGCGTCATCGCGATAAAACGTTGACTCGGACGATTGACGATTGTTGCGTTCCCCGATGTCCGGATCCTCGATACCGTGTTCGCTGCATCGACGCGGATCTTGGCGAGGATAATCGGATTCCCGATAGCAAGATGGTCCTCGAGACTTTGATCTTGAATCATTGAGACCGAATATCCTCGCTTCGACATCCGAATCCGAGCTGTAATAATACTTTTCGTCAACGGGACTCGACGATCTCGTGCGAGAATCAAAGCTCGATCGTCCCGTCTCGTTTTTCAATCGATCGTAATTATTCAACGCTCCGCTGCTCGAAAAAATCGTCCGTCTTGCACTTTTTCCATCGAACGTACCGGTCCAGCTGTACTTGGACATATTTTTCTTCGACGTTGTCGACCATTTGCCTCTCGGCGTGTTTGATGCTTTTTTCTGCGTCGATGTTGTCTTGACCGATGAATTTTTGCTCAGATACGTCTTACGAATATTCAACGACACATTGGAACTTCTACGACGTTTGTTTCTCGCTGCTTTTCCGTCCGTTCCCGTTGAGCTCGAGTCATCGCTCGATCCTCGGCTCTCGTTTTTCCACGGTGAACGATTGATCGAAAAGTTGTTATTCATCGCAACGTCATTATCACGATCCGAGCCTGTGTCCGATGATTGGAAAAAGCTTATCGATCTGTCGATTGTATCGTCCGGTTCGTCATTCCAGTTGCTGCTTAACGCAAAGATCGTATTTGATCCAGAGCGCTCATCTGTCATGAAACGCGAGGCACAGTGATATTTGTGTTTCAAAGTTTCTTGCTCGTTTTATTATTCATTTTTTCGTTTATTTTACTCAAATTTTTTTCTCGCTTGGAAGATATATCTTTATACACACGGGACTGGTACTGCTGGGAAAATAGAGATTATTTTTATACGCGACCTTGAGGATGGGCTCTCTACGTGGGAGCAACGACGATTCGCGAAAATAGTTTTTTTTAAGATTAATATATATATGTATATTAATGACCGCTTCGAATGCATCGTAGGAAGAGAATTCACGGTGGTTTCGTTCAATGCTTTTATCGAGAGGATCTTTGAACGTTGATCGAATGATCAACTTGAAGAACCTCCGAGGCTTTTGAACGCACGTGTTCCGCGCCATAGAAATATTTCGGTTTCATAGTGAATAATCAAAGAAAGCACAGCGAGGAATGGGTCGGTGAGAAAGAGATAAAAAACGTTTTTCGTGCTAAGATAACAAAAACAACGTAATTGAAAGACGAATGACGAAAAATGCTTACCCTCTTGATCGTAATCAACCTCGTGTGTGCTGCTGAATACACTCTGCGCATCGTTGAAGAAACTCGTTGTATTTTCCATAACGGCTTTGTGAGTATCGAGAACTTCCTCCTCGAGCAACTGAAGTGCCGATACAGCCTCGTGAAACGTGTAAAGATCCTGCGATAATTCTCCCGCCTGTTGATTAAAAATATGCGTGGCAAGGGAAGATTAGCGAAATGGTAACTGAAGAACTTTAGTTGAGAGGCTCGGTTGATAGGTTTTTTTTTTTTTTTTTACAACGACGCGATGCACGTTTCGTCAAAAAAATTATTCCAATGTAAGGTAAATTGAAATATTAAATATTTCAGGGTCATCGGTATTATTTCAACAATATTTAGAAAATCATGTACGTACATTCAATGATCTCAGTTGGGCGAGATCGCTGTCCGATAGTGTACTGTTGTTCGCTTCATCGTCGATCTTTGATAACCTGTCGTGGTCAGTCGGGGAAATTTTCATTTCCGTCGGATCCGTTGCGGCAAGCTCTTTAACCCGATCGGCATATCGCAGAGTATTGAGGGAATGCTCGCACGAACTTAATCCCGGACTTATCATTGCAATCTGCGATCATAAAAATATCGTTATCAACATCGATCGCTTGTTGCGGTGCTTTCACGATTTTTTTCCGCGATAATAACCGGAGAAATTGTACAATTGGACGTGATGGATGTGGCTTGTCCAAATTTTGCAATATCAGATTTTTAGAAAATTTCAAAGATCATTTGTAATATCATTATTTTAGATATTGAACTCTTCGAAAAAATTAAGTTATCGCTCCATCTAAATTTTGCAATATTGTTTCTAATTGGATCGAAATTTTATTCCATATTATTTTATAATAGGAGTTATTTTACACTTACCATGCATGTTTTGGATTTTTCACCGATGAAACTGTCCCTCAGTACTTGGGTCAATTTACTGGCTCTGAATGGTAAATGCGTTCCCTTTCGTCCCAATGCTCGTATACATTCCTTGAGCGCGAGCAAAGATTTGTTGATCTCAGCTCCTTCCATTCCTGCCCCGTGATTAAAGAAAAAAAATAATAATAACACAAATGCAGAATTGAAAAGTAAAAAATTTGTTACGAGGAACACTCACGCGTTTGCCTGTTGGCCGATGAGGTATCGGCACCTCTCTCATTACCCGCTAGATCGATGAGCGAGAATTTTCCATGAACCTTGTGATTCGTTGGTGTTCGAGCTATTATCTGGAATATCGCGTGTGATCTCGACGAATTTGCATTCGCGCTCGTTTGTCCGCTGGTACGAGCACAATTACCGTGCTGTATAAGCTTCAGGACTTCGTCGCACGTTTCCACGACTTTCTCCGTTAGACCCACTATTTGTACCTGTTAAAGGAAGCAAGAAATTTGAAACAAACATTTATTTCAATTTTAAAACGACCAACATATGGTACATGAAATTATTTAATTTTCGAAAATTTCATAAACAGAGAGGCCACGAATTCATCTTTGACTAGCATGATTTTAAATATATCTATCGCTTCCTCATAAAGGATGCTTTGTTTTCGTGAAATTTTTTTTTTTCACGCTTTTTATGCCAATGTGTACAAAATGTCTTGAAACATCGAGAAATCATATTTAGAAAAAACATCGGGGTGTGTAGGCGCGCGCGCGTATGTGTGTGTGTGTGTTATACCCTGAGTTTCAGATGTAAATAATTAATAACTCGAGACCGCTTCGAGATATCGAGCTTAAATTTGGCACATTTGTCGAGCACAAATTGCTCTTCATTATGGAAAAAATATGTTTCGATACTAACGGGTGTTCAGATTTTATCGATATTTTTCGTTTTTGCAAGAATGGCGTAAACGCTCTAACTTCGGCAATTTTCAAAATATTGCACTTAAGCTTTGTACAGAATTAGTATAGCTATTAAGGTTGTTTGGTATTGAATTTGGCAAAAATCCATCGAGGGATTAAAATGTTATGAAATTTTGAGTTTTTTGAAAAATAGCGCAAACGCTCTGATCCGTGCAAGTCTCAAGATACGGTACTGAAACTTTGCACAGAGCTAATACAGCTATCTGGGTTGTTCGCTATTAAATTTGGCAAAAATCCATCGAGGGATTAAAATTTTATGAAATTTTTAATTTTTTGAAAAATACCGTCAAACGCTCTGACTCGTGCCATTTTTAAGATATTACACTGAAACTTTACACAGGTCTGACATAGCTATCGAGGATGTTCGTTATTAAATTTGGCAAAAATCGATCGAATGATTAAAATTTGGCAAATTTGCATGTTGAATACTCATGTTTTTAGATAGTTAACAAAGCTTCCTTTATGAGGAAGCCAAATTTGATTGCGATACTTTGTGATAAAGAAAGCTTTGTGATCAAGATGAGGAAACAATGCGCAAATGTCCAATTTGTAGGGTTTATTTTTTAAACGTCACCTGCTGTTTTCCATCTTCGAGAACTCGAAGTTTTTCCTTATCAGCGAGAAGATCAAAAACTTTGCCGGAATAAATCTCGAAGAAGCTCGCCGATACAATGAGGTTGAGTGATCGGAATTTCGGTGATTTGAGACACTTGAAAACGTCTCTGGCGACCATAGCGTAAATGCCTTTTTTACAATCTTGAGTTTTACCATTAAAATCACCGCCCATAGTGTGAGTCTTGCCACTTCCGGTTTGTCCATAAGCGAAGCACGTAGCCATACCACCCTCGAAGATAGTTTGTACGAGTGGCTTTGCCGTGTATTTGTAAACGATCTCATTGTTGCACGTCTCGTCGAATGCATAATCAAAGCGAAACAATTGGTTCTCGAGATACTTGGTAAGATCGACTTTTGCTTTTGGCTCGTGCACGACCATTTGATCTTTGCTCGGTACACTTATCACGTCGACCTCTTTGCGATTCGTCTCCTTTCTGTTGAGAGGCCGTTTTCTAACGCAAACGGTGATCTGATGATCCTCGACGGTGTCAGTTTCGCGAAGTGGGCAAAAATCAATGCTGCTCTGATATTCCCTTATCATAGCGAGAAATTCCCAATTTGGATTGCCAGGATCGAGATTCATCAGTGCCTCTTTTTCCTCCTTCAATTCAGCCTGGCGTTGTCTTCTCTCCTCGCGATTTTTCTTCAACCTCTCGACCTCCTTGACAACGTTCGAACGTCTGCCACGTCCATTCTCAACTTGCTGAGCAGCTTGCTGAGCATTCACAACCGACTGTTGTTGTTGTTGTTGTTGTTGTTGTTGTTGTTGTTGTTGCTGTTGTTGTTGCAATTGAATGGCTTTTTGTTTGTTCAACGATGTCGTCGTGACGCTGACGGGCATCGTTGGTGTCGGCAGTATATTCTCGACTTCACGACGTCCGGTTAACGCCGTCACGGTCTCAGAATGTCCGTTGACCGATGTCGCGGGTGGCATTATGTTCGTTGGACGTCCACCGCCCCCGATGCCAGTCTGCCTTGTCTGCCTGTTCGAGCCAGCTGTAAAATTACGATTCATCGTTAATAATTTATCATTTGTATTTTTAATCATCCGAGAATCCACGATATTCGATGTATTCGTGGAAATAATGATATTGTCATTCGTTGATTCGGACGTTACGAGATTAATATCCATCACTCTTTCTTCATCGACTATCTTATTTCGACGCTTGAAACAATACGTCCAGGGTACGAATTTCATGTTTGCCGATCGTTATTTAAAATTTTTTTCGGTCCCTCGGTTTTTCGTGCTCGAGGAAATTTGATTTCTCGTTAATTTTGTTGTTTGTTTTTGGGGGAAAAGTGGAACGAAGAACGAACGAGAACGTGAGAATTTCACAGCCAGCTTGGACCGGGGCTGGCGATGCACTGTCCATTGCAAAAGCCAGGGGTCCTTGCCCTTGTGACTCTGGATATACAACATCGAGTCTCGAACGTTGCCGGCCTCGTGGTGAACTATAGCGAGGCACGAGAATATCGATAGTCGTGCCGTAGCGCGTGAGACACCTGGGGGTTGTTTTTGTGCCGGGGTTCACAGACCCTGGTGTATGATTATTCACCCTGTGTACAATGGCGGATGTTCGATGTCTCCCTATGAATATCAGAGGGCGAAAAATGGGGGTGTGCATTTGGACGATTTAAAAAAAAAAAGATTTTTTTTTTACGACAGAGATACGATACGGGATTCTTTTTTCACGAATAGATAAGCGGCGATAAATATAGTTAAGGATAGAACGATCGAGATAATTCTTGGGTCATCAGAGTCAATTGAGCACGAAAATTTCAAACGATCGAATCAAGAGAAATTTGGGTTGAAAATATCGATTTAAAAAGTGATGGAGATTTTTGTTTAATGGAAAAGTCACGACACTTACCCTTCACGGGAATGGACGGTCTGGTAGAGTGCTGAAACAATGAAGAAAAAAACGCCATTATAATTAACGATCACGCGGAACAATATTAAACGTTGGAAGAACAATAAGGCAGTGTGTGCCATGTGCGAAGCGGTAAAAATAATAATTTTGAACGCGAGTCTCGGGGTGCGAAAAAAATATCGTGAATAATGACGGAAGACTCGTTAGCTTTTCTCGATAGCTCGTGTATGATACATTTTTTTTTTTTTTTTTTTTTTTTTTAACAAAAACGTTTCCATCGTCATAAAGAATTTACGGACCAAGAGATTTTGTGATGCGTGAATCTCAAGATTCCAAAAAATTCACACAGACTTCGGCTGGTACCAGATTTATTTTCAAGGGAAAAGCAACGAAAATCCGGATCAGCTACGATAAAGAAAAAAATATTTTCGAATTGGCCCGGTATGCAGCTTTCCAATGCATTTTCAAAATAACTTGATCGCAAATTTTTTGAATGCAATGTATCGGCCTGCGTCTGGCCTGATATCGTAAAAATACGCGTCGTCGTTTTCCCCCTTTTTTTTAAAATTAATTTCGACGATTTACCATAGACCCGCAAGGTGCATTGAGTACGTGCTTTGCTGGATTCGAATTTGCCCGTGTGGAGAAAGATTTGCGAGAAGGAGTGCGACAGGTATGCTGGACGGAGGATATAATTTATGTATAATTAAACGATACGCGTACGAAGGGTGTCTCATTTAATTTGAGAAATTTATGCGGTAATTCGAGAAACTCCAAGAGACGTTCAATGGTCGATTCAAATGGCTCGATCAATTTTTCTCTCAATTAGTTTCAATTGAGCGTACGTTTTCAAGGTGATGTCAAGGTCAATTTTTTGATTACGGGAACTTTGATTTTTAAAAAACATTTTGGACGAAAGTTATATATATTTTTCTTTACAGCGATGCTGGTATAGGAAAAACAGTTTCCATAAAAAAAAAAAAAGTTCACCTTGATATCTTTGAAAATCTCCCCTCAATGAGAAGATGAGTAAACCATTTGATTCTCAATTCCAATCGACGTGTCTCGGGATTCTTCGATTTACCGCATGAACATCGGGTTATTTAAATTTCTCGATTTAAGCGGGACACCCTCTGTATTTGTGTGTGTAAAAGAGGGGTTTATTTGCACGGGGGATGGGGGTGCGCGTTACCGAAAGCCGAGATGTTACTCGTACAGGAAGCGTTGCGGATGTTAGGCCATTTCTCGTTGCGTGACCCCCGTGACGTCCTAATGAACCGTCGTCAGGGTTCTCCGGCTCGTCCAAACCCTCGTCGTCCTCCTCGTCGGAAGAATCCTTTCATCATTTTCATTCGTCCATTTCGTTTTTGCGTTTTATACATTTTTTTTTTTTGCATTGTCGCGACGAAAATTAATTCGGGGTTGGAAAGAAGAGCGGGAAATGATTTTTTTTTCAAAATATCAGAGTGGCAAAATAATGGAAATGATTGTACGAAAAATGACGGAGGATTACCAAGATTTTGGGTACGAAGGATGGTTTTCAACGGAAATGGACCGATTGGACATTTTTTTGTTTCGTTGTTGTTTTTATCATTATTTCGTTGGTCCACACGGTCGTTGAGATCCGGAGGCATCCGAAGATCGTGAGAGCAGCGTCCATGGGGGAGGGAAAGGGAGAAGAAGAGACGTTACCGGATTAGTAGCTCGTGCCCCGAGGGTTTAATTTAAGATTCGCTTCGGTTCTTTACGCACGAGAACGATTAACGAGAGACCGTCTGCAGCGTCAATTTCTTAAGGTCGTTTAAAACGTTAATCGCGATTTTCGGGCTCCGAGCGACGACTCGGAGGAGGGAAAAAATTTGAAAAATGAAACAAAAATGAGTAAATAAACTTTATTGCACTCCGTGCGTACACTTGGCACTCTCCGCACTCGTGCAATAAAACTTTGTACGAAACTCGTGCGAGAAACATTTTTCTGACTCGTGTGATTGCAGCATTCGCCTTCGGCTCATGCTGCAAACTCACACTCGTCAGAAAAAGTTTCAACGCACTCGTATCGTAATGTACTATTTCAGCGTTTCTCGTGTTAATTTGAATCGATTACGTATCTCGGCTCATCGTCACTCCGAAAAATCGTGCAATTTCTTTTTATTTCGCACCAAATGTATTTTTAGAAATTTCTCATCGACGCGATGGCATTTTTCAAGAGTAATTATTACACTTTTTCGACCGCACAATGGAGAATTGCGTTCGAATTGCGAAAGAGAAAGATTTTTTTCTACTTCTGCCGATTATCGCCGCACGAGATATTGAATTGATTCTTTGGGGGTTGCAATTTTGTTGTTTCAATTTTGGAATACCTGAAAGACGACGAGATACTGGAACATGCTCGAGGAACACCGCGCGGTCGGGAGACCGGCACATTATTTCGGACGAGGGAGGTTTTGATGGAACAGGTTAGGGGGAACGGTAACCACGGGCAACGCGTCAACAAAATTCGATTCAAAAGTCGATAATAAACTACCCGGGGTCGCATTAGGCTCGGGCATAAACGTGACACACGCTTTTTACGGGTCATTGTACGATTTCACAGCTATCACTTTCAAATTGGGCATGAAATAAAGTTCAATTGTACAAAAAGTGATTTGATTTTTTTTCTTCAAATTTTCATTTGAAATGCAGTCAAATAATTATAATTTTGACAAAATTAGAGTTTTTATCTGTAATTAATGTTGCAAGGGGATTTTATCGCAAATTTATTATTACGACATCCCTATATGACCTTTTTTTACATCCTAGATCATTGTGCGATTTTATCTTAATTTTGTGATTCTTAGATTGCAAATGGAGTAAATTTGAAATTTAATTGGCGCTACTTTTATTTCCATCAATGACGGGAACAAAAAATTTAGCACCGTCATTTTGGAATTTTTCAATGCACGATCAGGCATGATATTGAGGTAGCGCTATATTTTTTAATTTTCATTCACAATGTAATCGAATAATTACAATTTGGGACTGACATCAAAATACATATTTGAAATTAATTTGAAGATAACAAATTTTTTCTATGACAAATTACGCAAGACTGATAAAAATAATAATAACGAATCAATTTCTCGATTACTTTTGACGGTTGAAAAATAAATCCTGATTTGTAAAAAAAAAAAAAAAAAAAAAAAAAAAGTAATTTTACAATCGAACTCACCCTTGCTCTGTTGGACGCTAGCATGTTGTCCATTTGTGGCGGAGGCATGGATTTCGGCATAAGCTCGGGATTTAGAGCGAGAATCGCGTCGATCTCCACCTGTAATTCGAAATAACTGGTGAGTATATTTTAAAAAAACAATAATAAAAAAAAAAAAAATTCAAAACCCAGCTCGACAGATAAGCAATGAGCGGACGATAATGACGGGAAGGAAAAAAAAAAAGAACCTTTCGTCGTGGTATCAAACTATGCGATAACATGTTGATTATAGTTGATCTCTTCGCGATAAGGAACGAAATTCGAATCGCGACAGCTCAATGTTGATTGCACGAAAAATTTACATTTTTCTCACAGAGCCAAAATTTTCTGGCCAATTTAATCGAGGTTAAAAAAATCTGCGTGTGATCGAAGAATATAATAATTCTTTTCAATGTGCGCGGCGATAGAGAACAGATCAGGAGGAGCGATTTAATTTCCAGAGGTTCGCCTTCGCGGGTCCCGTCAAACTGGCTTGCAAAGAAGTCCATCGAAAATAGAATCGCGCTCCCAATAGCCGGGGACGCAGGTTGTCACTTTTTGGCATTGCATAATAAGCTAACTCCCGTGTATATTGAAAATAGACCGATTAACCATGACCTAGGGATAGCGAACGAAAAACGAGGGAAAAAAGTGAAAAAGAAAACAAAAAGGAAGAAAAGCTTGTTCATCAGTGAAAATTGGATATTGCTCCCTCGTCTCTTTCCGATGGAGTTTTGACCAAGTTTTCTTTATGAAAAAGCACGGAAATCAATTCATAGCTTCCTCACGGAAGAAGCTCCGAACCGTGGAAAAGGATCAAGTCGAAATTTGCAAATTTCCATTTTGCCTAAAGTGGCAATTTTATGAATAACGTTTTGTATATCTTTGTATAAACATATAAAATATTGATAAAATTTGCAGCGTAAAAAATGAATAAAATTTTAGTCCGTGCAGCAGTTCTCGCGAAATTCAATAATTAATAAACTCGATAACTATGATAACAGGATTAAAAGTTTCAGAGCACTGTCGTGTATATTAATTGAATTGCAACGTGAGACGCAAGTTTGGGAAGCAAACACTTTGATAACATTTTAACCTGTTTATCGATTTTTCCCAAATTCGATAACAAATTACTTTGGTCACAATATCGACTGACTAAAAAATTTCAAAGTAGTATTTTGAAATTTGAACGCGTTGTACGATTTGCAGAGCCTTTGTACTATTTTTGCGGAAAAGAAGAAAGCCAAATCTGAAAACCCATCAGAATTCGGGCCAATATTTTTTGAATCTACATCGACGCGTCCGTCTGAACATTTTTTCTGGAATATGTTTTTCTATGGAAACGAAGCTTGTTTTATGGGAATATTTTTTTTAACCACTCACCTCTTTCCCCTTCGTTTCTCCTTTCTCGAACCATTCTACCGTCACGCTCCTTTGCTCCCAATTGACGCCAGATACAATTGCCGAGTGAACGCGACCTGATAATTGATCAATAAAAAAGAAACAATTATTCAGTGTATCCAAAAGACTCGGAATATTCAAACTTTTAATGACTTTCTCGTCGTGTTGGATCTCCGGCTCTTATTTTCATTCTCTCTCTCTCTCTCTCTCTCTCTCTCTCTCTCTCTCTCTCTCTCTCTCTCTCTCTCTCTCTCTCTCTATCGAATGTGCGAACATTAATTTCGCGGGAGCTGCTATCATGTTTGAAATTAAATAAAGTCTCGTCGGGTTTCAAAACGGGAGATGGAAAGAGAGCGGGCGCGCGAGAGAAGGAGAGAAATGGTCAAAGCCATAGAGAACTGTGTAATTCAAGCTCCTGGCTGCGGGTTTGGTTTGTTTCGCGTGCTAAATTAGGATCTAATTTTAGAGGGAATCCCCGGAATTCAACTGCCAAGTGGTTATTCCGTAGGCACGATTCCGTCACGCTAGCCGATTACACGTCGTTCATTGTTTCGAAAAGCGAAATACCGAACTCTATACGTACATCAATTATTTGCCCATTTCGTGTGAATGATTTTTTATTGTTTTCTTCTTTTTTTTCATCGATCAGAAATGAAATTCGACGATTTCGAGAGTTACATCCGGCCTCTTAACCCCTAAGATCCTTGATCAGAGATGTCAACCCTCGTTACTTTTGAAAACGCGCTCTTTTTTATTTTCTCCGTTACTTGCTGGTAATCAATTTTTTTTACTAAAATAAGCCACAGTATTTGTAACTGCATGTGTTTCAACTCTTCACTTCGCATCGCGCATTACTGTGTTTTTACTGCGTTGCTGAAAAAAAAAAAAAAAAAAACAACATAAACAAGAAATGTAACGAAACAAGTAACTGACAAAGTAGCGGAGCGTTGCTTTTGTTCGTTACATTTCTTGTTTATTTTTTTTTTTTCGGCAACGCAGTAAAAACATAGTAATTTACGATATGAAATGAAGAGTCAACATATACGGTCGCTTATTTTAGTAAAATAATTTGTTATCAGCGAGTAACGGAGAAAATTAAAAAAGCAGCGTGTTTTCAAAAGTAACGAGGGTGGTCATCTCTGTCCTTGACGAGTAAAAAAAATGTGAATTTAAGGAATTTTGAAGAATTTGAAGTACCTCAATGAACTCGGAAGCAACTCGCTAAATTCTCTACTGAAACTATTTACAATCTACAAAAAAAGAGTTATCGTGGCGTCCAGCGGAATATCTTAAAAATGTCTTGAATCTTAAAAATATCTTAGATGTGAAGAAAAAAAAAAAAAAAAGAAACAAAAAAATGTAACCCTAATCAATCCTCAGAGCCTCTTTCGTTTCCCCTCAATTACCGCATGAATTTACCGATAAAAATTTCACAATAAAAATTAAATTAAAAGGTGAAAGTTACAAATTCGATCAGTTATAGATTTGACTTTGGGAAAAACTGATAAAATTCCATACTCCCAAAATGTCTGGAGCGCTGGACACCAAATTAACCCTCCGAGGAATAAAATTTTAATTCCTGCGGAAATTTTTCAAACTCTTGTACCGTTTTCATGAATTTTCTCTACTGTCTCGATCTTTCCATCAACATCCTTGCATCCACGAAGTTTCGTCGAGGGTTTGGGAATCTGGGAGGACGATATTTTCTTCTCGACGTTACGCGATACCATCGAAAAATTTGTGGACATTGGTACGACGAAACTGCACGAGTTTGAATTAATCCTCAAGTCTCCGTCGAGCTTGTTCGGACTCGTTGGAACGGAAGATCGATAGCCGAATTTATTTCTCTCACGAGACAAAGAATTTTCGGATTCACGCTGATTTTCATCATCACCGGAGTCGTCGATGAAATTTTTCCCTCCCGATTTTTCGCTTCTCTCGACTCTCGAATCGCAACGATTAATTTTGCCACGGCGATCGGACGTTTGTTGATCGGTGATCTCCAAATTAATAAATTGGCCGCGATTTCCACCGTTGATCACGGGATTTTCCAATTTGCGAGAGGCCGATGATCTCGTCGTTGAATCGCGAGAATTTTTATCGACGATTCTCGCTTCGTTGAATCTCGAAACCTCGTCGTTTCGCGATACATTCTCGCCGATTCGATCATCCTCCTTTCTCGAGTCACCTTTCTCCGGACTTTGATCAACATTATCGCCGATATCATCATCCCGAAAATCAACCTTTTCTCTCTTAATATCGTCGTACCGATGTCCCTCAACGAGGGCAACCAGTTTTTCCTTATTTTGCAAATTTTTCGTCTCCGTTTCTTCCCTCGCAACGTTCCAACTCTTCGACTCTTTCGTCTCGTATATTTCGCTTCGTTTTTTCGCTCTCGAATTCTTTTTCTTCTTGGACGATTCCTCGCCGGGATTCCTCGATTTCGTGGCACTCGATCCACAAACGCACTTGCTCAGCCAATCCATGAGGATCAAATTTCTCTTGTTTCAAGTCCCGAGACTAGAAAGACCCTCGAAGAGTCACCATCGATTGAATAATGGACGAAATCTCTCCAACGCTACCGAGAATAAATCCTCGATTGATATCCAAAATTGTTACATCGTCGAAGCTCAAATTTGGAATGGTTTTTCCTTCGTAAAACTAGAAACATTGAGAATCGCGAGTGCGAATTTAGAAAAATCGATCCTCGATCGATCTTAATTTAATTCGGCAGAAAAATGGTTCTCGAAAAATCGTTTGAGCACAAAAGGAACTTTTCACTCCGACTCGCTCTCCGATTGATTCAAAATCGGTAAATTATTCGTTCAAGTGGGACTGGAAGAGCGTATATCTTTTACCCGATTCACCGGGACGTTCGATATTAAGTTTAACGACGAGAATCGAGCGAACGACTGAGCCAAAATAGAGGCGATTCTTTCTTCCCTGGAAAGTAGAGGAATGCCCCTGTCTCTCTGTCTCCCTTTTTCTTTTTCAACCCGAGAGAATTCGGGAATCGAGTCGAGAAGTTAAACCAAGTGGATATAAAAACTCAGCAATGCTTTGGAGATCCCAAAGCAGAGGCGGCCAGATCGGTCAACGCGTTTTTTGCTCTTTCCTCCCCACTGGTTTTCCCTCTATCCCTCTTTCTTCCTTCTCTCTCTCTCTCTCCCTCTCTCTCACTTTCCTCAAAACTCCCACTTGGTTCGTCGCGATAATCAGCGAGAAAAAAGCACAAAATAGTCATTTTCCAGATCGCAATAATGAACGATTTTATTGCGTCGTGTATACGCGGGTCAAGGCTGCGCGCGTGGATATGAAATACTATGGAATAAGTTGGAGAGTATCGAGTTTTACGTAGACAGAGCAGTTCGAAGCGCGCAACACGATCGACTGACAAGAATCGTCGTTCCGTCGCGATTCATAAAACGCATTTTGTTATGACGCCCAATCCGGTCTCCGCGGTACGAGTCATTTGACTCTTTCGCTCTTCCCCCTTGATTCGCGATTTTTCATGATCCAACGACACCTCGTACGACGAAACATTGTCCGATATCATGTCCAAAAATTAGCGACAAGGGAAAAACAAAAAAGGGCCAATTGGAATTTGCAAGATGCTTTCTCATTTTTTTCTATTCGCGGAACCTTCCTCCGGTAGTTACTAAATTTTAGCTTTCTCAGAGGAAAATCGTTCTGAATGGTAACAACATTTTTATCAAAAATTTCAGATTTTTCTCGATGGTTACGCCTCGAGCGATTCTTTCCTACATCGATCGAAAACATAAATTCCGAATTATTTACAAAAATAAAAAGTACAGCCTGGACGATGCTGGATCAATGACGAAAAATTTGGCACGAGAAATGCTCGCGAATGCGGGACTTTCGAGGACGAAACGCGCGGAGACGAGTCCTTCGTGGCTCAGTGTCGTTTGGTTACTGCCAAGAGCGCAGAATTATTTTCAGGACGGTTTCAAGTTTCTCTCTCCATCTCTGCCTCTCTATCTTTTTCCTCCGTCGCTCGATTAGGTTCGCTTCGATAATGAACACGAAGAAATTATCATTGGTCCGTTAATGCGCTGCCCGAGAAGGATTCTCTTGAAAGAAATCAAGGGAAAACGAAAAGCGGACGAGCGCAAAACTGCATTCGGCTTCTTCAAACTAGTTCACATTTTCCAAATTTTCTTTCCCTCGCTCTTCGTCTCTGAATGTCAAATAAAATTTGCATGAAACAAATCTCAACTTGAATTGTACTTTCCTATATCGATCTCGCATTCGTGAGAGAGATATCGCTCTTGAAAAGAAGGAGCTGAAAGATCATTCGCGAGGCACGTATCTCTCGGTGATGCGTGACTCGCCGAGGAACGGCCCCGTATTTATTTCATCCACTGTATGTTCAAGTTCGGATCAGCGGCTCGCGTTGCTCCTGCCTTTTATTTTACGATCTGTGTACTCGAATACAGGAGAATGTGGGGCAAAATGGCCACCATAATGAAGTCACCGCAGCCAAAACGCACCAAAGCTTCTGATCTGCAACCAAAGCTTCTGATCTAAAAATAATATTTTTGTCGATTTCGTCGAAAAAATAAAATTGTCGAAAGTTAAATGAGCACCATGTTCAATTATTATTATTATTATTATTATTATTATTTATTTTTTTTTTTTTAACGGGGGATAAACCTTGAAAAACGATTTCCTTCGTTCTTAGGTCTTTTGGCCCGCTTTAATATCAATTCCAATTGTAGTTGCCTTATTTATATATTTTTATTTTACAATTATGGGGATGTATTCTTTACTTTGGGTACCACATTTTGCTTGGATCCGGAAATTATCCAAGATATTTTAATAAAAGTGGGTCGTCATAATGTTATCGGAGTATCGTTGGCCTGTTTTTTTCTAAGCGACGAGAATGATAATTTTTTTCAATTTTTCCAGCTCTCGACTTAGCGCGGGAAATCCATCTTTGCGTATTTTGTGCTCTGATAATTCCCTTATTTTCTAGATTTTTCAATTGTCCATAATTCTGGAGGGTGCCCATTTTGCCCCACACTCCTCTACGTATGCTCGTCTTCGGTTTAGTCTCAACCGTTGTGTCGCATTAAAATGGGCGTGCGATACAAATGGTCGATGCTCCGTGACCTCGCTTCTGTACCTACCGTTGACTCTGCGCCTCTACAAATTCATCTTGGATGAAAAAAATTGCGCGGGAAGATGCGGAAAAGAATCAATAAATTCCCCGCACTTTTTTCACGAAAGAACGAAAGGATACCGGGGATTTCGATCGAACGATTTGAATTTAGAATTCGTCGATCAATTCCGGTGTCGCTCGTCGAGGTTCGATGAAACGCATTTTTTTCGTCTCACTTTTGGGTTCGGGGGTCCCCGATACACGATAATGTACGAGCTCGGTCTATCGAGCGTTAAATATTTAAGCGACAGCATCCTGCCCAACGGATTCAATGCTCTTCCTGCACGTTACATTTACACGCGTGCTTCTGTGCGTGCAAATTAGGGCGGTCCTTGTTCCGAGTATCGAAGAATTTATTTTTCATCGTCAAACCACAATTTTCTCCCTCTGTTCATTTTTTGTTATTTGAAAAAATGACAAAAACGCGAATTAAGCTTGAGCCTCGATTTGGCCAATTTTAACGTCCGGGAAATGTTGAAGTTTTTCTTTTCATTTTCCTCGTCGATATGTAATTCCATTTCCGAAGACTTCCCGCGATGGATGAGAAGCTTTTTTCCGTTATTGAGGAAAAAAAATCTGGAGAACCCCGGAGGAAAGTTCGCGGAGTTTGAACCTTGAAGCGTCGCGATAATTCACACACCTGCGTCCCTGACTCGATCCTTTAAAGGTACATACTGCAAAATCTTTCCTTACGCGGCTTGACAATTTTTTTCTCCTCTCTCAATCCAGCCTCGCACCGCACCCTTGACCTTTATTCCCTCTTCCACGCTGCTCCACTGCGGCTGTTCGGCAGCTGAGAATTGCACAACGATCCGAAAATCCCGATCGTTTTCCCGTTGAATTCGAAAGAGAACCAGAATTTTTCTTCTTCGCTCCGTTTGGACGAAATTTTCTCGATCCACAATTGTAAGGAATGAATTCGAAAAGTCCAAAGATTTTGGATGACTTGTTTCGCGTTGAATCAGCAGCTCCACCCAAAAAGTAGTTGGGAGAAATAAATAAGAAAATAAAGGAGAAGAGAACTCGGAACCCTAAAAACGTAATTCCAAAAAAAAAAAAAAATTTTTTTAAACGGCAAACGATTTATCGATATTTGAGATGATTTGTGACCGATAAAAAAATTCAAATTCTGACATCAAAAATTTAAAAACTTGAAAAATAGTAAATATCCGATTGAAAATAACATTTTGAATTGTAGAATCAGTGTTAATATTTTTATGCAGCTAAAAGTAAGGTTTTTTGAGTTCCTTCTCCTCTCTCTGGCCTTTTTTTTTTTTTTTTAATTTACAAGCATATCAAAAAAACAGAATGAATATCGGAAGGGGCAAAGAATCTATGGGCTGCTGATTCAATGCAGAATGCTCTCAATATGTGTGTGTTTCTGATTGATGCTTTTTGTTCTCTGCAAGAGCAACGGAGCATGACGAAGAAAAATAGTTCCTCGAACAATCGATCGGGGCGCCGGTAGTCAGCAATTGCCTCTCAAAGTTTGTTTTACCGACTAACGAGAACAACGTTTTTTATCCTCCAAAAGAATCTGGATCATTTCGCCAAAAATTCTTTCGATGTATTAAGAAAAATGAGGCGTAAAGTAATTGGTTTAATTATCGATAATCTGGTATTAATTTTTTACGGAAGAATTTTTTTCAGCAAAAAAGAGAATTGGTGAACGATAAATTCGACGATAAATTTATCTGAGTTAAGCTGAAGCTAATTTCTTTAAAGGGTTTTCAAAGAGGAAGGGCTATCAACACGGAACATATTTACCATTTTTATATGTAAACAATATCGATTTGTTTTTCTAATTTTTTAATTCAAGAGCGAACTCGAAAGACCACCTGGGGTCGAAATCTACCCCAATGACAAATTCCTCGGTTACAATTGCTATTTCCATCAATGGTAAAAGGGTAAACAAATTTTTTAAATATAGCTACACTTAAAAAGTAATGAATTTCCAAAGTAATTAAACTTGGACGCCAAAAATGACTGATAATGCGAAAAAAAAAAATTGACCCGCTCGCTCGTGGTATCTCTTTGACTCCGGTATGTCGCAACGGCTTCTCTGGTCAGAGTTTCTGGGTTGTTAAAAAAATTATGCGCGTGTGGGCGAAATGAAAGATCCCTGAGCGATCACGTTCCCAAGACTACGTGGGCCAACTTTGATTTTTTTTTTCCAAGTTTCGCTCATTCGTGGGCGTCGCGGTCTAGCAGAGTGATGTAGGGAGAATATTTTTTTGTTATTTAATTAGAGGAGAATTTGAATTAATGGAAAAACAGAAAATTAAGAGGAAAAGGAGGAGGAACTGCTTTTTTAAGGGAGTATTCTGGTCTAGAATTTTGATAAAAATCAATTTTTTTTGATATTCTTAAATTTTCGACTTTTAAAAGTATATCCTCGAAAAGACTTTGTCAAATTCCAATAATTCGTATGAAAATTATTTTTTTTACTGTTGTCAAAAAATTGAAAACCATTTTTAAAAAAGTCGAAAAACGCCTTTTTTGTTCAGAGACAGCCGCGCCGATATTTTGCGAATTTTTGTTTTCTGTTTTCTCCGAGGTACAGGCTATAACGATGTTCTTACTAATTAAGAATTTTTTTTTTTAATTTTGCATCGGACGAGTAGAAAGGTTGCAATCGTGTCCGCCATCACGACCCTTTTTATAGCGCCAACGTTACCAGCTTGTAACTTATTTAATTTTCTATTTTTTTCGGGATTTTTTTTTGTTTATTGTCAAAATATTAATAAATATGTTGTATAAAGAAGAATGGTAAAAATATTTTTTTTTTAATTATCGAGCTCGACAAAAACGATGGATGTCTCGAGACCGGAATACCGCTTTAAATGAATTTATCGAGGGGATTAGGCAGACACGTGGCCGATAAATGCCAGAGAGACTATTGCAATTGGTATATCGGATTGAAACATTTCCGCGAGGCTGTTGAGGACAATACGGTTGCCTGGACTTATCAGCAGAAAAATATAACTCGAACGTGCTCGCTCGAGCAAAGTGGAGACGGAGAAAGGGAGATACAGAGAGACAGAGAGAAAATTGTACGCCTGTATGTGCTGAAAAAATCAAGTGCCACTTCGAGAGACAATGCGGTTGGGACTCGAGGTGAATGGATTCGTGAAGAAAAACGAGCAAGACGATGAAACTGCAGAGCAGCTTGAAGCAACCTACGCTCTTTTTCTCTCTTTCACTTTCTGCAATGTTGCATGGATCGAACCAGGAAGCTCGCGAGATAATATACTTTTTTTTTTTTTTTTTTTTTTTTTTTTTTTTTTTTTTTTGTAAACCGAGAGAAACAAAATTGATACTTTCACGAATGACGATATTTTCAAACCAACTATAATTTGTAGTGAGGAATTTTGATGTTCATTCAATAAAAAGTGCAATCAAGCAATTAAAAGCAGAAAATATATTTTGAAATTTGATAATTAAATTGATTGAACTGATAATTAACATTGAATAACATTTTTAAAACCTTTTTTTTCTTATCTGGAAACAAAATATATATATTTTTCTATTTAAAAAAAAATTATTGTTCCATATTTTTCCCACATTTTTCACCGATTTAACTTTTGAAAAAGTGACTTTAATATAGCGATAACCTGTCAAATTTACAATTTTAATTAAATCAAAGTGAAATTTCGACTGATCGATCCAAGTGCCTCACTTGACGAAATTTACCGGAAAACGCGTCTCTTTTTTCAAGGCGTTACGAATGAATGATTGGCGATTGAAATACTACTCGTGGGATCGATGATTAAAAATATATCGAATAAATCGACGAACGGAGTGTCATGAATAAACTCATCTCGATATTGAACGTCCCGGTAATGAGAGAGCTGGTGAGCTCAACCGAAAGAGAGAGAAAGATAGATAAGTATTGAGTAACGAACGATAGACGATGAGATGTAAAAAATTTTTTTTTAGGTGATACTACTTAACACAAAACGTGAGAGGCATTCGTGTGAGGGAATCCTTATAAGGGAACTTCGCCCACGTGTGCAACTTCTCATCGCCGAAGAGACTAGCGAAGCACTGGAATAGCCCTGATGGAAGCTTTTTCAGACAAGGACTTTATCGATATTTACACATATTTTTTGAAATTAATTATCAACGACCATCGCGATTCTAGAGATTTCATAAGATCCAGTTGTCGACTAATATCGAGTCGAAACACTGTTTTTCATCGGATGTCAATTTTGTCTAATTTCATATTCAGCGATTCCTCAGAATTTTCGATAAGGATTTTCTTCCCTTCAATTTCTATTTTGACAATTAGGACGTTTGTCGAATAGACGATATAACACTAACTCAGAAATTACAAGTTGACCGCATCTGTAAAAATGATGAATTCAGCTGGAAACAGAGTTACCGAATCATTCGGTTGAAGTTATAATTTTTATAATTGTAGTTGGCTTTTTTTTTTTTTTTTTTTTTTTTTTGTATTATAAAGTGTAGGGGTCACTCGAACTGCTGTAAATATTTTTTTCATTGTACGCTCCGGCATTTTACAATCACTGCGCATGAAAAAATCTAATGGAACAAACGATGAGAATTAAATTCAATCGACCAGGATCGTACTTGAGTCGGCTGGCATTTATCTTCTGGCCGATATTTAAATACCAGCCTCGTGGATCTTAGTCTTTACCTTGAGAAGTCGTAAAACATTCGTTGGGAGCATTAGGAAATTGGAAAAAAATCGTAAAATTGAAAATGGAGACAAAAATAGTCTCCTTACTTTGCAAGTTTGAGACGAATGTGGCCGATTCTAGGTCGGTAAAGTTATCACCCCCGCCATGTTGAAACTAAATTTGAGAAGGACCAGAATATTGTGTTTTTTTAATGGGCTTTGAGCTTAATTCATTTTTTTCTGCTACTTCAATTATAGCGAGAAAATAACAACTGAGGGGGAACTGGGGATCAAAAAAATTAGCACCCTTTTCAAAGGTTCCAAAAACCATCTGAAACAGGCACGAATAGACGAAACACTTTCTGCTATTTTGTGCTACCTTTACGGACCTTGCTATTCGTAGTGTCTTATGGTACTGAGAGAGAGAGAGAGAGAGAGAGAGAGAGAGAGAGAGAGAGAGGGGGAGAGAGAGAGAGAGAGAGGCAAAGAGAGAGAGAGAGAGAGAGGCAAAGAGAGAGAGAGAGAGAGCTCTAGATATTTGCGTGGTCGAAATAGAGCAAGGCTAGAAATAGACTCGAATTGCCTGCGAGTCCCATAAAAGTAGCAAAACAAAAAAAAATCGACCAACTGCAGTGCCAATCTTGATGAACGAACTTTTAGAGTCGAATCACACTTGATAATATCGAATTTGAGCACTGTTCTTCACACAAATAATTTTAGGGGCGTAAGATATTTGAGAATTTCGCAAAACTTCAAGTTTTTCAGCCCAAATTCGAGCACTGTAGTTTGAACCATTTTTGGGGGATATCAGACTACAAAAATGTGCACAGAAATTTTACATTTAATTAAAATTTTCAGAATTAAAAAAAATCGTGTTACAAAATTTGCATGTCGCTTTCTAAGCGTAAAAAATTGAAAAAAATACAAATAATTGAGAAATTGGCTAATGAAGGATTTTCTAAAGCGTAAATCGAATTGAATTACGTCAACCGTAGATGATTCCATAGAAAGCGCAATATTAGAAATGTATTTTTTCAATTGAACCGTAGAAATCTGTCTCTTCGTAGGGAAAAGCATGCACAGCCTCGTTGCATTTCCGTGAGCCAGTAGTCTGGCACGAAGGCGTATCGATTTCGACCATGCTTAACCGGAAAGAGCCACGAGGAGGGTTCCGCCTATATGCAGAATTGCGATTTATCAAGGACGGTTAGAAATAATTTATGATATTTTGACGGAATAACGAAAAAAGTGCCATCGTCATGATGCGATAACTGCAAACCATAAAAATTAAATTGTCACCCCCAAAAAACACGTCTCGCTGTCGTCGACGTTCCGTCAATTTCCTTTTTCTTCCATTTTGCTGTATTATTATTTTTTTATTTACTTCATTTACTTTATTTGTGCATTTTTTTCTTGCGCAACGTTGGAGGAACTTGCCCGCAGCAAATTTTGTCATTACAGAATGGGGCACTCCCGTGCGGTAATAAAAGTCATGTGACAATTACGCCGCGTGTAAAACTTTTCCAACAGCACAACGACGAATTTCGCTCAGCGAAAAAATCCATCATCGGTGACATAGATTTTTTTTCGCTCGAAAATCTGGGCACTATGTAAAATGTACTTGGAATTCAATATTAATATATAAAATTATTATAAATAATGTAAAATATATATTATATATTTTATACATTATAAATTAATATATAAAATTATTATATCAGCATGATCATACAGATACTTGAAAAGATTTTTTGAAAACCATTGTAAATGGTGCATTGGCATAAAAATGTCATACAAGTGCGCATGGATAATCGTAATTTTGCAACCTAACCCGAGGGAAGGTTGCTCGGGACTGTCCCACACCTACGCCATAAATTTTGCGCAGATCTCGTTGAACAACGTGTCACACACGCAAATATACTTTTTGAGAGGACGAGGTGAGCAAGGGAGAGAGATCGCTTTTGGATAGGCGCAAAATGCGCGAATGTGTGGATAAATTCAAGAGAGTGCGGGGTGCAGTTGGTAGGGGAAGCCATTAGGAAACCCTCTCCTTTCTTGGACAACGCTCTGACTCATACGGCTGAACGAACCATCGAGTGAATAAAATTGTAACGATTATCGTATAAAGCGCGAATTCGAAGGTCGGGAAAACACGAAAATCGCGTCAAAGCAATAACGAGAATGCAATTGCAATGATGATAATCAGGACGCATTAAAAAATTCGCGTTTTCCATTTGCCTTTCTTACTCAATGATGATGATCATTTTAATGCAGTCGGAAATAGTTTATTTTTTAATAAAATTCCTTCGAGACAAATTTTTGAAATAAAAAATCATTAAAATGGATTTTAGGTTCTTTAGGAAGAACTTGGGACGTTTAATGCACTTACAAAACTTTTGTCTCACTAAAAAATAATTCAACTTCAAAATCATCTGATTTACTCTGAGCTATCGATATTGTTATTTAATATTTTTTTATCGAATATTTATCATCAGCCGCACAGGTAAACTGTTTTATTTCGCACTTACACGACTTACACGTTTTTTTTCTTCGCTCTGCTATTACACGCTATAGTCTCTGATGTAAATTTATGAACCGATTTGTGTCACTAATTTTTTTTTCACATCATCATACCACCTGTATTTTTTGCCAAAGAACGAACAGCACTGCGAAAAGTAATGACACTCGGAGGTTTATTCGCCAAGATTTAGACTCTTTTTTTTCTTTCTCATTTAATCAAGTCAATAAACGCAAGTATATGTGTATCGATAATGAGGTATTGAATATTTTCATAAATATAAATGAGACTTTTCAATGTCTTCGAGTGCGAAAGATCGCAAAAAATAAATTAAAGCTTTTTTTTAATTTTTATAAATAAAAATTTTAATTTATTTTTTAATTTAATTTATTTAAAATCTTGACGAATAAACTTTAGAGTGTCATTACTTTTTCCAGTGCTGTTCGTTCTTTGACAAAAAAATACAGGTGGTATGGTAATGTGAAAAAAAAATCGCAAAAAATAAATTGAATTTTTTTTTCAATTTTTATAAAAAAAAATTTCAATTTATTTTTTGCGATCTTATTCACTCAAAGACGTTAACGAGTCTCATTAATATTTATGAAAATGTTCAATGTCTCATTATCGATATGTACTTGCGTTTATTGACTTCATTAAATGAGTTAGAAAAAAAGACTCGCGTGAAACTGAGAAATTTTTTTTAAGATCGAATTTTCAAATATAATTACGTTGATTCTGTTTTACGGTAATTCCAACTTTCCGTTGAAATTCTAAAACTTGAGCTTCGCAATCTGTCAATGGATATTGCAAGCTGACGATAAATGGCTCGGAAATTTGCAGTTCATTGGCTTTTTCGCTTTACCGATCGTCGTCGACATAATTTTATCGATCGGGTTGGATACAATTTCGACTGTGCAAAGTTAATCGGTATTAGCATTGGGGCGAGCGGATTTTTTTTTTTTGCGAAAACACTTGCACGTACAATTGTAGTTCCAAGCGTTCCCGTTGATAACGTTGTCAACTGTTTTGTCTTTCTGCCTGGCGGTTATTCTTATCAATCTTATCTATATGTGAATTCTCAGGCTATAAAAGACGAGTAGCATACAGTAACGACGTATAGTAATAGAATATTCGACGATCAAACCATCGGAAAAAAAGTGTAAAAACTGTCGACAAGATCATCGAAAGTTTCATAGCGCGCTATTCGATCGCTCTTTAATTGCGATTCCCATTTTTTAATGTTTACCGATGATGGCATCGACCGTGATAGTTTATACCCTTTGTCTATTTCTCTTGGTCACTGTAGCATTCGTGCAATGCTGGAAGGTAAAGTGAAATCACGGAATAAAATACATTTTGCACGCGAGAGCCTTCCCAATCGATTGATTCGCGATAATTCGTTCGGTTGAAGCAAAAAGTTTCGGTTTTAGATGTACGAGGAGGAAAATAGCGAGCAAGTATTCATGAAGATGTCTCGCGGAAAACTAGAGAACGGTAAGTGATTATTTTACAAGATTTTGTTTTTGTTTTCCGTGTCATAGCATTCCTAGACTTTAAACTGCATTTACTGGGAACTCTTCGATCTAGATCCATCTTGATTCGTACGAATTTATTCTTTCAAAAGTGTACAAATAATTTTGGCAATCATAGTACTCGATTGCCTGGACTTGAACCCAAAGTCTACTTCAAGGGGAATCAATTTTTGTCATTAAGGCCCAGTTCCACAACTATCATTTAAAGCTGGTTTAATTTTTTTTACATAGTGTATGTGTCTGTGTAAAAGAATTAAACCAGCTTTAAATGCTGGTTGTGTAACTGGGCCTCAATATATATATATATATATATATATATATATATATATATATATATTAGGGTGAATCGAAAAAACTAAAAACTGTTGGCTACCCTCAAAAATCAAAGATATCGTTGAAATAAAGGTCTCTGTGCAGCGGTTCGATTTTTTGAATTTTTTTTAGAGGGCGCGCGGGGCGTCCAAACACGCCATTTTTAGCCTAAAATTTACTAAATCACTGTTAAACGAAAACCAATCATTCAAAAAATTCTGAATTTTTTATATAAGGTGCCCAGACATGTACTCTTTCTAACCCATATTTACTGAACATTAACAAATAGTTCATATATGGGGAATTCTTTATCAACTGGGCCACTTTTTTTTTAAACCTCTCCAATTTTTTTCAAAATCTGCCCGTTAAAAATATTAGTAAAAAGGAACGACTGTGATTTTTTTTAGATTTTTTTAAGCGTCCGTTCAAGATTTTCAATTTTTCATTACGAACACTGTATCTCAAAAAATATTCATCAAACAAAAAAAAACATAAGAATTAAATTTTTTTTATTTTTTTCACTTTATCGAAAAAAATAAAAATCATAATTTTTCTGCATTGAGAAAATTGAAATTGGGCAAAAAAATGAAATTTTTTTTTTTTTAAACCTAATAAAAAACTTTTGATTCTAGTACTAATTTTACAGGATGTTTATTATTAGGTGAAGAGTCTGCGAAAAAAATTTCAGAGTGACACCTGCAGTGATTACGATGAAAAAAAATGAAAACGTGAGATTTCGCGGGGTTTTTATTTATTTTTTTATCGTAACCATTGGAGGTGCCATTCTGAAATTTTTTTCGCAGACTCTTCACCTAATAATAGACATCCTGTAAAATTAGTACTAGAATCAAAAGTTTTCTATTAGGTTTAAAAAAAAAAAATTCTTATTTTTTTGCGAAATTTCCATTTTTTCAATGCTAAAAAATTATGATTTTTATTTTTTTCGATACAGTGGAAAAAATAAAAAAGTTTTTATTCTTATGTTTTTTTTTGTTTGGCAAATATTTTTTGAGATACAGTGTTCGTAATGAAAAATTGAAAATCTTGAACGGACGCCTAAAAAAATCTAAAAAAAATCACAGACGTTCCTTTTTACTAATATTTCAAACTGGCAGATTTTGAAAAAAATTTGAGGTTTATCGAACCGCTGCACAGAGACCTTTATTTCAACGATATCTTTGATTTTTGAGGGTAGCCAACAGTTTTTAGTTTTTTCGATTCACCCTAATAAATATATATATATATATATATATATATATATATATATATAAACCTAAATATACATATATATACATACATATATATATATATATATATAATAGAATATAATTTTCTAGAGCGTACGAGAGGGGAGTTCTTCGGGCAATTGAATACCCACGGAAAAACATTGTACAACTACCTGAATCCTAAAAACGGAATTTTGTTCGGCGTCGATACACCGGTTTGGCGTGCTTTTACCAGAAGTGATGGGCAACCGTATTACAAGAGGATGCGGGAGGGGGTGAAATTTGCGGCGAATAATTTTTGTTTTCTTTTCCCACGGAACCATATGTCGTTATTATATATGTTCGATTATGCAGATAATCGAGAGAGCCGTTGAATTTTGGAATCAGAATCACGTTGGAGGTCGGGCGATTCAAGAGAGATCAGCGGATGCTTCTTCATTCTCTGTGAGTTTGCACAAAACCGTAAAACTTCTGCTTCTGGATAAAGAAGGGTTTTCTTCAGATTTTCGAGATTTCACCGTCAATGGGCTTAAAAATGGACAATTTAAACTTTCCAAACCTTCCAATGTCTGGATGTCGCGCTAAATGTCTTTGAAACATTTAAAATTTGGAAAAATCATTGAGACAGTGAAAATTTCATAAAAATGGCCAAATATCGAGTCACGGCGTTTCGTTATTTTTATTAAAATTTCCCTGATCAACGGTACTTTTGTTGATGCAATCAGGAGCGAAACTTTCATTTCATTCGAACACGATCCATGTCAGACCCTTTTCGCGAAGCATCAAGAAAATCTCGAGAGATTCAAGATGATCGAGGAACAGACGGCTATTCGTCAAGGGACCAACATAACGATGACATCGAGTCGATATTGTCGTTTACAAACGGAGACCCTCCGGAAAGTATTGAAAATCAAGTGTCAACAAAATATATCATTGACCATCGTACGAGGGAATATGTTCTGCAAATAAATCATCGTTATTTTGCAGAATTGGAGAGAGCAGTGCGTGAGCTCGAGCAAATTTTCCAGAAAACCAATATGACGACGGAAAAAGGCTCAAATCGGGACATCGTTTACCCATCAATATTGATAACTACGGCCTACGAAGAGGAGCAGCAATCGTTGAGTAGAGATTTCTCTTTGTAAACGCGTTTGAAAGTGAAAAATACGAATTTAATTTCTTTTTTTCAAATTTAATTTATCCAGAGAATACGATTTCGATTATTTGGCAGAGATCGTCTATCAGATGGCTTTCTGGGACGCCGTGGATTTGCGTTTCAGAGAAGCGAGAAATCCGCAAGTGAGACTGCGAATTGCCGGAATAATAATTGGACAAGTAATCACAATTGAAATTTTTAATTTTCGTTTCAAAATGAATTATCGGATCATTTTTGTATCTCTTTCGTTATTTCATTCGCAAAGGACTCAGGGGCGACACCGTACATATTCGATAAAAGTTTATCCGACGAAAAAACGAACGGAATGAAAATGAACAACTGCTTGTTCGCTATGCAAGATTATTGGAACAAAAGAATGATCTCGCATCCAGAATTTCCACTGGAGGCGTATCACGTAGTCATCACAATGACAGAGTAAACAACACCGATAATTAGTTGCTCGATGATGGTCAGCCAAGAAAACCTGAAGTCTCGCTAATAAATTAATTCTTCAATTACAGTCGTAAAATGGACGCCGCAAATTTCCAAGAGTCTTTGGCACTTGGATATTTAGGTGAGATTATTATAACCTCGACTGACCGTTCACAGCGCGTTTTGTAGAAGTAAAATCAAATCGTTGCATATCTTGAAGGTTCGGCTATTGTCTCGAGTCTCTGTTCGAGGAATACCTTCGACGCAATGGCAATAATTCACGACAATCGTCATTTCAATGGACACCTTACAGCTGTAAACAAATTAGCCCAAATGTGAGTCGAGAATTGTCGCTATGAAATTCCAAGTCGTTGAAATAACGCTTTTTCCGAAATTAATCGCAACACTGGTCGCACATCGAACGATTCTTTTTATCCCAGAATGGGTTCGACTCTGAAAGGAAGCTGTCGGTATCAATATCACAGTGAACTGAAAAGTAGACATCTTTATCGTTGGCCGGAATGCAGATTGGTGGAAATGTCAACGTTTTTAAGGTACGACTTGACGAATTGATTCGAATTGATGGATCTTGCAAATTTTAGAAACCTCTTCCGCAAAGACTCAACCGCAGTTCCTTCCGACTATAATTTATTTTCATTCACGATGAAGCCGAAGTTTAATATCGTGTCTGTGATTGTTAAATCGTAGGCAACCTAACGGAAATTGCGCGGACCAACCAGCCGAATTTTATCCTCCCGGTAATCCGGTTGAAAAAATTCTGCCCGGTGAGATTATGGATGCTCATGGACAATGCAAGAGTCGGGGAAACGACTGGGCATGCGCGGTAAATGCGCATAACGTTTGAAAACACGTCGGCAAATTTTAGAACAGATAGTTTTAGAGTTAAATTTATCGCAATATTTTGTGACCAATTGCAGGCCGAACCGGGAATGTGCAAAAATTTGATGTGCTACGATTCAGGATTTGCGGCATTTTTCCAACATCGCTGGAAGTGCAGAGGACTCATTCCTGCTGCCGATGGCACTTCCTGCGGGTCTAACGGAGTCAGTGAACTTTTTTAAATCCGATTATCGTTGTTGCTTCAATTGTTATTAGGGAAACAACAAAAAAACTTGCGTTTTACGACGATTGAACGATGATTCGTTGCAGAAATGTTTGGACGGTAAATGCGTCTGTGTGGGGAACGAATGTCTCACGGGACAAAGCCAGGACGACGAGCCTGGAGACTTTGACGACAACGGAGGAAGTCGTGTGTCGTGAAGAGTCGCGAGGCCAAAAACCATGAAGAATATTGATACAGAGGCCTGATATTCTCACTGGATTGTCCAGCAATGAGAGAGAAAATCGAGCTGAAATTCCAATAATTTTCACTGTTGCTAAAAGTAAAAATTATGTTCCGTTTAAAATCACCGTAGTGCCACATTGGTTATCGAATGAACAAGGAAAAGTAAAGAAAAATGTTGTTTTTTCATGAAAGTTCGTAGAAATTTTGATTTTTCAGAATAATGGTTGGTGTATTCGTGTTCAGGAGGGGAAATACATCGATGTAAAGTTCTAAAAACAAAAAAAATTGCATTTTGGCCTAAATTGAATGGGTTCACTAGAATGACAATAATTTATTTTCTAGATAAGATTTTCACTTCAACCTGAGCTTATTCTCTTTGTAATCGTTGAAGCTTCAACAAAATCATTTTTCATTTTTTGATGGATTTTTTAATTTCATCGATTTTTTGAAATTTTCGCATTTAATTACCCCGATTGAATTAAGAAAAAATCTTGCGGTACAAATTTCCGTCGAATATTAATCTTGTTTGCCGAATCACGATTCCCAATATTCTTCGAATAATTTCCTTCGATAAACTACGATACTTAAACTTTGCAAGGAACGTTTTTAAGTTTCTGTATATCTTGAACACGGTCATATTGACGAGTTATTGCCGATGTTGCACGTACAAACCGAATATCGATTTCAACATTTTATTTATTTCACAGGACTGACCTCCTTTTTCGTAGCAATTGTCACGAAAATAAAGTCACCGAGAATTGTACTTTTTCTTTGGCGCATTGAAACGTTTGGATTTGGATTCGTTATAAAAAAATTAATGCAGATTTGAAAATTGCCGACGGTTTTCTTATTTTTTTTCTATGAATTCTTTTTTATGAATAGATCGAGCTTGTCCATGATCAATGTTCAATAATGACTCGGAGGGAGTTTAGAATTACAAAAACTAGAGAATTGAGCAGCTTTTCTAGGGAATTATATATATTTTTTTTTAATTAGAAAAGAAAAGACAAAATTTAGATCGGAAGCTGCTGGATTTACAAGGGCCCTGTCTCAAGAATTTTCTTTAATTAAATTTGTTTTTTCAACACACCGGCACCAAAATCTTGAAAAACAAAAGTTCTACAAAATCAGAGTTTCCTTTATAAAGAAGCTCCGATTTTATACGAAATAAACATTACTTGGCGAGAAACTCTTTTTTTTTTTTCTTACGTCGACGATAGAGTGTGTACAGTGATGTGATTTTTTTTACTATTCTCGTAGATTTAAAGTGTAGAACGCAATAAAAATGAGTGTTTCAACTTTTCGAATTTTCCTCTCGGATAAATTTGTGAATTTTTTCTTCCGCTTGCATGCAATTTCAATATTTCCCAATATCGAACGGATTCAATGCAGAAGATTTGGCACATTTTTTACTATAAATTAAAAAAATTATTTGAAACAAAAAAAATCAAATATAAAAATTGTTCTTAGACTCAGACACGATGAGTATCGCACAATTTTCTCGCCTCTTTTTTCTATTCGTTATAATGTCATTGGAAAAAAAAATTCATACGGAAAAGCTTTGTTCCCACGAATCCGGATAAACTAAATTTAGTGGGTAGACGCTGTGATAAAAGGAAGCGAGGGTCTACGCCATTGTTCGCAGCTGTTGAAAACGAGAACGTATAGATCAATTATATGCTGTTTTTTTCCCGACACTCCGCGAGGGTGCTGTGTTTGTCCTTCAGCGAACTTTACCGCTTCACCCACCGTGCATATATCGCGAAATTCACGAGGGTAGCGAAACTTTAACAATTTTGAGGCATGGAAAACTAAAATTTTTCCGAAAAATATCTAACCCGCTTAGCAAGATCAACTCCCGTATATAAAAGAACGACGAGCAACGGATAAACGTCGATTCGCAAGATTATTGTTATTAAAAACCAAATTTGTATCACCTGAAATTGCTTCTTGCACAAAAATACGACGTTACGAGTTAGCAAACAAAAAGTTAGCCCTTTGTATGAAAAATAATAAAATCAGTCCGATGCCCATCGAATAATGAAAACAATCCCATCAAAAAAATTCTCGACCCATTTGAAATGTAATTTTTAATAAAAATTTCAATAAAAACAAATACGATTTTTGGCATTGAAAACTTTTCGAAGAGAATCAATGTTATTCGAAAATAAACTATTTGCATTGCATTTGAACGATGCAAACTTCAATATTAAGATTTTCAGCCAATTTGAAAAAGAAACCAACATGTGGCACATTATTTTTCTCCCCATCCATTATAATTATTTTTTTACCAGTCAATATTGGAGATTTCCGCAATATTCTCACTTGAAAAAAAAGAACAAAATTTATAATTGGAAAAAAAAAAGGAATAATGACCCACGATTATCGTTGAAAGTAGAATAGTACTACTTCATTTTCACCGTTAGAAATAATTCGCCCCATTAAGCTTATTTAATTTGCGGCAAACGAGAATCCGTGAAGTCGGGGGGTAAAAAAAAAAAAAGAAACGCGCCGTTCTCGCGCAAAACGTTCTGGATAATTAAGAGAGTGGGCCAGCTTTCGTGTTTATCGCATCCCGGACCATCATCCACGAGTAACTGAACTGACACTCGTCACACACGTGAACATAACGTCTCAGACCGTGAAAATGCGATGAAAAAAAAAGTTACACTTTAAACCTGCATTTTTTTCTGGTACAAAATAAAGAAAGAGGGAGAGTGAAAAAACATTGCTGCAGACTCTTGACGCCGGCGTGTCAAGAGAAACTCGAGCTGCGATAAACAAATACGAGATGTGAAATAAAAAAATCTTAATTTTCTTCATGAGGTGTTCCAGAAATTTTCCTTGTATATTATCCCTACCCCTCCCCTCAGGGGAAAGATTGAAGCTGCACTATTTCGAGCACAAAGAGATCCGGTAATAAAAGCCACAAACGATAGTTGAAGACTACGATATATATATATATCTATAACATCGAGCATAATGGATGCAGTGAAAGGACTTTTGGAATTTCTTGCCCATTGCGAAACGGAAATATTAATTTGCAACCACAAGTCCGTAGTCATTGGCGCCAAATTAGAAGGAAAAAGCGTACAATTAAACAAAATAAAATGGACCGAAAATTGTGGGTTTGGAAATTTTACTTCATAGTAGAAAAATAAATATTAATTGCCTGCCAACATAGTTCGTTACTCTTGGCATAAAAAAAAAATCGTACGATGAAAACAAAAATTAAATAGACTCCAAAGTATCAGTACCGAGAATTTATCATACGGGGAAAAATTAATTCGCAAACGTCTAAAAGTTATTCTTGCCGCCGGATTTCTTAAAACAAAATATCGTACACCAAAAAATAGATATAACTGGACTCAAAAGTATCGGTACAAAAAATTTTCCGAATATGGAAACGATCGACTGGCCGAGAATCGTATATAGGAAAAAACCGGTTGAAACTGCGGTCATGGCGTTTGGCTAGCCCACGCGCCAGTGAGTAACCATATAGCCAAAGAAAGAGAGTGAGAGACAGAGAGAGAGAGAGAGAGAGTCACGCACAGTTCCAGAGAGCCACACGGAAACAAGCGAGTCCATAGCTTTTATATTTCATATATGGGTCAGTCCATGTGAAATCGACCAAAAGTTGGAATGGACCCCTTTCAATTTCGATGAAATTTGATAGGAAGTTTTCGTTTTTAATAAAACGAAGTTCTACCAAAAGAAAGAAAATTAAAATTTTTTTTTTCAAAAGTCATGCAAGATTCAGAATTTCACCATTTTTTTTAAATCTTTCAAGTTTATTTTTTAAATATGTACCTCCAAAACTATTATAGTTACGAAAAAATCTTTCTGAGTATTTATGTAAGACCTTGTACTGATCTTAAGAGATGCTGAGATTTGCAGAAAGGTGTTTTTTGTTTTTTCAAAAATATGAATTTTTTAATTTTTAAACATTGTGTAAATCCACGATCAACATTAAATTTTTTGTTAAATTTTTTTTATACAATACCTTGGACTGATCTTAAAAGATCCTGAAATTTTCAGGATGGTGTTGTTTTGTTTCAAAAATATAAATTTTTGAATTTTGGTAAAAGAGGTATTATATAAGAAAAAAATTGACCAAAAATTTAATGTTGAAAGTGGATATGCATGATTTTAAAAAATTCAAAATTCTCCAAATTCATAATTTTTCAAAAAAAAATTTCGGAATATTTGTTTTTTTCGTAGCCACAAGTATACTCTTCAAGACGAAACCAGAACCATTTTTTTCGTAACTGTAATAGTTTTCAAGATATTTAAAAAATAAACTTGAAACATTAAAAAAATTGTGAAATTCTTAATCTTGCATAATTTTCGAAAAAAATTGTTTCAATTTTTTTCCTTTGGTAGAACTTCAGTTTATTAAACACGAAAACTTCTGACCAATTTTCATCGAAATTGAAGGGGGTCGATTCCAACTGTTGGACGATTTGACATGGAATGAACCATACATATATATACACATATAGATTTATTTCTCAAAGTCCTACAGTACGACGCGAACGTTTTTCGATCCGACTGTACCCGGTGACTCTACCCCGGCAATTTTACGCTAATGTAATTCTCGAGAAAATTTTATTCCTCGTCTGCCTGCAAATATTTCGATAGTTTCGCGCAAAGTTACCGCGAGAGCGGCTCGAAACACGAAGACAACAACAATACAAAAAAACGTAAATACAACGGACCTTGCAAAGTCCGGTTTGAGGCGCTCTCGCAATGACTTGGCGCCAAATTATCGAAATTTTCGCAGGCGGACGAGGAATAAATTTTTCTCGAAAATTATGAGAAGCTTTGGAACTTATCCTCGTGAAGAATAGTTCACAAAACTAGATTCACGGTATTACGTAGGTTTGCATGTACATTTTATAACCCCGCATCGTCGAGAAATCGTTTGCTTGCCAAAGGAGTCTCACGGTTCGCGATGCTCTACGGCTCTTACCACACATATATATATATATATATATATATATATATATATATATATATATATATATATATACACACACACACGGGGTTATAATGTACATGCAAACGTACGTAATACCGTAAATCTAGCCTTGTGAACTATTCTTCACGAGGTTGAGTTCCAAAGCTTCTCAAACGTACGAACATACGTGTGTACACGATTAATCGAGGTTTTTGTCGAAGAAAAAACAAGGATTGTCCTCTCTCCGTCAACAATGTCTCGAATACGTTGCGCTTAATCTCGACGATTCGCGAGAAAAAACCTCAAACTCTCAACAGGACATACACACGCATATATATACATATATTTACTGTACGAAAAATTGGGGCTCACCATCGGTCCTTTTGATGTTTATGCTCGTTCCCGTCTCAATGTTGCAGATTCCGCGGTCCATGGTCGCGAATTATTCACGGCGAAAATCACCGCGCACATGGAAGAAAGGTGTGTGAAAGAGAAGTGCCGAAGAAAAAGGCGAATTTTTTCTACACGGCGTTGCCTCGGCGTTGCCAAATGTGGGTGAGAGAGAAGAGAGAAAAGAAACAAAAAACGTGACGATGGATTTTTCGCACGTTCCGTTCAAGGGAATATCCGCGAATTTCGAGAGTGCGATAGACAAAACGAAAATATCAAGAGTTTGTAAAATGCACCGGAACGAGCTCAGCTGAGCCACATTCGAGCCCGACACGCAGATGTATCCATGTATGCGCGTATTGTTTCGCCTTTTTTTTTTTTACACAAATTGGCGAGGACGAGAAACTGGCGAAGAGAAAACTTCCTCTCAAGACGGTGACAGTTACGGGAATGCGTGAGCATTCAAAAATCTTACGTTTGCGACTATGTGCCCCTCTTTTGTGTGTGTATCCTCCGGGGGCGACAGAGGCAGAGTCAAGAGTAACCAAGCCGCGAGCTCCCAGAGCACGCGCACACACGCACGATTTTTTTATTTATTTATATATTAGTAAATTCGCAGAGACAAAAAGTCACGCCCGACTCTGTCGCGGACTGCGTGCGAGTAGCTTAATAATGTCGCGCGATCTGCAACGTTCCTCGAATGCCCTTCGGGACTGTGCGAAATCTCTACGAACGAGATATCAACGATAACCGATGTTTCCGGCGTATTTTCTTTCGTCCGTCGTCCTCGCCGTTTTCGACGTTTGGTTTCCGAGCCGGGATACACAGAGACCCACACACACACACACACACACAATTACACACCGCACCCGCGCGCGAGCAACACATGAAACCGCCACTGTTATCCCCCCTCCCGGTATGTCCGTTATATTGACAACGGAAAACGCCGACAGCGCTGACTATCGGCGATGCGGAGAAGCCTCCGCTGGCGCCATCTATCGGCGAAACGCTGAAACTTATTGTGGATTAGAAATGGCGGGAAAAAACGAAATTTTGAATAGCTCGTGAGAATTCACATTTCGTTTATTTCGATACGTCGTGGTTCAGTCTTGAAATTAATTCTTATGGCACTGTTTTTCGGAGCCATATTTCCAGTCTTTTGATCAAAGGCACGATACGGATAATGATAATGGTAGTGATAAATAAATTAATAGAAAGTTATCTTCGGCTTGTCCTTCCTTACTTATTGGGGTCAGGCCTCGTCATGGCCTGTCGAACCCACAACGTCAATTCTTCGAGATTTATCTTACCATTTGAAGTCGTCAAAAGCTCCATAATGTGTCTGATTCTAAAATAATAGGAGGAAAAATAAAATAATGTTGACGGTTCGACTGTTAATCGATGAGATAAGGCCGGATGAGATAAAACGATGTTGCTTTTGATGAGCTTACGTGCTTTCCTGCTGCTGATTTACCATTGGAGTTGGCAGAGTGCCGAGTTTTTTCGCTTCGAATACCTTAACATACGTGAATGTATATTTATACGAGGAATTTTCGAGATAAATATCCAGCTGACACTTTTTTTTCCAAAAATAAGACTCTACGGATTATTTAATTCAATTATGAAAGGTGATTCGAATGTAAAATATAATTATGTGGGTAATCTTTGAAAGTTTCAAGATTATTGAATAAATTCATAATGCATCTGTGGAACGTGTAATTTAAATAATTTTTATGTAAATTACGTTTACCTCGATAGCACGTTGTACGATATCGGCGTCGAGCCCAGCACTTTTGGCAACCGAATGAGCAAAACTGCACGAAGTCTTTCCGCTTATGAGACGATAAAGAAATACCAAATCGTTCGCCTCGTTCAACAAATACTCGAATGTCTGAAAATAATAACTCAAAATTATATTTTTCGGGTTAACAATGATTTTATATATATACATATATATATATATTGACTACCTGAGCCTCGATCACCGGTATTTGAGGCAAAATTTCAATGACCCGATGTATGTGCGTCGCCGCGAATATATGAGGACAATGAATTCCTCGTTCAATGAAACTTCTCAAAATCGACGTGAGCAGAGCCAAACCATCGATCTCCGAAGTTCCGGAGCCAAATTCATCAATTATGATAATGCTGTTGGACGTTGATGCGTAGAGAGCGAAATTTATCTGTAAATCACATTAAAATAATCTTTGTCAATATAAATATGAGAAATTAAAAAAAAAATTACGAACCAATGGGCAAATTAAAAGTTTACAAGATAAAAATAAACGATACGACTAATTTAAGAATTCTTTGACTCACTCGTCGAAGACCAAGAAGAAATGAGCTGGCATTTTGAGCGAGACTATCGACGGAATTCATCTGCGTGAGAATGTGACTGACGATGCCTATGGTGGCTGATTGAGCTGGCACGAAACTTCCTATGTGTGCCATGAAAACTATCAAGACGATTTGTTTGAGATAAATACTTTTGCCACAAGCATTCGGACCCGTGAGAATTTTCACGAGGCTGTTTTCATTGCCCGAGAATGTGTCGTTCGCCACGAAATTCCCAACGAGTTCTTGCAGAGGATGACGACCACGTTTTATCTCGATTATCTTCGAATTAACCATTTCCGGCATCACGTAATTGAAATCACGCGCCACCATGGAGAAAGATAACAGTCTGAAAAAAAAAATTGTACTGTACATTTTCGTTGCTTCATACGAGAAGCTTAATTGTCAAAAAAAAAAATTTTTCTTTTTTAATTTTTGTGATTTTATTCGCAAACTGTTTTAAAAAGTTTATAATATGTCTGGAAAAAAATTCGTTTTGGAACTCATCGACTCATAAAAAATACTCACGTGTCCAACTCAGCGCAATGGTCAATCGTTTGTAAAATTGGCGACATGTGCTTGCTTATGTATTTCACCAGCCGGAGGATTATCTGAGTCTGTCGTTTAGTTATTTTCAGAACAATGTCGCCGATAGTCTCGTCCAATTCTGCAATTTATTCCGTGTGATTAATGATAATATAACGAAAAAAAATGTTTATATAGGTGCTTTCGTCAGTTGATAATTCGATCTCACCGCGAGCTCCGTCGCTCTTGTAATGTCTAACACCATTAATCGCAAATTTAAACTCCAATCCTGGTATATCTTCTTCGTCATTCGGTGCGCCTTCCGTGATTGCCAAAACGTGTCGAATATCCGGTACGTATATCATTCTGCATCTTTCCATCACCAGGGAGTATTTTTTCATGTCTTTTTCCGCCATTGCCGATAGTAATTGAGGCAATTTTTGTCTAGTATTGTTAACTAAAAGATTATCAACATTTTATACATTTGAAAATTATTGGTTATTCTAATTTTCAAATGATTTTCTGCATTTTGCAATGATACACTTGAATATTTAGAAACATACGAACAACAAAAAATATCAGAATGGTTTTTCAATGGAAATGGAACACTCACGCTCGTCGAGTTCGGGATCAACGCCTGATTTGACCACCAATCTTCTCTGTATTTTGCTGTTATCAAAATCCACGATGTAATCAATGAAGTAACGCACTCTGTGCATCTCAGGAGTGATGGCATCTGCTATTTTGGAGAAAATTGATATTGCGCTTCGATGCGCATTGCATATATCGCCGATGCGAATGATCCGATCGAGCGTCTGGCGAGGAAGAAAATGACTGTATTAATTAATATTAATTTTGTACAAAAGTATCACAGAGATTAATTGAGATTTGCAATATACCTTTTGAAGCCTGATCCACTCGGATGCTTTGGCCATTGGGGCTGAGTAACGGTCTAGAATAGCCGTAGTGAGACGATAAACCTGCCTCAGGCAGATCTTCAGTGTTTCGACGATATTCTGATTGTTCGGATTCAAGAAAAATTGAATCGCCTCGAATCGCTTTTTCAGAACATCCGTGTCCTTGGTAGGATTTCTCAAGAGTTTCCATAGATAAAGGATTCCCGGACGAGATTGACAACGATTCAACAGCGTAAACAGACTCAATCCCTGATCCTTTGTACTGAGATTACCAAATTTGAACAAACTCGGATGAAATCTCGATCGAATTATTCCCGATACTTTGTAGGTTTCTTCGTCGATCATAACCAGATCTTTCCTGTATTTTCAGAAGCAGGGCGTAATAAATTTTTTGTTTACAATTGTTGGCAACTAAATTCAATTCTATTCCTAGGACTTTGAAGCTTCGTAGATTTAGTTTGGATGTTAAAACGTAAAAAAGTTCGGCAAAAGTTTCGATGGGTCTTATTTCAAAATGCTTCGTAGCTATTGAAATTTTGTTTCGCACAAAAGTATAAAGAAACTCGTTGAAGAATGTTGTTATGGAAGAAATATTTATTCATTATTAAAGCAAGATCAATTTGATTTAAATTATATTGTAAACAATGTTAAACTTCAGACGGCCATTAAAAAATATTGACACAGCATTTCTTATATATTTGGAGATCATTTTTGTAGGTTATAGTTTGTAGGTTAGTTCGTTTTGTCAGTAATTTTCTTTGAATTCATTGCACACGTTCACGTATCCCACTTGCAGCGATCACAAGAACAAATTTTCTGTCACAAATCAATGTGAAAAAAGTTAAATTAATTAGATGTGATAGACGTCAATTTCTGGTCACAGAGCGAATTTCCTTCTGGAGCGAACAGCTGTTCGGGATTTTTCACCATGGATTATATATATATACAAAGCATGAAATAGCCGGAGGTCAATGTACTCGAGTGGCGCGTAAACGAAAAAAATTGAATTCCTATCGTGGAAATTTGAATGATGCTGCAATAAAAAAGAAACGTTTGTGGCAAAGAAAATTTCTATCGACCAAAGCTTTGTTCAAGTACAAACATTAATGTTCCATCGAGTGGAAGCCCAAAAAAATGATTAAATTACACACCCTAACAAAAATATATGAATGATATAATTACTTGAAATAGGATAACATAGATATACTTACTGTGAAAAATTTATTTTTCGAGATTGACGAATAAATTTATACAGAACTTAAATATATGTAATAATGATCGGAAATGAAATTCTCAGAAAATTCAATAAATCGTCGATAAAATGAGGAAGATGAAAACTCACAAAACGATGTAGCAAATATGAAGGAACTCGGCGTGTCCGTTAGGATCGAGGGTCAAATTGTTCCAATTGACATCGACGTATTTGAGGAGTAAACCAAGGGCGTGTATCATCAGGCGCGATTGAAAATTCAGCAGGGAATTGAGAAAAGTCGTTCGGTCGGCGTTATTAGCTTTTCGAGGCTCGGAATTGAGCTTTAGGCACAAAACTCTGTGATAACAAGCCTCGTAACTGTGCTCCTTTTTCAGCATGAGCTTCAGTGAAACGTGCACGGGAGCGCTGCACGACGAGGACGCAGAGGCCGCGTCCTCCTGATTCATCGTGTCGTTTATTATCAATTTCTTCAACACATTGAGGAAACTCTCCGCCATACCGGTCGACGTAACGACGTAACGGGGCTGACACTGTCTGTACAGAGCTTTCGTTATACCGTGACAAGTGTCGTCCACGATATCGTCCATTATGAACAATTCGGACGTTATTACGTTATAATAAGCCGCCCCCAAACGACCCTTCAGCCAGATCATTGACAATATTATCTGTGAGCAATGAATATTATTTTCAGTTGTTGAAAAATTCACTATTTTCACGAACTTTCAACTAATGACCTTGAACATTTTATTTTTAAATACATTCACGAAAATCGATCGATGAATCTTGAGTAGTTAAATTGAAATTTGCGATGGAAATTGGTCAATGACCTTGGGGAAACTGAATCGAGCGACGACCTTGAAAAATGTATACGTCTGTTGTACACAACAACAAAATTGGTCAATGACCTTGAAACCTATAATTCGCTCTTTCAAGAACAATTCGCTCAGTGACCTTGAATAATATACTACCTCGTTTTTTATGAAAGATCCATCGATGACCTCGAAGAATTCAAGGACGTAAACATGCAGGAGCGAGACAGAATCACAATGTATTGGGATCAGTGAGAAGAACGTCGAGAGAACAAATTTATAAAAACCTCATCGGCATCATCCTCGGATCTGGCGGTTCGTTGACTCTGTCGATTCAAGGTCGCCTGGGGTAACGTATTCTTTTTATTGGGATTATTTTCGTTGCATTTGCCGGAGATCGTTGTATCTTCCTCGTCGCTGCTACTCTCGTCGAGGAGACTCTCGAATCTTGGATGTCTTTGGAAAAAATGAAATTTATGGAGTTATCCAGAGGAAAAGGGTCACCACTTTGGCGCTCCATGAAAATTCGGAATCGACAATTTTTCAATATATACGTGTTTACTCACGGGCCATTTGCCCCCATCTGCCGATCAGATTTATTATTCGTACTCTCGGTACTCGGAATCTTGCTCGATGTACTCTCTGCCATTTTTCTTCTCTTTTGTTTTTATATAAAAACTCTTTTGAAACTGTAAAGAAACAATAAGCTCGAAGCCTTGAAGCGTAGCGCGACGCGGCAATTAAGTGACAATTTTGCGAATGACTCCCGGCGTTTCCGTCAGAGGGACGCGCGTCGACTGGAGAAAAATCGTACGCGCAGTAGCGGGAAATATCGATAAATTTGAATCGCTCCACAGTGCACTTTGAGGAAACGCCCATCTTAATTTCTGTAACAACGTATTTATTCATTACATTTGATTAAATTACGTGAGCAAGTTCCGCGTTGTATATTCCCTGTACATAATTACAAAAAAAAAAAAAAAAAAAAGAAAAATACTGTTCCCAAACCGTTCTTATAATGATATTATCGAATGTACGCATATTACGGTGGCACTATTGTGATCTTAATTTTTTTGTGTGAAAAATCCTCGCAAATGATCTTGCCGGATGAAAAATATTTTGAAATTGCTCCGAGTGTTTACAGATAGACATTTTTTTTCCAAAAATTGATTTTGTCGAATTTTTGAACGTAAAAAAAATTCAAAAATCTATATCCATATGAAATGCTCGCTCTTCTAAAAAGCTCAGATCTTATTTACGCCTGTTTTTTTTTCCTTAAACGATATTCAATACAATTTGTTTACAATTTTAAGAAGAAATAATCGTCACGCACTTCTCTCTGGGATAAATCATTTTCTAGATATTAATTAAAGGATTATGAAATATATGCAATAAAAGAACGTATCGCTATAAAACTGTGCTCCAAAAAAAAACATTAGTGACAATTACTTCTTCCCAAGGCTGGAAAATCAACAAAAAAATATCCTTGCTAAATATCGTTTAAATAAAAACATGTATGAACGATACCTGAGTATCATTGAAGTGTTAGACAAGTTTTTCTTAAAAAATATATATCAAAATGTAACCACCCTAATGTATATATTATATAAATCTTTAGACTCATCCTTTCGCATAAAACATATATTTCTTTGATTAGATTTTTTTCGAAACTTTTTTTTCTCCAACGATCTCGGCATGATCTCGATTATATATCTATATATAAATATCAGACGAACGTCGATATTAGCACGGAACACATTTGGTTAGAAGTTAGAATGATTAATCAACAAGTTAATCGTTATAAATAATATATAAATCATTTACATTATTACCAACTATCTTAATATTTCACGTATGAACTTTCGAAGCTTCGAAACGCTTACGAGAAGAAAAAAACATGCAAAATTTTGTACGGTTTCCAATTTTTCCCCAAAGACATTTTTCGTATATACACATAAAAGAAACTTGGCGGGTCTCTCTTACTTCCTCGTTGCATTATGAAAATTGCAGAAAATACGCGTATGCATTCGAAAGTCATATATATATTTATGAAAATGGGGATTTTGTTGGATATTAGAAAACGAGTAAAACTTATAGTACATATCTGATATTTTTTGTTCACTATCGTTGAAATTGCTTAGAATTCTTTTTAATTTCTTTTGTTTTTTATCGTGACGGAAAATAACGTTGCGAGTTGAAAAAGAACACGCGATTCGATTAACTAATTTTATACGACTGACTAATTTTATCGATCAAATAAGATTGAACGAAAAGAAAGAAAAAATAAAAATAAAATAAGAGATTCATCGTTGATTTTCTCTAACTCGGCACGGGCGGTGGTGGACGTGGATTGAAAGCGATAGGACGATAACTCTTCTCCCTGACGAAAGGTTGAACGCCATTGATGATGAAACCATTGACGGGAGGATTGTTCCTCTCTTGCTTTATCGCCTCGACGGGATTCTCCTCTTCGGCGCTGCCGGCTTCATCGCTTCTCGCTGGGCTGGCCGACCTGATCAATCCCTGTCCTTAGATCTTTGTCTCTCTCTCTCTCTCTCTCTCTCTCTCTCTCTCTCTCTCTCTCTCTCTTTCTCTCTCACACACTATCTCTCTAAGTTTCACATTTTATCGACCCTTTTGACTGCATAGCGTCAAGAGAATCGGAAGAATCCGAAGCATCATGAAGAATCTCAATTTTCGAATATTGATATGAAAAATAATGAAAATCATTGGAAATTAAAAAAAAAAGAAGAATAATTCATCGATGCTCGAATTCATCCTTACAGATATGTCGTTAAGCCACCCAGCATTGATCCGTGTTACTCAAATTCCTCAGCCCATCAGCCACGGTAGTTAAAAGCGTTTCCTTTTGGCTCGTTTTCGGTTTTTAAAATAAATTTTATGTTTTTCTTTTATTTTTTGCGTTTTAATGAAGCGTTGTTAGATGACTAGAGGTGTTAGGACTACTCACTTTACGGCAACCTTAATACCTGCATAAAATAAAAATAAAAACGTAATATCCACGAATTAATTCAAGAGTTTGTTTACTTTCTGAAGGGATCATCATAGGGACGATTAAAAATGGGTTATTACTTCTTGTTTCCTTTTTGAGGAGAGAACAACTTTCTCATTGTTTTTTTCGATAGACGAAGCTCGGTTTATAATTATAAGATAATTGAGAAATTGATACGTCAATAATAAAGAGAATGAAAAAGTAAGATGAAAATTTCAATTGGCACGATTTTTTTTTCTCCTTGAAAATTACCCTGGCCAAATATCGAAGGCTGCTCAACTTGTCTACCGCATTTCGATTACTCGATACTTTCAGGATTTTTTTTTCAATACCTGAATTATCAATGATGATGTTATTCTCGTGGTACGTCTAACGTTAGACCGTTCGTATAATGAATTCGAGAGACAAGTTCGTGAGAAAAAAAAAAAGACGATTTCATCATTCGATGTTGAACGTAAGCGCGGAATGTGTGAATTTGAAATGAGTAAATACATCAAACGTCGTTGAATTATCTCGCATCGTTGCGTACATCGTTTGACTCAAGAGTCATGAGAATATAATCACGAGTCATCGGGTCATGCGACATGCTTGTTCGTAGCGTTAGTCTTCGCGTAACGTATCGTTGTGAAAAGTGGGTCATTCGGTATAGATGCGTCAAGTTTTGTAAGAGTTTCACGAGGGACGAGCTCGTTGCGTAATGAATCCTTTTGATTTTGTCTCACGTCGATTAATGGGATAATAGCGTTATAATGAATTACAGGCACGTAACGTTGTGGCATCTACGTTACAATCCTATAATGGAACTTGTAACGAATTTTCCACTTTTTTTTCAAACTTTATATATTAACCTCCTTGTAAAGAATTTTTTTCTTCGTTTCTCACCTGGATCTCACGGATTTGCTCTTGTTGCCATTTTCTCGTGAATGCGGTCTCGTATTTGGCTGCGATAATTCGGAATCGCTACTGGCCAATGACGATTTCGCCGCTACCGCACCGTGTGCAAAGTCCTTTCTGTAGGAAAAATTGACAAGTTTTTAAAAATTATATTTGAATTTTTTTAAGGAGAAAATAACGTTGAATTGAACTTGGAAGCTGAGGAGTTTAAAATTTTTAAAAACAAATTAGTTTTAGCTTTCTTATGGGGAAAGCAAAAAAAAATAAAAAAGAAAGGAATCGTCTTACCTGTAATTGTCCGACCTCGGTGTTGACGTGACATTAGCAGGTTTCGCGGTGTGTAAATTAGCATCGACGAATACGTGTGAACTTTTGGGTATGTCGTAAACGACTTTGGGATGTACCGTGGTCTGTTTGACTTCCATATGGGACGATGAATCGGGTGCCCAGTCGTAATACTTTGGCCTGTAATCCTTGTACTCTCTTTGTTTATTATTCCGTTGCTGTTGTTGTTGTTGTTGTTGTTGTTGTTGTTGTTGTTGTTGTTGTTGTTGTTGCTGCTGCTGCTGCTGAGCCCGGGATTCGGAAACGCGTTTTCTATGCTGATACTCGTCACTGCCGCAGCTGCTTTTACGGTTGTTCGACATTTTTCCAGGCGGTGCCGAAGTAGGCGACGACGCTGAAGACGAGGGTGCGCCGTCCGGATCGGCGCGGGACAACTGCGAACTGTCCCAAGCCGGAGGCAAACTAACGTGAAAGTGAGCGAGAGAAAAAAGAATGAAAATTCTCTTCATCGGAACAAGTCATTGCGTTTTATCCCCGCTCACATTATAATCCTCGTGATAATTATTCCCACGTGAAGGACAATGGAGAGGGAAAAATGAGAGGAAAAAAATAAATATCCAAGATGGTTGGACTAACCTTGAATTCTCGTCCATACTGTAGAGTCTCAATTGCTGTCTTATATTGGCTTTTTCTCTGGCGCGCTTTCGTTGAAATTCCTCCTCAACTTTGCGCATTACCTCGAGTTCGCTTTTTCTCTGACGCTCCTTGGCCTCGGCCTCGCGCGACAATTTCTCCGCCAATCTTCGTCTCTCAATTTGCCTCACGGTCGATTGAAACGCGAATCTCTTGGTTTTGGAATTTTTAGCGGTTGTTCTCGCGCCCGCTGTATTTCCCTTTGGATCCTGAAGACTCTCGGGTCCCGTCGCCGTCGGTGATACGCTTCTCTGCTTCATTTCCGGTATATTCTCACAGGATTTAAAGAAATTCGGATAATTCCGTGATTTTGGTCCTATATCGGTGAACGATCTCTCGCGATATACGCCAATATCACGTCCCTTCGCAGGACCGTTTATGCTTATACCATTTATACCGAAAGAACCAATTTTATTTGGCACTCTCGTCTCCTCGTTGTTCTTTCGATATTTGAAATTTTCACTGTTCCCATTGCCAACATCGCGATTTGAATTTCGATAATTGAGACTCTGCGTTCTGTGCTCGGTGTCGTTGGTTTCCGGTAGATACATCACGTGACCGCCGGAAGCGAGATACGAGAAGGACGGAGGTTTCATGACTATTGGAAAATCTTGCTTTTCCTCGTTTTCCCCGATTTCATCGTCGATCTCGTCGTCGTCGTCGTCGCCGTCGTCGTCGTCGTCGTCGTCGTCGTCGTCGTCGTCGTCGCCGCGATTCTCCGGCGAATAATTCTTCTCCCAGCCGAGAGATGAATTTCCAACGGGCTCGACGCGATTGGCTCGATCGTGCTGAAGTGAATTTGGCGCGCTCGTCGATAAGAGCCAATTTTCACCGAGACTCTCGCCGTTTCGTTTTCCGTCGTTGACCTCGTTTGCCGTTAAGCCCAATGCGCCGGATACCGATCTCTTCAGCTTTTGCAGTGAATTGAAGGAGGCACTGTCCTTCGCGTTCTTCGCGTCAGCCGGATACAAACGATTATCGTCGCGTGGCAACGAGAGGGAAAAAACATGAGGGCGAGGTGGAAATTTGATGGACGGTGCCGGCATCGGAGGTGGAGAATCGACACCCGCGTCACTGCTCGATTCCTCACCGAGATCCTGCTGTGGTGTCCACGCTGGTCTCGTCGCCGGTGTCTTTACCCTGTTTGTCGTAATCGCGTCCAACGAATCGTCGTTCGCCGCTCCGGCGTCACCCGAAATTCCCGAATCACCGGATTTGTCGTGAGAGCTACGGGGACCAAGCGCGATGAGAAGCGGCGGTGGTCTCGCAAGACGCTCGATTCGCTCTTCGAACATTACCTGTAAAAAAATATAAATAAAAAATTGCACATCGCACCTATTTTTATTGACGAATCTCCAGCCGGAAGCTGTTTAGTTTTTTAATTTTAGCTCGCTCATGGCACGTGACCGATAAAAAATATAAATTATTTGAGAATTTTTCTCAGTTTTTTCGCATTCTTCCTGCGCCGTACCCTCTCGCGCTATCGCGATAAATAATTTCGAGTGAATTTTTAATCGAGTTTTACCATCAAAGTTGGGAAAAACTTGTCCGGCTTACCGGTACCTCTTCGCTCGCTGTGCTCATCGTCGGCCCCGGTGTTTCCAAGGCTGACAACAATCTCCATGCAGCGGAGGGTGAAAATCTCGGTATCTCAAGTTGCTTCTTAGGCAGCGTAGGACGAAGTTTCAGCGCTATGTCATCCATACCGTTCTCACTTTTGTTCTGTGGATTATAAAATTATTATTATTTCTAATTATTCACAGAACCTTGCCCGATGCGATTTGCGAATAAATATGAGAGTGAAGTTTGACGCGATGAAAACAGCACATTTGCACGATGAAACAAAGTTGTCGTTTGTCCTACGATTTGCAGATTCGAAAAGAAGAGAATTATTTAAATTAATAAAAAACGATGAGTCGCAAAAACGATTCGCAAAATATGTACGACGAGACTCACATCGTCCTTTCGATTTTTATCGTCGTTCGTGACGTTATTCGTATCTCCGTCTTGTAGCCTACTTTCCGAATGATCAATTCGAGTATCCCCGTTCGTTCTCAAATCCCTCGACGATCCATCATCGACACCGAAGTAATAATTCTTCGGTCCTGTCTTCCCGTTGGGAGGCAATCTGTCGAGTAACATTGCAAATTACAAAGTACAAATATTGCAGAAATATCGTTGATACGATATTCTCGTGGCAATGCAGTGGTATTGAAAAATCGTCGTGAAAAAGAATATTCGTACCCGTTCCAATTTTTTCCACGGGATTCCCTCGTCTCCCTTGTTTTCTTATCCGACATTTTCGAATCAATTTTTTCACCGCTGGTTCCAAGAACGTCGTTATCGGACCATCTCTTCTCGTTGACCGAAAAATGCTCCTCCTTCGTTTCAATTCTGCGTTTGCGATGATCCAAGTTTTTGTCCTTACCACGCGGAGGCTCCGGGGTGCTTTCTCTTCCGGAACCTTGACCCCTGACATCAGTGCGATCCCGATTTATCCTCATTGCCGGACTTTCCGATCGCGTTCTCGTTTGATCGATCGTTTCATTGGCCGATCTACGATTTCTCGTTCTATCGGTATTCTCACGACGATCGCGCATCTCGACGTCGCGTTTTTGACCGTCCGACGCCAGTCTCTCGTCCAACGAATCGCCGAGTATCTCGAGTCTCTCGTTCAACGATTTTCTTCCGGTTATCAATTCCGTCGTGCCGTTCGACGTTATCCTTTCCTCGTAAGTATAAGATTTCTCGATGACTCTTCGTCTCGGTAGATTTTCCAACGCGCGCTCGTCGAGTCTCTCCTTCGTTCGGCTCGAATCCCGAGGACCGTCGATTCCGTCGTGTCCCTCGTATCCACGTATATCCGGCTGATTTCTCGACGAACGATTGTCGCTCCTCGCGAAATTTTGTATTCTCGCATCGTCGTCGTGAAATCTCGCTGATGTTCCAGCTGTTTCGCGTCTACCGCCAACAGTCTCATCGACACCGCGTGGCTTTCTCTCGTCATTGCGACGCTCCTCCGAGCGTTCGTCCTGTCTCGTGCGATTTTTACCTTCTTCCCTCGACGCTTCGTTGACGGATGAATTTTTCGTTGTAACGTGACTATCGATTTTCCGATCGGTGGATATAATCGTCGGTGCGCCAACGGGACCGATTCGCCCGTTGTAATTCAATTTGTTGCGAACTTTTCGCGCGACCTGCATCAATTCAGCCTGAAATTCCGGACTACCGAGACTCCTCTGAAGCGTATTTTTGCCATCGTATCTTTGCGATCGTCTCTTCGGATCGTCCCTCTGACAATTACGCTCTTGGTCGTTATTTTCACGCCACGAGGAACAGCTATTCTCCTTGCCAAGTTTCTCGTTTCTCCATCTTCCGTCGCTTTCCAAAATACCATCGGATTCTTGAGGGCACGCGTTCCAATTGTTATGAGCTTTTTTCGTTTCAGCTCGTGTTTTGAATAATCGTGATCTACGCGGTGGTGGCTGTATCGTCTCGTCCTCGGGACGTTCGAAAATTTCACGATCCTGACCACATTCCCATTTGTAGGAATCGGGCGACGAGCCATCGCCGGTTGTAGGTGGCGCTGGAGCTTTGTACTTTTTCTTACCGCGATAACGACTCTCGCGCTCGCGCGATTCTCTCTCGGGATAGTAAGAAGCGTGACGATTTTCATTGTTGTGATTGTGTTGATGATGATGATGATTATGATGATGATGGTTGTTGTTGTTGTTGTTGTTGTTGTTGTTGTTATTGTGATTATTGTGGGAATGCTCGTTCGGCGAATATCGCAGATCGGGCTCGCTACCGAATCTCTTTATTTCCATCATCTCGCTCTCACGACATCTCGGATCACCCGAACGATAGAGACAGCAATGATGCTGATTGTGATCGTTGCTACGCGAACGTGGGCCCAAATTCGACGCTGACGTACTCCGACTTCTGTACACTCCCTGCAATGAGATGAATTATTTTTAGTCAATCATTTCGGTAAGGAATTTAATCGACTTGATCTATTATCGATTTTTTTGGTAATGATCAATGAATTCTGTCGATTCTCTATTATCCATGTGATAGGCGGTGATCGGCAACAAAAAAAATTTAGATTTTTAATTATACGTTATTTACAAAATTAATATTATCAGCCATTATTTTTTTAGGTATTTCGATAATCAGTAATTCAAAGACCAATACTACGAATTATTTGGATATCGAATATGTGTATTCTTTGAATCATTCGTTATTAGAAAAATTAGTAATCGTATTCTCTAAAATATTTATCATTAAATTAATTAGTAATTGAATTATTTTAATTACTAATTATTAGAATAATTTATAATTGAATTATGTAAATTATTGATTATTTGAATAATTAATAATTTAGATATTTAAATTACTAATTATTAGACTAATTGGTAATTTAACTATTTTAATGACTAATTCTTTGAGTAATCGGTAACTTTTGAGTTTTTCAGGTTCAGCATATGCTGACCCTGAAAAACTCAAAAGTTACCGATTGCTCGAAACATATGTTTCGAGCAATCGTAAGAAAAACGAAAACTTTTCGCTTTAGCTTGAATTTAAAAAAATTTCTAAACTCCGGTAAATTTTTTTTGTCATTTCAGCGTACAGATCTTTCGGATTATGTTACTTTCTTCAATTCGAAAGGAGTCGAAACTCTGTCCAATGATTTATCGCTGAGTGAACATCGATCAAAGAAAAAAAAGTCATTTTGGCGTTTTATTGGTAATTGGAAGAATTAAGTTTCTAATTATTAGAATAATTGATAATTGAAAAGAATAATTAACTTATTTGATAAAAAATTAGTAAGTAGATTACTCGAGTATTTGTTACTTGGATAATTAATAATTAAAAGGAACAATTACCTAATTTTTGAAAAAATCAGTAATTCATAATAGCAAAATTTCAATTACTCGCGGTTATCGAGTAATTATTTTATCTAAATTACAAGTTATAGGTTTATTGGATAATAATCGAACATGAATTATCGAATTTTTGAATATTATAAATACCTTACAGCCTAGTTACCGAGTGCCTTAATAATGAGTAATATTTATTGGAACAGTTATAAAATTTTCCAACACAGAGTAATTAGCGGTAATTAAATTGACGAAAATATCGATTTTGCCGATCACTGGGTGATGGGTAATGAAACTTTATTTACCGTCAATTATTTTGGTGCTTGGTAATGAAAATTATCCATTATTCATTATTTCATTAATGGTTAATAAAATTGCCGCGTCTTTGATTACAAAAAGCGTTTCCAAAAAATAAACGTGTCGTTTTATAATTGAATCGAAGCTAGTGACTTCGGCGACATCTGAACTTTAACCGTCGCGATTCCTCTTTGGCGTTCATGCGCTTCCACCCACGAAGAGAGCGTGATACTTTGTCGTTGTTGTTGTTGTTGTTTTTTTTTTTTTTTCGTATCTACGTAAAACAACAAAGTTTCTGTAAGAAAGAGGATCGTTTCAAAAGGAATGTCGAACGCGTGAGGGACTCTGGGTCATGAACGAGACTCTCGGTGGGACTTGGATTCTCGCCACGATTACTTAACATTATTTTCACTCAGGGCGATAATAGCAATGATCGTGAAAATTCATTTTTTTTTTCTCTTCACATTCGAGTCACGAGCAAAATTAATAGTCAGCAAAATGCTCGGATGGAAAGTTTGCAGAGATAAAAGAAAAAACATTGATCGTTCACGGAGTAATTTTCGTGATTAACCGTGACGAATAATTTCTCATTTGCAATTGAGTTGTAAAATTAGCAAAAAAAAATCACGTTACCAATCTGTTATGAATTTGTTGGGAGAAAATTTTTGTTTTCCGCAGTGAAATTGTGCGAAGAGAACTTGAAGGAAAAAAACATCAACGAATTTCTCGACGGCATAATTATTGTAATTATCGTGATTGAAAATACTAAATCTCGCCAGTGTGTCTTTGACGAATGATTTCCCATTTGTGAATCCACGTTGGGAAAGTAAGAAAAATGAGAATTCCAGACGGGACGCTCCGATGGAACTCGAAGATATGTTACGAATTTGTAACGAGAGCAATTTGACTCGAGGCTGAGAGCAGATGAGAGAGCTGAGGTAAGAATCATGAACGATTCGTCAAGGGTCTTGGATGAAAGCTCTGTCTTACGAGAGAGAAGGGAAAAGCGAGAGAGGAAGATAGAGATACGGATAGATATGATTCAGTGTATTATTTCGCTTTATCCTATCTTCATTTTTTTTCTCTTTCGCACGTGAGAGCGAGGAAAAGTACATGTGTCCATAGATCAGGATGCGTCGACGGAAAATGTTTCTGAAACTTGAAATTTGAGGTTGGCAAAAATTAATTTTCCTCTTAAAATTATCTCGAGAAATAAAAATGACGTTACATCTGTTCCACGGAGTTAATAATGAACGATCGAAAAATGGATTGCATTTTTTTTTTTTTTTTTTTTCAGAGCCCTTGTTTTAGAGATTCTTACCACAATTTATGGAATAAATCTAAATTGTCAAAGTAATTATTAGAAATTAAATTTAATATTGGCGAAATCCACTTCACATTGAACAAAATAAATATGTTCTCCAAATATTATTATTTCAAGGACTTCCAAGCTATTCAAAATTATAACAATCATTTTCCCCGTCCCCAAATGTTGATCTTTGCGGATGTTCTCCAAAGACTCTTTGGTCTTTTGGTCCAAAAGACCTAAAGTTTCATTTGGCATGGGAAATGCCTTTTTTTCTTTCAAATCTTACACACTCTAGTATAGATATTACGCGGGGATATCAGAGTGAGAAGAAAGAGTGTGTATACCTTGTTGAGATCGTGCGGCAGAGTCAAAGCCGATGGCCTACGGCCACTTATGGTACCACCGTTGTGAATGATACTTCCATTATTGGTAGCCCGTAGACGCTGATTGGGCGGCTCCGGTAGAACCTTGTGCCCCGGGGGTTGAGAGTGATGCCTCGTGAGTTCTCGGGGAAAGGAGTGAGTCCATCCGCGTCCCATCTCCCGATGGTTACCCGTGTTGCACTGCTGCTGATGGGACCCCGAGTCGTTGTTACTGCCGCTGTTTCCCATTTTCTCTCTTTTTTCCTCTTATCCTCTCTTCCCCCGTTTCTTCGTCCTTTATTCTCACTTGTTATTCTCAATGCCTCGCTTTTCTTCGCGTTACCTCGGTTACGTGAACTCCTCGCGTTCCCGGATCCGCTTGTCCCCTCCCCGGCCCCTCCCCCTCCCCCGCCCCAACGAGCCCCGATCCTTCGGCGTTATCCTACGGATGATGTCCGGCAGCACGCCTTTCGATCATTTTTCATCTGGAACAAAAAGAAAAAAAAATCGTGAAAAAAATGAGAATAGTACAGGGGGATTCATCAAAAAGCCATTAGCGGCGGCATGTGTTATCTCTCATATTCTATATCGTTACGCCTCGGTATATCCCTTTTGTTAAGTCATTCTTGCACGCACACAATGATATCGCGGTGGAAAAAAAATTGGGAATAAGATCGAGGATTGCAGATCGTGAATTGTCGTTGATGGAGATGATCGTGGGATCCGAGATAAGAAACGAAATTAGGGAAATCAAATTTTTATTTGAATAAAGTTTTAATTGAAATACAAATTTTCATTTAAATTGAATTTAAATAAAAATAAAAAATTTATTTATTGTTTTTTTTTTTAAATTATTTTCGTTGATTTATTATTTAGACAATTTAATGCTTTGGCCATTATATTTGGATTAAATATAGAAAATATATTGAATCGGTCAAATAACGAGAGAAAAAAATAGTATTGTACTTTTCATGAATAAATAATGCTGCTGTCTTATAAAATAAAGGTACAACAAAAAAAAAAGTTAAATTGATTACACGAAAATTTTATCGCAATAAAAATGAGATCAAAGGGACGTTATAATCGGTACAGCATCGCAATTTGATGATGATTGATCTCTGATGATTTATCGTAAACATTATCACACGACAAGTGGGGAATCTTCTTTCGCGAAACAAGTTGAGAGGGAATTCTCGGTCAATGTCCCGATGCGGAATCCAAAGAGAGAGAGAGAGAGAGAGAAAGAGCAAAGAAGAGATAGGATGAGAGGACAAAAATGTGAAAAAATTTGCTTTCTCCCGAACGATTTGGGGCCGATGGGTCAATAGGCTGCACGAAGCGGTCAAGTAAATGCATGGACAGTGAGAATTCTATGTGTCAAGGGGGTCAAAAAGCGAGAATGAATTTGTACATGCGCAGAGGGAATTCCCCTGAGGGCACTCGATGGGTAGGAAAAAAAGGTCAAATTGTTGAATATCGAACTTGACCAAATATTTTTCGAGGCGATGACGGAAGAGGAAAAAGCATTCGTATTCATTAAAAATTCTCTCTCTCTCTCTCTCTCTCTCTCTCTCTCTCTCTCTCTCGAGAGAGAGAGAGAGAGAGAGAGAGAGGAAATTTTCTTACAAGCTTGCTACATCTCTTATTTATTATACAATGATTTTTCCGAGTTTAGAGAGTAAAGAGACGATGGCTTTTCTCTTTCTCGTCTCTTCGTGTGATTTTCTCGGTCGATCCGGATCGATCAGTTATCTTACGGTTGGTTCCAGCCTTAACCTGGACAAACTACATCATATATATATTGTATATAAATTTATCGCACCCGTCCAAAGAGGATTTTAGTTTTGGATTTTGATCTTGAATTTTATTTTTTTTATTTTTTATACTCAATTTAATTAATTTTATGATTTTTTCATTTTATACATTCCAAGTTTCCATTGACTTGAAAAAAGTTCTCGGACGAAGAGGGATACTAATTTTTGGTGATTTTCAAAAAATGGCAGATTCGGTGCATCTTTGATGGATTTTGGAAGTTTCTTGGCGTTGAAAGAGATTTAGATTTGCACAACGAGAGAACGAAGCGCGAAATCGTTTTTGGCAGTTTGATTTTTGGCAAATTTCGAAATGAGAACGTCGAGAGTTCTCTCTCATTCCCTTCATGATTCGATTTTCTCATTCTCTCGTCTTCCCTCCATTCACCTGGAAGCACCTGCCCAACCTGCACTCCGGTGCTGACGACCAGGGAGAGAGAGAGAGAGAGAGAGAGGAGGAAGAACCGAAGAAAGAGAAAAAGAGAGAGAGAGAGAGAGAGGGAGACGAGGGAGAGAATCGACTCCAAGTACCGCTACTCCTGCGATGGGAGACTTCTCGACTGCATATCTTGGGATGTGCACACGTGTGTCGGTGTGCGTTTGTTTCTCTTCCTCGTTGCGCCTTTGAGGGGACTTTCTCGTGCTGCGATCGACGATACAAATCGACCCGTATCGTTCTATCCACGGTCTAATTTTTTTTTTCAAAATAGAACAAAGCTCCGTTGATCCGTCAAATGAGATAATTATTGCACAAGAATGGCAGCTTTGATTTCGAATCCCCGGTTCAAGGCTACCGTTGATTATAGCCTGGTGTGAAAAAAGGAATCTGGGAGCCTGAAGGAAGAGGAAAAAGATGAATGAAGCAACGAGTGGAGGAACGAACGAATATGGAGAAAAATCGTTTAGCCGCGTGCGGACGACGATTGAGAGACGCTCGAGCGAGCCCAGCTGGAGAATAATTATTCATAAGCAGCATATACATACGGTAACATTCATAAATGAATAAACGTCTGTGCAACGCGTATATGTTCTCAAACGTAGGATAGTTCCGCATCTACGATCGAGAGATGAGATCAAGCTCTCGCGTGCCCCGAAGGCGATTTTCTCGGTCGGAGGCGAAACGACGCGGAATTTGAGTCTCCGCGATGTACTCGCAAATTTTATACGTTACAATTTTGTGTATCTTTCTTGTATCGTGGTATAGGCAGAAACGGGGCTTTTCGAGACAGAAGCAAATGTAAAGAAAAATGGTAAACTTTACGGAACTGAGAATCGATGGTCAAACGAGTACCAAGATCTAAAAAATTATTCGTTCAAGTTTCAAACGAGGAATTAGCGTGACTCAAAGTGGATCTGCATAACGGAAGTTCCCTCTGATGCGGAAAAAAAATATAACAATGGATTTAGAAAGAAAATAACTCGGTTCAAGCCAATTTAACCGCAGACGTATTTTTACGCGGTTTTTCCGAAGTAAAATTTGCAATTTTGTGCAAGGATTAATATTATCATGGATTTTGTTCGGTGGATTCGTAGAATATAATATATCTATCGAGAAAACGAATGAACGGTCATTCGTGTGGAACGAAGAAAAATTACCAATGTGATTATAAAAAAACTGCGTCAAAACCGGATTTACTCGTGTAAACTGAGTTATTTTTCTGCAAAGTCTTTATTATTTTTTTTTCAAAGGTAAGAAGGACCTTCCCAATCCATATCCACCTTAGTTCGCGTTAGTTTTATCCTCAAACCGTGTATGAAAATTGTTTGCACGACTGATCCACAATTTTTCAACGATTCACCGGCTAATTTTTAATTCGTTTATCGGGAGAAAAAAATTTGTTATAATCAAGGTTATAATTTTCCAACGACAATGATAAATTGTCCGTCGGTAGAGAGACAATTTTTGGGAGAAGAAGATGAGGTCGGAATAATTGAAATCTGACGAAAGATGCGAATAATTTGTTGAAAAAAATCAACAAAAGTGCCCCGGATCGAAAAATTCATCGTCATTCGTGCTTTATCATCATTGGAGGACCGTAAATGTGTAAAATTGCCTAAAAATCTTTAAGATTTTCAGTGGGGAAGAAAAATAGCCCTCGTAGCTGAATTATTCGCTGAGATTCGCTGCAGCGATATCGCGCAAAATCCAAGAAAGGGTATCGTATAAACGAGGGATGTCCGGCGGATTAAAGGTAGTCTCTCGATATCCTCTCCCCAGGAGCTCCTCTGCATCATCGACGATGCGTAACACGATGTTAGTCCGTCGACATTGTATCGGTCTTATCGCCTCGCGATCTCTTCGAGGATTTTGCGAGAGGCGCGATGGAAAAGGCGCAGAAATAAGAAGAGAGAACACGCGATCCATCGACGATAATTGATGAGCCTCCTCGAACGATGCCTCGTCAAGTTTAATCTCCCGTGTACTTTGCTTCTCGTTTTTGTTTTGTTTTTTTCTTTTGTTTTTTTTTGTTGAATTTCCTCCTCACACCGACAAATTTCAGAACCTCGAAGACCATCCCGAAAGCAGTTGAAATCAACTTTCGGTGTTCTTCGTAAAGTTCACGATCGGGATTATCGGGTAGATCGATAAAGATCTCCTCGATTCCTTGAGAAACGAAAACCATCCGTTTCTCTTGAAATTCCTATCTTTCTGTGAAACCAAATTTCCTTTTCAAATTGAACAATTTAGATCGATTGGAAAATACAACGATCGATCCTGGATCCAGAAATCCTTCCAGGAACCATCACAAAGGTTCTTCGTGGAATGAAAAAAACGACGAGAAAATTGACGAGAAAATAAATGTAAAATAAGGATTCTCGGAGGATCTCACGTGGGCGCTCTTTGCAAAGTCATCGATGTGAGTTCCTCGCACGTCGATTTCAGATCGTGGAGAATCGTGCCGGCCATTTGTGTGCGTGTGTGTGCGGCACACCTTGAGGATATCTAACGGAAACGTTGAACTTCTTGAGATGACGTCAGACGCGTGTGCGCGAAAGAGAGAAGGACCGAAGAGGTCGGTAAAGCGCGTGCATTTGTATCGAAGATTGTCTCGTTTATCCGTTATTGCTGTTTTACCACGTAAAGAGGAGAGAAAGAGAGAAAGCTTGTATAAGATGTGACTTTCCAGTGTCTGTGCGCGTAATCTTGTCGCGTGCGCCGACGACCCGAGAGATCGTAAGAGCCTCTCGCAAAGAGTATATACAGTAAGGTCCCACATCCAGTTGGTACAAATCGCTGTTACAATCGTCACGACGAGTATCCCCCCCCCCCCCCCCCCCCCGATTTCCCCCGAGCCCCGTGATCGTTTCGATCCGATGAGGATCATGAAGCTTCTCGAAAAACAACGACACGGTAATTGGCAGTCTATGTGAATGGCTCTGAATCGCGCGAATTAAAATCGCCGAAAAGAATGGAAAGTGGTAGGGGAGGTCGGGGCAAAGTGGACATTTAAGGAATTCAAGGATTTTCATCGGCAAGCACACGGTCTTTTGACTACTTTCGTGTCTCAAAATTGATTCCCGATCCTAATATCCCTGATTTTGAAAAAAAAAAATTGGGGGCAAAATGGACACGCCTCCTCGGATGCAGAAAAATCTATACTCGGTGATTCTCGAAAGTAGAGACACTGTAATCGACTATGCCCGAATAAAATATTAACTCAACGATATAAACAAAGAAATATAAAGCCAATAGAATCGTTCCTCGAATGAAATTAAAAATAAAAAACGAGAAACGAAAACGAAAAAACGTGAAATTCATTTCCCATTATTGTTTTTTGAATCTTGTAAAAAAAAAAATTTCCAAATTTGACGATTTCCGTGTTTTGTGCTTTTTATTTTGAATATATTTTTCAACGGTGTACGAAACGTTACGGGAATCGTGCAGATATAATCTGAATTCGAAGTAATAATTTTATGAGCTTGACATTATTTTCAGTTTCAGCTCGTGTCCACTTTGCTCCCAAATTCGAAATTTTTCGCGTGTCCACTTTGCCCCGCATTCCCATATGTTTCGCCGAAAAAATGGAAGTAGAAGTCGAAATCTCATTTAGAAAAAAAATTAGAGTCATTTTACCGAACCGATTCAATTTTATGCAAAATTCGGAAAAATAAATTTTTCAAATGAATTTTTTTTAAACCTTACATCGATGTATTTTGCTCCCCTGAATACTAATCCGGCAATAGTTTTCTCAAAAAATCAAAATTTTTATGAATTTACGTGAAAAACATTTTTTTTTTTTAATAGTTTTTCATCTCCTGACATCAGAGTCAATTTTAGAAAAACTTCACCATGTATGTAACTTTTTGGGCAACGACGGAAATCTGTTGTTGCGCAAAAAGAAACGATTGTTTTTCATTCATTTGGCAAAGATGCGATCATTATTCCAAAACAGCTGTCAATGATTTCGTTGGTTTTTTTTCTGTTTTTTTTTGTCCCATCGAGAAGACGGATGCCAATGACTGCAACGTTTATCCTATTATCGTACGTAATGTCTGGATGCAGCGGTGAATCTACGCGAGCTCAAAGCCACGCGAGATCTCACCGAGAAGGGCAAACTCGCGGCGCAAGATCGTTGTACCATCGATTTTCCTACATACGACTGATTCTTTGGAATACGAGCTCACGCTTAAACCCAAAAATTGGATATGTCGAAAACTTCTAGAAATATTAATAATTCACGATCGTCATTTCAGTGTGAAAAATATACGTATTTTTCTATTTGAGAAAGGTCTTACGGAAAATTTCTCCCACCGACATGACCTTGAAATAAACCACAAAAATAAATGTATCAATTATCAATATTAATCATTGATTATTAATAAGTGATTGTGTAATATTTTCGTAAAATAGGCAATATTTTCATCAGAAAACTGAGAGCCTGTTACTTTCAGAGACTTTTGCTGATTTAATTCGGGATTTTCACTTTTCCTCAAATTTCCAAGGTTAGAAAATTACGAAAAAATCATCCGAACCTGTGTGACGTCGCAAATTAATATCTGATATCCCGGCGAATCAGTCATACATAGACATCTGTTGGCAAACACGAGGGAGAACTCGGTTGCTGACCTTAACGGATCGACAACGCACACCGCGGGGCTGTTGCGAACGCGCGCGATATCGCGAGCAGCGTATATACTCTTGTTTATTTTTTTCAAATTTTTGTTTTCTCCCATTTTTCCATTCAACATCCAAGTCGGGACGTAGATGGAATGAGCGGCGTTTCAAGAATGAAAGAAGATGAAATCGTACGAAATTGTGTGTACGAAGGATTCGATATATAGGCTATGTATCATCATCATCATCATCATCATCATCATCATCATCATCATCATCATCATCATCATCATCATCGTCGTTCATTGTACATTGTATTAATACGATAGAGGGCCGCGTCAATAAATAACACGTGCTTCGTCATCGTTTATATTCGATTCGTTGATCCCGATACGTAAATCGTTCACTTTTACGACTTACATCAGGAATGGCCCGGAAGTCTTCGCAGAGGGCTCCAAATCTCCGACCCACCCAGCCCCGTTACACCGATCACATCTCTACCGAAAATGAGCCACCAGCAACGATTTTCCTGAATAACAAGAGTCTGAAACAACTCTACCGGATAAAAATGCTCAAGCATCCCTGCTACGAGCCATCTCTACCGAATAATTTACCAGTAGATCAGTCTCTGCGATGTCATCCGCCGGAAGATATCTTTTGGAATGTGCCCCTTGTATTTGCATTTGCAGCTCTACCTGTTGTTACTCTGTCGAATAACATCTCTACCGGATACAGCTCAATCGGTACTGTACCGGATAGAAAAAAAATAAAATACAAAACAGAGGCTTCTAGAAAAAAAACCTTCGGGATAATTCTTCCGAACAACGAGACAACCTGCGACAACTGAAACGGAAGCAATGCGCTCAAAAATCCTTATGAGAGACGCGTCTTTCGCCTGGTAGTTATTATTATTGATTATTATATTATGTACATTTATTAATTATCTTGGGATCGGCTTATTATTCGGTACACCCTGACATTTGTTTTTCTTTCAGATCCGGTAGAGTCGTAAATGTGTCTCCTACCCGGAAGAATAAAGCTTTATCGGATCGTCGATTAAAAAATTTGTCCCACTCCGTGACGAGGAGGCGTTTTTTCAATTTTTTTTTTTTACTGTAACCAGCGGAATGTGATCGAGCAAACGTTGCTTTTTTTCTTCTCATCGCTTCGAGCGAATCGGACAAAAGCCAGCCGGATATGGCGAGTAAAACGATAAAGATTCAAAAAAAGTACATACAATCTTCGAGTACAGTTAACGCGCGGTTGAGAAGAGGGTTTTTGGCCTCTAATTGTTGCAAGAAGATGCTGATAATCGTAGCTTCGAGCGAACGCTAATTTTTTCTAATTCTTCAAGTTTTTCTTTTCCAATGTTCAACATCCGGAAAATCAATCGCACGGTCATTGGCCAACTTTTGTTTTTCGCAATTTTCAGCCCAACAGTGAGAATTTCCCTAAAAAATAAGTGTTGACATTAATTTCAAGGGAAATGAAATTTTTATTAACGAGTCTCTTATCCATGAACGGGATGAAAAATTGTATTTATTGAAAATTGATTATGAAAGAATTAAAATTCATTGAAGGATAATTTTAACGAGTCATTTGTCGATGATCTGCAGCCAATGACTGCCGGTAAAATCGTGGCCTTTTATACCGGCATCTCTGGCTTCTCGTGGAATATCACAGAGATATATCGTAGGCGTCGTCCTCGACGTCGAACGTCGTCGATGGATTAAGTCCCGAGAGTGGAAAAGTCCATGGGGCCGTTGCCAGCTGATGCAGCCTCGGTCTCTCTCGGTAAACCTCGTCGCGTCGTATTCTCCTCCTGAGCAAAAGGCTCGCGCTTCGTTCGCCGACCTGCTTCCACGGTATAAAGAAGGCTCTCGATGGAAGCGAGAGCAAAGTGTGCGGAACGCGAGAAAGAGAGAGGAGAGAGGAGAGAGGAGGGGGAGAGGGAGAGCGAGAGAGATAATGGAAAGAGCAGAGAGAAGCCGCGAGGACGAGCTCGCGCTCTCTTGGCACAAAGTGGCGAGTGATGCGTGACGGGAGGTGGTGGCCGCGCGGTTATCATAACTCGGGGAGGAAACCTCCTCGATGATCCTGCGGGATCGGAAAGAGAAAGAGAGAGAGAGAGAGAGAGAGAGAGAGGGCGAGGAGTCATCGAACCTCAAGACTTCATCCTTACCTACTGCGTCAAATATATTTCAATGTAATTTTTGTTTACTCTATATACGTATATGATATATAATATATGGATATATTCAAATAAAATATAATACGTTAAATATCTGTGTTCTATTTAAGGATTCTTCTTTACAAATTGATGTAGAAAAATTGTATTAAAAAATTTTAATATAATATTTTTATATAATTATTTAATATAAAATATAATAAATTGAATATAATCTACATACGGGGCGTTTCATCCCAAACCGGACAGTTTGAAAAACTTTTTTTTTTATTTCCTCAAATTTTGTATATCTTTTAGTACCCATCGAAAGATATTGAATTAACAATAGAAACCGCTCTTTTTCGGTAACTTCTTCGGTCATAACTTCTCGAATAATGATCCATATTACAAGTTTTTTTTTAATTTTTGTTTTTTATGGCCTTTTCAGAAAAAAATACAACAAAAATATTCGACGTGTTTTTGAGTGAGTTTTTTGAGTTTTAAATTTTAAATCGCCTTTTTTAAAGTGAGTGTATATTTTGATTTTTCTTTAAATTTTTTGTTTCAAACATCTTTTATTCAACAACTTTTAAGACTAGTCCGATCGTGAGCCTTCCGTAACTACTATTCTTTTTTATTTAAAAAGTTTTATAAAAAAGTTTCAAAATAAATTCTAGATAATGAAAAAAATACTATACAGTAATGAAAATTGGCATTCATAATAATTTACAGGAAAAAAAATTATTTTCAAAAATCGAAAAAAATAGCAGTTATGGAAGGCCCACGATCGGACTGGTCTTGGAAGTTGTTGAATAGATAGGTGGTTGAAACAAAAAATTTAAAGAAAAATCAAAATGTACACTCACTTTTAAAAACGTGATTTAAAGTTTAAAACTCAAAAAACTCCTTTAAAAATACGTAGAATATTTTTGTTGTATTTTTTTCTGAAAAGGCCATTAAAAAACAAGAATTAAAAAAAAAACTTTTAATTCTGACCATTATTAGAGAAGTTATGACCAAAATACCGAAAAAAGAGCGGTTTTTTGGTCTTTTGAACGAGTAATCGAAAAATCTCAAAATGTACCAGCAAGGGTCTTTCGATAGGTACTGAAAAATATGAAAAATTTGAGGACATAAAAAAAAAAGTTTTTCAAACTTTCCGATTTGGGATGGAATGCATGAGGCACTTTATTATAATAGACCAGAAATTAGTTTGAAAAATTATCTTCGACTATGATGTTACTCAAAATCTATTAATTGCAAAAATTTTGCAAATTCACAAGGGATATCGTAGAATAAGAAAGAAATTCAAAGCTTTGACATGGTCATTTCGAAATATTACAGAGACCGATGGGCAAATGAAAGGGCTCATTCAAGTCCCTTGAGGGATAAAGGATAAAACCACTCTGATGAATATTAATTTTTTTTTGCATCCATTTAAAAGATATATTTCCAAAATTTTGAAGGTATAATTTCAAGTTAAAATTCTTTAAATTAATTGCGTTACAGTCATTCGAGTGATGATTTCTCTCAAAATGATTTTTTTCGAAAACTTATGGTTTTAAATTTTTCAAAAACATGCCTAACCGCAAAGTGTGTGCTTGGCCGATTAAAAAAATTTCGTTAATTACTATTGTAAAAACTTGCTTGAATAAAAGAAAGGGACTTAAAAATAGAGAGGACATTTTTTTTGGCGTTAAAACAATATCTGCATCTCTGTTAATTTTCAAGACTTACCAATAAAAATTGCTGTGAAATAAGTTTATGCATATATTCATACATAATATATGTTTAGCTTATTAATATTCAAATACTACTTATTGAGATAATAATATATTAATAAAAAAAATCTAAAAGACAATAAAATTGAAATACTTGATAAAATAACAATAACCTTTTGAAAATAAGTTGTCTGAAAAAAAATTCCATTCGACAATTGTTCACCCCTAACGGTAAAATATTTTGCCCCTCAAGACGTTGCAATCGTGAATCATTCACTTTTGATGCTTGTTCTTGGTCATTTTTCATGTCTTTTGCCTTTGAGGGACGAAGTAGGTGTATTTTAGCCCGGCGCTTCGTTCGATAATAACGCCTACTCGCATTATAAAATACTCGTGACATTATTCAGGTATGCCCGGATATAATCGTGGACGTACGTTTGTCACGATCCTCGATGGTGCGGGGACACGGATATTCCACGGATATTAACATCAGCGTGGGTTTGTAATCCGGGCTTTTCAATGTTTCAATGCTCCACGGCGCCCGCGCAGTGGATACGGTCAGTTACCAAACCGACATTTCATTTCCCTCTTTTTTCAAACCACCGCCATTGTTCCCAAAGGATTTCATGGAAAATATCCAAGCAAAGACGAATGCCTTGATCTTGCGGCCTGCATGAAACGCGAATATAATCGCTGATTCGATTATCCACATCGCAAATTGTCATTCGCCTCAAAATCCATAAAAAAAAAGAAGAAAAAAAAAAAACAAGAACTCGCGAATAGCGAATTAAATCGATCGCGAATCATGATTTCACGCTTCAAAGGTGATTCGAAAAAATTCTAAACACTTGAAACACGAAATAATTCGTCGATTAAATCGTGTCCGTGCAATTTCGGAATTGCCAATGTTTCTTGTTCCTTAAACAAGTTCCACAATAGGATTTTTCGAAGGATTTTGAAATTATGCAAATCGCGACATTTTTTTCTTTGGATGAATTTTTTGTTTTCTTTTTTTTTTACAATTATGATTCGTAATAGGGGAGAATCGAGTGTCTGTTAAAATTGAATTACGTCGTGAATCATTCGATTAAAATTCGATTTAGCCCGGATAAATTTATGATCATTAATTTAAGGATTTGGTGTGATTCGAGGTCCTTGACTGTACTCGGTCACGTTCGTTGAACGAAGAGAGAGAGAGAGAGAGAGAGAGAGAGAGAGAGAGAGACGAGTGCGGATGTGAGGTGACTCCAGAAGTGAATGAATCCAGGAAGGTAACCCGATGCAGTGTAAAACCACGCTCAGCTGGTGCGCTCGAGGCTTCTCTTCTCTCTCGCACTTGCAATTCGTTAAAGAGAGTTCACCGAGAATTCTGCATTGCGCAGATTTCATTATTTGTATCAGAGTGGCGGTCAATTTTTATCATCTTTTTTCATTAATTTTTGGAAGTCGCAAAAGCTATACGAGATTAGAAAAAAATGAGAAGTCGCTGTCAACGATTGAAATCTTCTCAAGGCATGAAATTAAAAAATAATAATAATAATAATGTATCATAATACAATATAATAATAATATTATATAATATTTATTAAAAAATTGTCATCAGAGTGACAATATTGGAAATTGAACGTGGTATAATTTTTAGAATCGACTTGTTTTTTTTGCCCTTTTTAAAGCAAGCTTGTATTTTATTGAAAAACCTTATTTAATAATGGATAAAAAATTTCCATGATCGACGTCGGAAAAAAAAAGATTTTGAAAGATAAAATTTGGTATAATTAAAAAATTCGTATCTCCAGAATGGAAAATTAATTATAATTGTGACTAATTTATTAATCGTGAAGCGTTATAGGGGATAAAATTATTTACAGATGCCGGAGACTCGTAAATATTTTTGTAACTCGCCCGGCATTTTGCCAAAAATTTTAAAATCAGATTCAAAATTTGAATCAAAGTCAGAAAATGTCCCACCCTGATGCACAATCCATAATTATATCGAGGGAGAACTCGGTGAGATGAAACGGAGCCTTTGTTACACATTACACGTGTTTAATATGATTCCTGGGGGAGGAATTTGCAACGGAGAAAGAGGAAAATAGAGACAGAGAGGGAGAAAAAGGTCGAGAGAGCCCGTATCGCGATGACAAATATCCCAGGAACACCCGTTCAAGCGTAACGGATGCTATTTTAATACACCAACAGTGAGAGGGGTGACCCTGGACTGGTACAGACTCTGCCGCCGCGGTTATAATATTCACCGATACGAAATAAAAAATACGATAAAATAAGATAATTATCGGGCAGAGAGAAAAACTCGATAAATTCCTCATTCGATGGTCGATCAAAAAAAATCTAGCAATAATAAAACAACATTCAAAAAAAAGATCGAAAATTATCAAGACTGATAATAACGAAACAAACAAAAAGTTAATCCGCATGAGGTAAAATCTGAAGACCAAACATTGCAACGAGACACTGTAATTACGAGACAACGATCACATCGATTAATTCTAAACTAGTTTTTTTATGGACAAAAAAAAATTACTATCCATGACTCTAATTTTATGCAAATTCAGATTTTCCCTCCATTTCCACTGTCGTCCGATTTGAAAGTGTACGCTCAACGTAAAATAAAATTGTAGCGCGAATAATAAAATAGGAAGTGAATCGAAGTAGGAAAAGAGTCGGATTAAATTGTACAGGCAGAAGGCGTGCAAAAGCGACGAGAGGGTGACGCGTAATGCGAGGATAGAGCGAGAAGGAGAGGGAAAAAAGCGTAAAAAGCGTACACGAGGAGGATAATACCGTTACAAGTGGACGAGAGTGGAAATAGAGATGGGAGACCACCCATCGGTCATGGAAACCGGGCCGCCAATTTTGTTGAAATAGGCAGGTACATATAGGTCATATTCCGGAGTGGACGTGCATGCGAAAAAAAAAAAAAATAAGACGGTAAACAAAAGGTACGGAGTAAGAAAATTGTAGATCACGTACGTTTGTTTCTGTGCGTGTAATTTTGGCGACAAGAGGAGGGCTTTCAAGATGCGACCGTTCATCCACCGGAACGACTTCCGGCATTCCTCTTACTCTCCCAAATTATGATAATTTTTTTCAAATCATTCAACGATCAACCACCAACGTTCAATTACCTCGTCAGCGACGTTTCACGCCTTCACTGAAAACTTTTTGAATTTGGCGATGAACAGTGACAATCGTTCTGAAATTTGAGGCACTTTTTCCGCATATAAAAAATTAGAATCCGACGAGTGAAGTAAGCCGATTTTTCACGCACTCTCATTTTGGAAGACCGCCATTTTGTTTTAATTACGAAATTTTGAAAATGCCTGCGGTCAATCGCAAGATAAATTAATGGACCTTTTTGGAGAGTCCTTTCCAGGCATCGTCACTCCTTTATGATTGTATAATTTCCCACAAAGAAATTATCGAGCGTTCTTCGGATGTTACTTTTTGAAACACCAAATTTCTGTAATAATATATAATCACAATTTGTCCGAAAGAAAAATCGTGAAAATACTATTTTTTCAAAATAGAAGAGATTCGACCACCAACGAAGATAAATCTTTCCCTCGCTTCCTCCTTCTCTTTGCACCGTACGACGCGCTTCGTTGCTCGCTTCCTTCTTCATTTGTGTCAGAAGCGCAATGAGGAGGCTATCGCTTTTCGTTGCCGCGATTCATCTCTCGTTTCACAGTTCGAGCGAGAGAAACGCTTTTGTCGAGACGGGAGATGCAAACACATCGACGAGAAAGAGAGAAATGCGACGAGAAAATCGGTTCCCTTTCGAAGATCGATGGTCTCCGTCGATCGATCGCAAAATAGAAAAGAACAAGGAGATGAGGATAAAGAAAGAGACGAAAAAGTAGGAGGATGTAGCAGAGATGGAGAAAATAGTATTTTAAAAAATTATTTAAATGATTGATTTTTAGTTATTTCACTTTTTAATTATTGGGACAATTTTGGCACATGCAGAATTTAAAATTAATGATTTTACGAGATTCAACCGTTCGACTTATTATTTTTGAATCGTTGTTCAAACGGTTGGTCGATAGGGGGGGGGGGGGAGGAGGGGGGGTCAAGTAACTGGACCATTCATCTCGTATAAATGGACAATCCACGTTGGTCACGTTATCTTTATGGAGACGATGGAAAAGCTTCGGGATATTCGCTACTGCGCTATTTACATGTATGTAACCGTGGTGTATGTCGAAGGTAAGACCATGGCGAGGAGCACTGTAAAGCCGGCGCTACGCGACGAGATACTCTCCTCCGGTTGCCGAACGCCGAGAGGTAAATGGAGATTGCGCGAGGTATACGTCCAAGGCCTGTCTCGCAACTCTTGCTTAATTGACGCTGAGATCCCTTGGATCTGCTGAACGAGGGAACAGAGAGAAAAATTCGAAAGAGAGCGAGATACTCTCTTGCTGAACAAACATATATATATATAACGGGTCATTCCACGTCAAATCGACCACTTTTAACCTCGACCCCTTTCGATTTCGCTCAAACTTTTTTATCTTTTTATACTCTGTCAAAAACATTTGTCAGAATTTTTTTAACCAACCGATAAAAAGTGACGATTGAAAAAAAAATTGGCTTTTTATTTTTCAAATATCTATAACTTTTTCAAAAATTGACTTATCGGGAAGAGTTTTTTTTAGAAATTTTTGTGTTTAAATGTACTTTTCAGGAAAAAAATAGAAAACAATTATTCAGACTGATTTTCAACGCTTTTTTTTCTGAATTTTTGGAAGAAACAAAGATTTCTCGATGATTGCCATTTTTAATTTTTTTTTTATAGAAACTTTGATATTTTCTGCAAATTACCTGACATTTTCAGTGTCGGGACTTTTCGTTTTCTATTTTTTTTTTTCAATTGAAAAAAATTATTGTTTTTCAACTCAGCTCATTTCTCATAATACCACTCTGTGGATTTTTGAGGATGTTGAAAAAACCTCGAAGCCAAAAAAAAAAATTAAATGAAATTGAAAGTGGTCATCATCGAAAAGATTGCAAAGTTTTTCGATAAAGTAAGAAAAAAAATAGAAGATAGTTTTGAATAATTTTTTTCTATTTTTTTCTGAAAAGTATATTCAAAAAGAAAAATTCTGCAGAAAAACGTCCCGATAACTAAATCTTTGAAAAAGTCATGGATATTTGAAAAATAAAAATAAGCCAATTTTTTTCAAATTATCACTTTTTATCGGTTGGGTGAAAAAATTTGAAAAATTGTGAAAAATGTTTTTTTACACAGATACAGTGGAAAAACATAAAAAAGTTTCAGCAAAATCGGAAGGGGTCGGGGTCAAAAGTGATCGATTTGACGTGGAATGTCCTATACATAAATAACCAGTAAAATAGAGGCTCCCGGTGTTTCTTTCTTCCTGTATTTCCTCACAGCGCTCCAGATAGACTCTGCAAACTCGATGGTTATTGGATCAATTGACTATTTTATCGGGGCAACGCCGTACGACGCATTCCGAACAGAGTGAAATAATTTTAGGCCGGCTGAAGTTCCAAAAACGCTCAAAGCAAATATTTATTTGATCGAAACGAATTGATCCAATTTATTTGAATATTGGCCTGATAAAAGACCCATCTGACCAATATTGGAATGAAATTTAATTCATTTTAAATCAATCAACTTAAACCAAATATAATTCAATATTTAAATAAATAACCAAAATAAGTACATATTTATTTTGTACAACCAATGATAATTATATGAAATAAATTATAAATTTATTTTGTATAATATCATCGAATATTTAATCAAATAAATATTTAATTCAACGACGTAACATTTATTTAAAATGAATAAATTAGCAAACATTTGCACGATGATATGGAAAAAGTAATTCGCGAATGACGAATAAATTAAAAAATCGACTGGGCGATGGTAGACGTAATTTTTTATAAGTCAGCTCATCAAGATTGGTCCACTGCACGTGGAATATACGATAGATATATGTATTTATAAATATTGTGATTATATAATTATCAACGACCGCTGAACTCTTTGCCCGTTCGTATACGCGCGCGCGCGCGCATGTGTGTGTGCGTGTGTGCGTGTGTGACATCTGCATTCCAGTGGAGTAATTGCCCTCCGGATGGGCTTCTGCCGTCTCTTGCTCTCTCTTTCTCTCTCTCATATTCTCATATACAGAGGAGAATATCTCTCGTGCGGTGGCCGAGGGAATACAAGCAGCGGGATAGAGCTTCCTCTATTTCTATCCTCCTCGCGGAGGGCACGATTTCATTTGCACCTTGTACACAACAAACTTAAGGAGCTCCTTCGCGCTCAAAGCCACACACAGGTGCATCACAGGTGCAGCCTTGGGGGTTCCCGATTATATGCTCAGAGAAAGAGAGAGAGAGAGAGAGAGAGAACCCGCGGCTTTATTGCACGATCAACGAAGCGTGATAATTAATTGACTCGGTGAAAATAAAATCAGGATTTACCTGATCTCCGCTTGCACTCGCGGTCAGTCGCGACTACGAATAGAAGGCCCCGCGCGCTCCTCGTGAGTCCCAAGAAAGTCCCACCATAGTCATTTCTATCGTAATTCTCCGAGGATGTAAAAATAATTAAAAAGATTCGTGCATTTGAAAAAGTTGAGTAATTTTCCTATTTGTCCAGATCGAATGGACATTTGATTAGATCCTGAAATTTCAAGAGAAAATGAGAAACGAATCAGTTTTTTTGGTGAAACTTTTTATAATCAAATTTGTAATTTAATTCGATTTATCGATGATCAAGGATATCGCGTGCCTAATGCCAAAAGGGCCTATAAAAGTTATAGGCCCTTTTGGCTTTGCAAAACCAAAAGGGCCTATAATTTTTTTTTTTGCGCCAATCGTTTTGCCAACATTTTCTAAGCCTAAAGACAAAAAAAAATTTTCCAAAGCCAAAAGGGCCTATGTCTCAAATTTTGGCTTTAGGACATTGAAAATTTAGTGATCTAAAGCCAAAAGGGCCTATAATTTTTTTTTTTACTTTCCGCTAAGAAAATTGAAAATTTTTTTTGGAAAATTTTTTTTTTTTTTTGAAAAAAATTTTTTTTTTTTTTGAAAAAAAATTTTTTTTTTTTTTGAAAAAAAATTTTTTTTTTTTTTGAAAAAAAATTTTTTTTTTTTGAAAAAAAATCTTTTTTTTTTGAAAATTTTTTTTTTTTGAAATTTTTTTTTTTTATATGGAAAAAACAGCTTAAATCATTTGTTATTATTTATTTGTTTCAACAATTTGTTCTTTTTTATTTGTTTAAAAAAAGAACAAATTGTTTGAACAAATAAACAATAACAAATTCTTTAAGCAAATAAAAAATAACAAATTGTTTAAATAAATAAGAACAAATTGTTTGAACAAATAAACAATAACAAATTCTTTAAACAAATAAAAAATAACAAATTGTTGAAACAAATAAACAATAACAAATTACTTCAACTTTTTTTTTGCAAAAAAAAAAAAATGAAAACAAGTCAAATAATTTAAACAAACGTTTAAACAAATTGCTTAAACAAATAAAAAATAACAAAATGTTGAAACAAATAAACAATAACAAATTATTTAAACTTTTTTTTTCAAAAAAAAAAAAAAAAAAAATTTCCAAAAAAAAAAATTTTTTTTTCAAAAAAAAAAAAAAAATTTTTCCAAAAAAAAAAAATTTTTTTCCAAAAAAAAAAAAAATTTTTTCCAAAAAAAAAATTTTTTTTCAAAAAAAAAAAAATTTTTTTTCCAAAAAAAAAAAATTTTTTTTTCAAAAAAAAAAAAAAATTTTTTTCAAAAAAAAAAAATTTTTTTCCAAAAAAAAAAAATTGTTTCAAAAAAAAAAAATTTTTTTTCCAAAAAAAAAATGCTCTGGTATGCAATTTCTATTCAAAACTTTGAAAAATTTTGATTTTTTTTATAGGCCCTTTTGGTTTTAGGCTGACAATTTCCTAAAACCAAAAGGACCTATGTCTTAAGATAGGCCCTTTTGGTTTTAGTACATCAAAATTTTTTTTTTTACAGATCTTCACGTTTCAAGCAATTTTAAGGAGAATGGCAAAAAAAAAATTTTTTATAGGCCCTTTTGGCATGGACCCCTATCTTCTTGCTGTAATAGGCCCTTTTGGCATTAGGCACGCGATATGTTGAGTCCCAAATCGCAAATGATGAGAAAATTCTGTAAATTTGGTATGTTTTTGGATGAATTATTCAAGAGGTCGTGTAAAAATTTGACGACGATTAGGAAGCTCGTTATCGAACGATTAACATTGACAAATTAAATTAAATTAAATGCAGTCTTATGGAAACTGATGTAACTTTGCGGTAAGTTTTTTTTTTGACCTCTCAATTTTTTAATATCTACACTACCTATATTGAAAGCAACGATAACAAAACTAAGTTTATTGATAAATATTTTTTTTATTCGTTTAAAAAATTGTTCTTATCAAAATGTTGATACCTTAATAACGAGCTTCCTGAACGTTGTGAAATTTTTACACGACCTCTTAAATACTTGATACAAAAACATGCCAAATTTTCAAATAATTTTTCATTTTAACCCTCAAGGAGGTTGAAGTAATGACGATGGAATTCTGAAAATCTAATATGTTTTTACACGAAGTATTCAGGAGGTCGTGTGAAAATTTCACGACGATTCTAAGAAGCTATTCATTGAACAATTGACACTGTAAGATTTCACAGGGACTCAACATCCTTAATGAAAATTGACCATCACAATATGGATCACGTGAAATTTTAGTAAAATTTCAATCAGAAAATCGAAAACAGAAGAGTTTTCAAAGTGAAATTGTTTGCAATTCAATGAAATTTTGGGAATTGTTATTGGGATTCGTTTCCTTAATATCGGAGCATTTCGGGCACCGAGTTTTACGATGGAAAACAACACTGGTATTCGATGGTATCGATCGAATAAAATGGTCCAAAAAAATTGAGTCCACGTGGAATGAGCTTCTGGCTTCTTACATAGAAACTAGCAGCAAAAATTCTCTCTACGGTAGGAAATAGCAAAAGCGTGTTTGGGAATGAGTGAGAGAAATACCAGAGGCACCTGGGATAATGTTCCTTTGCTCGCGAGAGCGTTTGTACAGCGGTAGAAAAGCCACGGAGATGAACCTTCTTCTTTCTCCGTCTTTCTCTCTGTCTTTCCGTGTCTCTCTTGGACTCTGTGCTGAATATTTAGAATGTACATGGCATTGTAGTTACCTGCGGCGCGAGGCAAATAATACGAGAATAAGTCTCTCTTCTCTCGCGTGTCAGCGACCCCATACGCGACCGTGATGTCTCGTGTAATTCCTCACGAGGGTAATTTCCGACATATGCCGCTCCGTAAAACACATCTGACAAGAATGTTTCGTCCGATATCGCAAGATTTGCGAAAGTTACGGCAATTATTGTATTATCGTTGGGCAAATTCAAATTTTTCTCAAATAAAGCGTATTTCTGTGAAATTCTTATTTCAAACTCAAGTTTTACTCGCAAAAAGTAATACTCGGATTATACTTTACGTTTTAGATTTATGATATGGGTCATTCAATGTCAAATCGACCAAGAGTTGGAATCGACCTCTTTCAATTTCGATGAAATTTGTTCAGAAGTTTTCGTTGTCGATAAAACCAAGTTTCGCCGGAGGAAAAAATTTTGAAAAAATGTCTTCAAAAGTTATGCAAAATTGAAAATGTCACAATTTTGCAAACCTTCCAATTTTTTTTTTCCAATATTTCGAAAACTATTACAGTTACGAATAATCGTTCTAAATTCGTATTAAAGATTATACTTGGGGCCACGAAAAAAAAAAATATTCCGAAATTTTTTTTTTTTAAATGATGAATTTGGAGAATTTTGAATTTTCAAAAATCGTGAAAATCCAAGTTCCGTATTAAATTTTTGGTTCAATTTTGGTTATACGATACCTTGTACTGACCTTGAAAGATCCTGAAATTTTCAGAATGGTGTTTGTTGTTTTTTCAAATGTATAAATTTTTGAATTTTTAAAAATCGTATAAATCCACGATCAACGTTAAATTTCTGGTTACTTTTTTTTTACCGGCACCGATCTTGAAAGATAAACTTAAAAAAAAAGAAAATTAATTTTTTTCCTTCGGTGGAACTTTGTTTTATTAAAAACGAAAACTTCTGACCAAATTTTATCGAAATTGAAAGTGGTCGATTCCAACTCTCGGTCGATTTGACATGGAATTACCCATATTTTAAATATTTTATCATTCAATACCTCATATTCGAAATATTTTATTATTTAATATATTTAGTGGATTTATTATTTTAGAATGCAATGATTATTCGTAAAAATAAGCACTGCATTAGGATTTTTTAAAAATCGAGTTTTTCGTTGCCTATATCCATTATTTATAGTTTTTAGAATTATCAAAACGCTTCCCCATATAGAAATTTCGATTATTTCTGGAGTTACGATAGTTTTAGTTACAGCAAGTTGGAGGAGAAAATATCTCAAGATCCAATGAATCGATTTCGATAAAATTTCTAATATAGATTTTTTATAATAGACGCAGCGTTTATTTTTTACTTATTTTTATAATTACAAATTTTATCAAAAGTTGGGGCTTTTTTTTAACAGCTGCCATTTTTACTAAAAGTTTCGGAAAATAATTCAAAATAGAATATGACTACTTTTTCTAATTCTTTAAAATAATTTCATCCATAAAACTATTGTTTGCGGTAAAAGATAAAAATAATTCTACAAATGAAACCATCACATTGAAAATTTTCGTTATTTTTAGATCCATTGATCCGAGTAACGCCTCCAAAGCTTCCTCTATGAGGAAGCAAAATCATTTGAGAAAAAACGAAAATTGAGTTGCGAATTCAATTCTATCATTGATGTAGATTTCGCGGGGAATCTCTTTGTATCGAGACGGAGGCGCTTGTTGGGAGAAAATCGTCGAGGATTAGTGAAAAAAGTAATATTATCAAATAGAATAAAATGGTAAGTGGGCAAATGACCAATGAACGAGAATAAAGTACCCGATGGAGGTTGGAATGTATTTAAATGATTGGAGAAGAAAAAATTGGGGTCGCATCACGGTGGGCCAGAGCGTGCCGCAACCCCGGTGCGAAAAAGAAAGTAAAATTCTCGGTCTTTCTCTCGCACAGGTGTGCGCTAATGGACAACGGGTCAGCCGGAAAAAAAAAACATCGGTGAAAAGTTGCCGCGGGGCCTTAAGGAGATAGGTGAGAGTGGGCCTGATCCGTATGCGGAAAGAAACGGGCGCGGCGAGCTCGATGACCCCCTGCGGGGGGTCCATCGTCGATCGACCGAATTTCTTCGAGTGAAAAAAAAACCATCTCTCGATTATAATATATCGAAACTCATTGTACGATAGATCCGGGATCGTCGCCACTCACGACGAGCGATTTATGAATTTTGTTCGAATGATTTTTCCCAAAAATAAAAAATTTATGGTTCATTCGATGGCAAATCGACCAATAGTTGAAATCGACCCCTTTCAATTTCGATGAAATTTGGTCAGAAGTTTTATTTTATCATAAAACGAAGATCTGCCAAAGGAAAAAAAAATTAAAAAATTTGTTCGAAAATACAAATTTTCACCATTTTTTCAATTTTTTTATTTTATTTCTTAAATATCTCGAAAACTATTACAGTTACGAAGGAATCGTTCTGGATTCGTCTCAAAGAGCTGTACTTGGGGCTGCAAAAAAAAAAAAAAATATTCCAATACATTTTTTTGGAAAATGGTGAATTTGGAGACTTTTGAATTTTCAAAAATTGTGAAAATCCACGATCAACGTGTAATTTTTATTGCACAAAATTACAAAATTACACGATTGCTCAACTTTACTTAACTTGGAGGAAAACAAAAAATTTTTTTTACCCAAATTCAAAAATTCATATTTTTGAAAAAAAGCACCTTTCTGAAAATTTCAGGATCTTTCAAGATCAGTACAAGGTATTGTATAATAAAAATTGAACGACAAATTTAATGTTGACTGTAGATTGTCACGATTTTCAAAAACTTTTAATTCTCCAAATTCATCATGTTTCAAAATTTTGTTCAGAATATTTTTTTTTTCGGAATTATTTTTTCGTAACTATAATATAGTTTTCGAAATATTTTAAAAATAAGCTTGAAAAATTGAAAAATTGGTGAATTTTTGAATTTTGCATAACTTTCGAAAAAAAAAAAAAATAATTTTTTTCCTTTGGTAGAACTTTGTTTTATCATAATAGAAAACTTGTGACCAAATTTCATCAAAATTGAAAGGGTTCGATTCCAACCATTGGTCGATATGACATGGAATGACCCTTATGAATTTTAATCAAAAACATTTTTTTATTTCAATTTTTCCTCGTTTTTTCCCATGGATACATTTTTTTGGATACAAACTCTGCATGATTCGTAATCAGCGGTTAATCACGGAAATGAGAACAGTTTGAAAATCGCCGAAAAAAAATGGATTAAATAATTTACAAAAATCGTTGGTCGAACTTGAAAAGTCTGCCCAAAAATGAAAAAAAATGAATCGAATGAACCAAACGGGTGTCAGAAGCTCCAACGATTATGAAAAGAATGAGCACAGGTTGAAACCGGAATTTTATATAGAAAAATAATTATAGACATTTTCATGAACAAATTCAAACTTGGCCAAAATGCAAAAAAAAAAAAAAAACATTTGAATGAAAGAACCAGAAAGAATCAATACAGTGTCAACTTGTAAATCATAAGGAATGTATAGTCCGGTAGGAAGTTCGTTGGTATACAAGAGGTAGGGCCCCCGGCAAGTGGGTGCTGGCCCAAGGCTGCGCGCCTCCTCCGTAGAAATGATTGAATTGCACGCGCCAAAAAGGCAAAATGAGACGAGAATGAGACAGCGATACGCACAGAGCCCACGCGTGACTCAGTTTTTGAGCCCGATCGATTGAAATCCCACGCAATCTTTAACCAGAGCCCGTGGCCTTTTCACAATAACACATACGTGCGGAATATTTCGCTGGAACGAGGACTAATTTCAATATATTTAACTCTTCCGCGCTGCTCGAACGCGTTTACGGCGCCAAGTTCGCGAAAAGAAAGATCCGTTTATGGATCTGGGCGCAAGGATTTCGAGATTATGGATCTCGAGCGCACGCGCATTCCTCGAGTTGCGCAAAGTTTTTTTTTTGCGACTGGCGATGCGCGCTTGAAAGGCAAAAAAAAAGGGGAGGCTCGGTGAAACAAAAGTGGAAAGTGCGCGTGAGGCTCTTTTGAAAAACGTGTGATTTTTACGATTACAATTTTACGTTTTTATGACGGTCCCAAACGAAACCAAAATGGAAGGAGAAGGAGAAGGAGAGAGAGAGAGAGAGAGAGAGAGAGAGAGAGAGAGAAAGCCCGGTAGAATAAGCGCCAAATACACTCATTTTTCTCTTTCTCCAGAACGAACCCGGTGAAATTTAAACGGTTTCTTTTTATCGCGAATATTTTTTTCTTCATTGAGTTTATTTTTCATACGCACGCGGGCGTCCGTAAATGTACGGTGCATATGGCAAGTGCTTATGAGGGAAAAAAGACCCCGTGGCTTCATTCTGATTGCCGGAGCCACAAACAGGAGAGAGAGAAAGTTCTCTCATCGTGGAACTTGAAAACCAAAAATCTGGTATGAAAAACAAAACCCCATCATTTTGTCGATCATGTGGTGGAATTTTGGGAAAAATCCGGAAGATCTTTTTTTCAAGGTACAGCTTTCTCCTCGCCAATACGACAAAATCCAAGATTTTGTGCGTGCGTGGTTAAAGATGTTGTCTCCTTTTTGTTTCTCTCCCTCGATCAATGAGGATCGCGGAACGCGTTTCTCGCGAAACAATTTTTTCGAAGCCAAAACCGCGAAGACAGGACGACCTCGACGACCTCGACGACGACGACGACGACGACGACGACGACGACGACGACGAAGACGACGACGTGCGCATCGAAACCGCATCGCGAGAGTTCCTCTTGAGGAAAGTGAAGATGCATTCCCCAAGAGCCAAGACGAGACGTCTTGGCGCGGGAATCTTCCGAGAAGAGTGAAAGAGAAAGATAAAGAAAGACGAGAAAGAACTCATTATCCCGCGCTATACAGAATTATTGCCCGGTCCAGGAAGGAGGCTCCCGGTGCTCTTCGCAGCTTTTGATCCTGCCATTAAACGAGAAATTAAAGCTAATCGATTTCCTGCCACGAAATTAGTTCTCCCTTTCGTGTATTCTCTCGATATACAGATATATAACCCCTCAGGTGCTTTGTACTTAACCTTTGAGAAGTCAATTAACTTCCGCGGGTCGAGGTCCGACGACTCAAGTTACAAAGGGCTGAAGAATATACATCATGCCACTTCCCGGCGGTCCCTCAACTTTTCGAGGGTGGTCTTGAATTGCAAAATGTGAGTTGACTCGAGCGAGGATTAGGTTAAGCTCTAAATAAGATTTATAATAAGTCCATAGTTAGCGAGAGTTACCAGAGTTTTGAACAGACGGGGCGCTGGATTCGACTTATGAGGCCCTAGACAACTTTTCAAGTATCGGAAAACGCAGACTTGACTCGTTAAAACTGGTCGACTTGTAAGGTCACGAGGTTAAGAACTAATTTGACAGAGGTTAGCCAAATCTGAGGTGGGTCAAGGACTCTACACTTTATTCGTAATAGGTAACTCACTTTGTTGAGAGTCGGGGCCCTTATCCTAGATTCATGAGGGGGAACTTGACTTTTTAAAGGTCAGAGGCCCGGACTTGACCCACGAAAGGTCACTTGGCTCATCAGGGATCAAGAGCCCTGGACTTGACTCACGAGGACTCGCTCGATTCTCGAATAGGGCGGCAGTGAGTTATTTTTATTGCACAGAGAGAGCAAAATACTCTCGTCAAATTGGTGGCGTTGAGGATCTACCTCAAACGAGCAAAAGCCGACACGACGTAACAGTCCGCTAAACCTTCCGGACATAACCGCGAGATCGAGATACCGAGAGTGCGTGAAAAAAAAGGGAAACGGACGAAAAAAAAACCCGAGAAACAAGGAGATTGCGCGTGTGTTGAACAGAGCTTGCTAATTAACGCTAAATACGTTGTACAAGACAAAAGTACATTGGCCGAGGCTTTAATTGTGTTCCGCTTTCAACGAAAGGGCTCAAGTCCCAATTATTCGACGATCGAAATGCCGCGAGTTTACGCCATTCTATTTGCCATTGGCCGACGTAATTTGTCGACAGACAGATTTTCCTCTCTCGTTGAGGAAGCTCGTCTTCTACGATCACAAAAAAAAAAAATAACAAAATATCCCAACAATTTGAAAAACCGTACTTGTAATAACCATATCAGGATAATCGCTCCCACCTTTGTAATTTTGTAGTTATCGCGCTGAAACTTTTGAATGAAACTTGAGAACAATTGTTACAAGCTTACGGACATTGAAAGATTTACAAAAAAAAAAATATTTTTCAGGAAAAATGATGTTCATGTGAATTTGGAATTGTCCGAAGACTCCAAAATTTGCTCATGGCTTCCTCGAGCAATTCGCATGAATTTCAATCGACTATTGGGACAAATTTGTCAAATATCGCCAATTTTGCAACGGTGGGTCCTTAAATTTGGATGGAAATGAGGAAAAAAAAGTGCGGCAAAAATTACAGCGAGGAGTCTCATCGAAATCGATCGTTGGAGCCGATATCTCGAATTGAATCTTTAAGAGAAATTTTTCATACAAATTTTTTTCTCATCGGTGTGCGCACTTATCCTGCCGATAAATACGGCGGATCGAGGGCCGGCGAGCGGCGTTCAACGGCGATTTTCTACGGCTCGTTTGTTCGAGAGCACGCTCGGAATATCGCCTTACAGGAGAAATTTGCGGTTTCCCTGTGTGAGTGTCTGGTGCAATTCCGCTCGTGCTCGCTCAAAAGCTCTCCACGATTGCATTCGAGAGAGCGCCCCGTAGACTTTTAACGACTCGTCGAACGTAATAATGCGCCCTCGCGCGCGAGAGAGCCAAGAATGCGCGAGCCAAGGAACGAGGAAACGCCTGTGCAACTCGCCTTAAAACTCGTACGTTTTCTGTTCGACACACAAAACGCGGTGAAATCCATCGCTCTGCAGGAAGCACACGTGTCTGTGTGTGTGTGTGTGTATGTTTATGATGTTTTTTAACCCGCGTGTGTTTTCAGGGTATAAATGGGAGCAGTGATTCTTTTGTTTAAAACCTCCCTCGGGGCATTGCGCAGACATTGAACTTCTCGGGGGTTAGTTTTCCCACGGTTAGTCATCGCATGAACCTTCTCGCCCGGTTTTTCCCAATCTCTGATTCTTTTTGTGAAAGCAAATTAGTGCAAATTCAAAATTTATTTCATTTCTTTATTTCATTTTTTATTTTTTATTCATTCATTTGCTTTACTTTGTTGGATTTTTAAGATTTTATAGTTGGGTCATTCCATGTCAAATCGACCACGAGTTTGAATCGACCCCTTTCAATTTCGATGAAATTTCGTCAGACGTTTTCGTTTTTAATAAAACCAAGTTCCACCATAGGAAAAAAATATTAAAATTTTTTTTCGAATTTCGCAAGATTCGAAATTTCACAATTTTTTAAATCTGTCAAGTTTATTTTTTAAATATCTCGAAAAGTTTTGCAAGATTCCAAATTGCAAACATTTTTGAAATGTCTCGGAAACTATTATAGTTACGAAAAAAATCGTTCTGGGTTCGTCTTGAAGAGTATACTTGTGACTACAAAAAAAAAAAATATGCCAAAAAATTATTGAAAAATGATGAATTTGGAGAATTTTGAATTTTTAAAAATTCTGCAAATCCACGATCAACATTAAATTTTTGGTTCAATTTCTTTTTATATAATATCTTGTACTGATCTTCAGGATCTTTAAAGATCTTGAAATTTTCAGAAAGGTGTTTTTTTGTTTTTGGATTTTTAAAAATTCAAGATTCTCCCAATTCATCATTTTTCAAAAAAAAATTTCGGAATATTTTTTTCTCGTAGCCACGAGTGTACTCTTCAAGACGAACCCAGAACGATTTTTTCGTAACTATAATAGTTTTCGAGATATTTAAAAAATAATCTTGAAAGATTTAAAAAATTGTGAAATTATCAATCTTGTCTAATTTTCGAAAAAAAAAATAATAATTTTTTTCCTTCGGTAGATAACTTCGTTTTATTAAAAACGATAACTTCTGACCAAATTTCATTGAAATTGGAAGGGGTCGATTCACACTCTTGGTCGATTTGACATGGAATGACCCGGTTTGTTGGTATTTTATTATTTTTGAAATTTTTGTTGAAATCATCCAGATTTCAGATTTTTTTTCTAAATTCTAAGAAATAAAAAGTTGAAAAAATTTCAAAGAAAACAGAGATTTTTTATGAAGACGAAAAATAAAGATTTTTTCTCCAAAAACACGAATAATTTGATGGAGAAACTTTATTTCAAAGAATTTCTTCCACGACAATTTGTCGAAAGATAAACGTCCAAGTTTCGCGAATGTAACCAAAGTTCTGTAACCGACAATCAAAAATTGCCTCCCTCTCACGAATATTAGAGCTCGAGGGAGAAAGAAGAAAAAAAAACATTGAAAAAGCATTGAAACAAAAATGAGAGCGCGAAGAGCGGATTGCATGCGATTTTCTCGAACCCTCGATTACGCTGATCGAAGCAAAGTGAGAGTGCACAACTCCCCGAGGGCATCCCCGTAACGCAAATTCGTGGGTTGCATCCCCCTTTATTTTAGTCTCCGCGCTCAAACGGACCGAGAAGTCTGAAAATGAAACGGTGGATAAAAAGTTTCGATCGAGATTGTTGACGTTCGCGAGAGACAAATGCAATGGCCACCGCGCCATTTTTCTACGGAGGAAAAAAGTGATTGATTTTTCGGAGCGAAAACCCACGGAATGATAAAAAATTCTATGAGTGTGATTCAATGAGGTTCCTATTTTTCTATTTTCCTATACCGAAGGAAAAAATTAAACCTGCAAAAATTAGTTCGGAACTTGTTCAAGGATTAATTAGATTTATATATATTAATGTATGATGTACAAATAATATTTGAATATAAAAATTGTGTTTTCCGTATTCCCATAGAAGCAGAAAAGAGAGCCACGGCCACGTCGGACACGCGATAACCATCATAACGGGCATTCTTCACACAGGCAACAATATTACATATACTCTCCAGTTTTACTTTCGCGATGTTAAAATCCTCAAAATATATGTAATACCAAGTTCTTCGGTATCTACGTCGGAGAAAATCTTTCTCGATCGCAATCAATAATCACATGCTTAAATCCGATCTGTGCAACGTCTCAATTGACGCGTCCAATTGTCCATCGCGTCAGGTTTGAGCGTCACTTTTAAAAATTTTAAAGATCAAAAACATTTTTCCAAGTTTTTCCTTGTTTTTTCTCAAGAATAAATTTTTTTCGTAAAAAATTTAGCGTGATTCGGACTCAGCGATGAATTTCCCATCAAAATATGCTTCTGTAACGTCACGTAAAAAAAAAATTTTGCTCCCTTTTGGGTGACTTTTCAGAAACCTCAAAATAGCGAATTTTCAAGTGCTCATAACATTATTTCGGTTCAACGGATTCCAAAATTTCTTTTTCGTAATCAAAGGCTGTCTCTGAACTTAGAAAATGCCGTTGGGTTCATCCCGATATCTCAATATTTGTTTAAACGAGAGGAGATTGAAAATCGCTGAAAAAAATGTATGGAAAAATTTTCAAAAATCGATGGTCAAATTTTTAAAATCTACCAAAAATCGAAAAAAAGATCGGAATCGGATGGACCAAACGGGGTTTTGAAACCCAAATGAACCCAAAAAAAATTAGAGACACTTTAGTGAACCGATTCAATTTTGGCCAAAATAAGGAAAAAAACATTTTTTAAATTTATTTTTTTAAGACCTTTCATCGGTGTATTTTTCCTTCCTGAACACGAATGTACCAATGGTTTTTCCAAAAAATCAGTATTTGCATGAATTTCCATCAAAAACACGTTTCTTCAATTTTTCCTTGGTTATTTTCTTATAAAATCGTCAAAAAATTCGCGTGATTTGGACTCGGCGCAATTTCGCATCGAAATATGCTTCCGCAACGTTATAAAAAAAAAAAAAATCGGTTTATTTTTGGGTGAGTTTTCATAAACCTCGAAATAGCGAAATTTCAAGTGCTCGTAACTTGATTTCGATTCCGAGATTTCTTTTTCGTACTTGAAGGCTGTCACTGAACTTGGCGAATGACGTTTGGTTAATTCGGATAACTTAATTTTTGTAGAAATGAGAGCACATTCAAGATCGTCGAAAAAAATAGAAAGAGGTACCCAGGTGGGATTTAACAAATGGCCCGACGTTGGGCCAGTACTAAATGCCAGGCGTACAGGCTTGGCCCAAAGCTGACTCCCAGTATCGGGCCAGCATTATGCCGGTACTGGTTTGTTAACCTCGGCCCAACTCTGGCATGCAATGTCGGCCCAATACTGGTATTACATGGCGGCCCAGCGCTGGCATACAACGCCGGCCCAGCGCTGGCATACAATGCTGGCCAAGCACTGGCATCAAATCGTGGCCCGGCGTTGGCATTTAATGACGGCCCTGTACTGGCATCCGATGCTGGCCCGACGCTGGCATTCAATCATGGCCTAGTACTGGATATTAATAGGTGGATATAAATAAATGTTAATGCGGATCGCATTAAGAAATAATTTTCAAACTCAGACCAGATTATATAAAAATGATTATAGAAATATTTAGTTAATATTCAACAAACGTATTTCTGAAGTAAGAAAAAAAAACAATCAATTGACGTCTTGATTAAGTGATTCGTCATTTGGCGATTCGTCAAGTGATGAAGAAACTACTTCATCCTTGATGTCATCGTTGTCATCTTCGACAATGAAATGCGAATTTTCAAGGTTAGAAAATTGAATCGTTACAATCGGATCCATCAAATCGCGATCATTTTTTTTGCTTTTTCGCCGGTTGTTCTATATCTTCCTCACTGATTATTTTCGGAACGCAATTTTAAAAAAAACGGTATTTTTTCACTCTCGAAATACTGGAACGTGGTTTCAACATTTTTTACGATGAACGAATGACATCTACGTGTGAGAACATAACCTCCTAAACATACCGAGTGTATGGGATAACCGGGCCTGGCCCAGCACTGGCATAACGGCTCGCCCAGCACTGGCATAACGGCTGGCCCAGCACTGGCATAGCGACTGGCCCAGTGCTGGGCCAGCCGTTATGCCATTGTTGGCCCGACGCTCAGTTTCAGCGTTGGCCCGACGTTGGCTTCAAAGGTTGGCCAGACTTGGCCCGAGGTTACAATGCCAGCATCGGCACACTGCGTTGGGCCAATGCTGGGCCATGTGACAAGCTCTGGCCAATCCCACCTGGGTATGTATGCAAAAATTTGCAAAAATCGATGGTTGAACTTGACAAATCTGCCAATCGGATGAACCAAACGCGATTTCGAAGTGTCAACGATCTCAAAGAGAATGAGCTCAAGTTGAAGTCGAAATCTCATATCGTAAATAAATGACAGTCAATTTGGGGAATCGATTTAATTTTTGCCAAAAAGCGAAAAAAAAATTTCTAATTCATTTTTTTCAAACGTTACAATCGACGTATTTTTCCCTCCTGAACACAAATCTACCGATAGTTTTCTACCGAAAAATCAATATTTGCGTTAATTTCCATCAAAAACATGTTTCTTCAATTTTTTTATTCGTAACCGGCGATGAATCCAGCAATGAAACGTGCTTCCAGTACGAAACCTTTGGGTAAAATGTAAAATAACATTTGTTAGAATCTGTACAGTTCGCATTGGGCATGCACGGCTCCCTCATTGCTTGACCGTAAGACGGGTAACGTGCTTCGGGCGTGAACGCGGAAACGTTACGTTATGGGTGTTCCTTCCAGAGTTCCAGAGACGGTAATATTACGAGTGAGGAGTCTCGACGAACCTCGAACTAAATATGAGAAACGAAGAAAAATAATAATGAGCGCGGTGAACGAGAGATAGAGAGAGAGAGAGAGAGAGAGAGAGAGAGAGAGAGAGAGAGAGAGAGAGAGAGAGGAGAATGATGGCGAGCAGCGCACGGTGACTGAAAGAAACTCGACTTCCTGTTTCAACTGCGCAAAATAATATCTATAATTTCATTTCTCACATGCTAATATATCGCCTGCCAAACAAAAGAACGCAATTCATAATTCTTCGATACACGGAGTAATGTTACAGTTGCTACAAATTTTTTCCCTCTCCGATGTGTGTGAGAATAAAAGTGTAAAGTTTAAATTATTTTCTTTGAGGAATTTCTCGCGGTCAAGTCGGACGAGTAGCGAGAATTTAAAAAAATTGTTTCTCACGCTTTTAAAAAAAAATCGGCACGGCCAAAGGTGGTTTGGGATCCGAGAGTTCCTAATTTTTTATCAATTGTTCCAAAACTCGTTCGAAAAGCTTCCTGATACTTGAAACTTGGAAATATCATCCTCGCGTCTTTACGATGTATCAACTATAAATGACTTCCAGTTATAAATTTGTTAGGAATTTTCGCACCAATTGCCGATCCACCGAGCTATCGAGTATCGACATTAACGAATTTCGAACGATGATCTTTTTCTCGTACGCGTTATTCATAGATGTATCACAACGACCATAATTCACCGATTTTCTCTTTCCGATGTGATTGACATGACGCATTAACCGCATCAACCGTCAAACTCATCGCGCGACTCGTGATGTGCGAAGTCGCGCACACGCGAGGTGTTTGCGCCCGAGTCGGCCCAACCGACCGATCACAGCACGAATAAAACGTCAACGATCATTCGATATATATCGTTACATCAACTTTTGATCAGAGGAATTGTCACGGGATTCTCGTTGATGACGTTGATGAAGATCTTCATCACCCTGCGTATGTATACATATATAGACACATGTTTATAAATATATATATGTGTGTGTGTGGGTTTAGTACAAACGGGATTGCACGCAGGACGCGTGCTGACCTCGAACTTCCGACCAAGAGTTCCGTTACGTGCAGAGTGCATCGAGAGAGAGAGAGAGAGAGAGAGAGAGAGAGAGAGAGAGAGAGAACTCTACCTGCTGCAGTCTTCCGACTCGAGTGTTTTACCGTAGTCAGAGTTGCATACACATTGTATACATGTATATATGGCTCTTTGCTCGATTCCACAGGTGGAGATCCTACTATATGTCCGGGGGGTATTATACGACCCATGGACCAAAGTCTGGGGCTTGTATCGTTGGATTTCATCAATGACTTTTCCTGCATCCTAAATTTTAGCACATTTTCGTTTTCAAGTCTATGAGGAGTAAAAAATGAATTAAAATCTTTTTAATTTTTTTTATATTTTATTCTTTCTTTGTCTTAATTTTTTCTCAATTTTAATTTTGATCGAAATTTCAATTTTCTCGAAATTCTTCTGAAAGCTTCCATTGAAAATTTTGTTCCGAGGAAAAGAGACGATTTTTTTTCTCAGAAAAACAATGACACGTCGGAAGAATGTGGCTGCGCGTTTGCGAGACACGAATTCCGTTACACGAATTATTGCGCAAATGCATTAAAATATAATTACAGGGAAGGAATAAAATGTTTATGTATCTGTATTATTTGCTCGATTACGAATGAAGGAACGAGGGCAATGAGCCAAAACGAATCGCAGGTACGTTTCGATACGCGTCTCACGGCGGCGGTAATGTACGTTGTACGAGAGAAAATACCGTATACGATAACGCGGGAGTGGATTACAGAGAGTCGTGCAAGTGCGAGTTTACAAGAGAGAGGGTGAGAGAAAGAGTGGGTGGAAGCGTTGTAAAAAATAAAATAAAAATATATATGGAAAATTCACCGCAGTTGCGAGACCAAAATTTCAATTTGTCCTCCATTTTGAAATGACATTGTAAATTATTATTAATTTGGAAAATATTAACCCCAAAAATCCACAGACTTCCAGTAAAGAATTATTTCCCGCTGTTCTCATAATTGAGAAATAAAAAATATATAACTTCAAAATAATCAAAGAAAATAAAAAATTGAAAAATCTAAAAAATGAGGGAATTATCGTTTCCTCGTAAATATTTAAAAACAGACTCCCCACGCTGAATGAGATTTTAATAATAAAATTTTTATGACAATTGGAAGATCAGGAGTGGGAAGAATGAGAAAAAATTTTGTTCTCGTGGCTCTAAAAAAACCCCAACGTACTTTAATAAAATTGTGCGCTATTTTCTTACGTGGGCCAGTTTGCCCCATTTTTTTTCTTGAAAAATTTATAAAGGGAAAAAATTGCTGATGGGAAACGATGAGTTTTCCGCCCCTAAGGTCGATTCTGCCAAAATGAAAATGGTCCATTTTCATCCCTTTCCGAATTCAAGATGATTCATTATCTTTCGAATGCGATTGCCAGTCGAATAACGGTGGAATTATGTTCGTATATAAATGTCAAAAAAAAAAGAGATAAAATATTGCATTATACGCCGGAGATCTTGCAACACAGTGCACTCGTGAAGTATTGCATGGAATGCAGGTGAGAATGACATTACCACCGAGTATATATGAGCGCTGAAAATACCTCGTCTCGGCTCATTGAGCGCCGAAAGCGAGGCAAAGTTGAACAACGATGCAAGACAGAATGTTTGTGTTTGTGACACTGAATCGTGTAACATAAAAAACGAGAATATCGTTGACACTGATTGTCACGGACAAGTATATCTCTCGATTTATCAACAAATTGGCACGACGTAAATAAAAAACCGCCCCTGATTTCCGCTCTGTCAATTTGATGATAAAATTCCATTCAACCGATTGACAATCAAATTTATATCGTTTTCATTGGCAGGAAATTCATTTTAACTCGATACGAAAAAAAATTGTTTTGGAAAAAGCTTGTTTATTTATTCGCGACTCTGAGCAAATATTCGGATTTAAATATAATCAATCTTGGAAGATGTGAATAAACGATAAAAATTAAACAAATATTTGCACAATAGCATTGCGTTTTAAATTTTTTATAATTCTATTTGAATTTTTTTTATCATGAAAAGGAGCAGCGGAGCAATTTTTTGAATACGATTATTAGCTGAGGATTCAACGGACGTTTTTTCCAGCAAATAACTTTCGTGGAAAATTCTTCTCGATGGAAAATCTCACTGGGCAAGAAAATCCAAAAATAAAGTGTTTTTTTTACCGCTCTAATGCATAGTTTTCACGGTTCTCAACATCGAGGTAAATCGCTCTCGATTCGGATCTTTTTGCAGGTACAACCGCATCGGACGTTGATTCTCCATCCGAGAGAAAATGCACCGACAAAAAAAGGGGGGGAGAGAGAGAGAGAGAGAGAGAGGGCCTTAACCGGAGGTGCGCGAGAGATCAAGAATCGATAAGATACACGACCGACGCGTCTCTCGAGGCAAAATAAAACCCACCGGACTAATTAACCGTACGAGAGATTGCGCGCAATTTCGTAAAGAGAACAATGAGTCTTGCGAAATCAGCGAGCTTACTATAAATTCCCAATCTATTCTCGATCGATGTTCATAGATTCAATCGAGAACGGCAAATTATCCATGAATCTCTAACCGAATCGATAGCGCGATAAAAAATCGGGCCAATTGAAAATTTCACGTCTCTCGAGATTTATTCACAATCAAATAATGATTCAAGGAATTATTTTTCCTTAAATTCCATTTAAAAAATTCACGATACAATGGGACAATGCCGAATGTGAAGACACAAACGTCGTCTCTTAGTTGCGGGATTTGCCGGTACAAAAGCTTCCTCGTTATTATTGTCAATGAAAAAATTGGGTGGGACAATGAGAAGAAAAATTGTGCAGTTATTTTATGCATGCGAGGATAATCGTGTAATGTCTCATAGAGCGAGGCAAAATGCTGAAACGTGCCGTTGTCGCCGTATCACAGCGTCGGGTATAACGCGATGCGTAATCAGCCTCGATTGTAACACGCATGTATAACGACAATCCCTCTCTATCCTTATCTTTCACTATCTTCCCCCTCAGGCTCGTCTTCGTCCATTCAGCGCCGTTTCTTTCGAGCCACGAATACACACATTCATTCGACACACATCCTAGAAAGTGTGCCAACATTTTTGTGGTCCCTCGCTGCCTCTCTTCCTCTCCCGCGCCAGCACAAACACGTATAATTCCGGGCTTTCTACGTGACCCGCTACGGCACTCGACAAAGTGACGGTTACAATGCACATCGGGACGCAAAAAGAGTCAACTCTTTTCGTCGAGACGCGTCCGTCGCGTCCACGGACAACTTGTTCGCGCATCCGTACACATCCGTAGCCACGAAGTGTCGTTTGTAATTGATTGAAATTGAAATAATTTAATCGAAGGGGTCGTGTTGACGGTCGGATTATTGATTTTCGTATTTTTAGGATTTTTCAGAATATAATAAACCGAGAATGTTCCGGATAATATAAATTGCGAATTGTTTTCGATCATTGAAGGGCATTTCTCGAGTGACATCCGTAACTTTGTTCCTGAATCTGATATTCAGTCTTTGATGATTCATTTTTAATATTTAATATTTAGTTTTTAATTTAATTTTTAATTTTGGATCTTTCATCTTCGATCCTTAATTTTTAATGTGCAATTCTCAATCTCAATTTTCAAGTAAAATGTGCGCTTCGAAAAAGTTCGAGTCGTAAAATAATAAAATAACAATTGATCGTTCTCATCGTCAGTTATCATTTTTGACAATCACCGAAGACAGCGATGAATTTGCGAATCAAACTGAATTCAAATTCGTTGATTCATTTCGGATGAAATTTCCCATGTATATGGAGGAAAGGGGGTAAAACGGACACCCTACAATTTTGTTTTTTTCCAAAATTCAAGTGAACGAAGAAAAACTTTGAAAAAACGATTTTTCTTTCACCCTTGACATCACCTTGATTCCAATATTTCAACTCTGTCCCAACTTTTCATAAAAAATTGTCGGGAAAATCTCAAATTTAGATCTGATTTTGGGTGGGTGAGTCTATTTGGGTTTATCAACCTCAATTATAATGATAATTTCCTCATTTTATAAATTTAAAATTTTTTTCATTTCTTTCCATAATTCGAGATTGTCCATTTTGCCTTCAGTGTCCGTTTTCCCTCAACTTTCTCCCTCTCTCTCTCTCTCTCTCTCTCTTTCTCTCTCTCTCTCTCTATCTCTATATATATATATATATATATATTTATCGCTGTTTCATTATATTATGCCATTATCCGTAGATACGTGTATGTATATATTGCACGTAAGCACGAGCAAGGCCGATGTAACTACGCTCCTGTAAACTTGGTTCGCCATATCCAAGTCATCGCGCTCAACGAGATTTCATCTCGAGCCTTTTTCTCTTTTCCCGGGGCAATCGAGCTATGGAAATATCGCTAAATCAGGGTCAGACTGATCGTAGCAAAGTTTTATGAGTATCACGTGTATAGCTGCTCATCGATCGTCGTCAACGATAATTGTTTCGATCTTCATCGAGCGTCGTCACGCGCGGCGTAACGCCGATTATTCGAACCGAGCCAGATACATTTATCCTACGGATGTGCATGTTCATTTCTCGTTCCAACCGAGAAATATGCATTTTGGAATTTCTCGTATGCGATAATTATACGTCCGCGGTGTATCGATTGAAAAAATTCCCTCGACGTTTTATCTGGCACGAGAAAATTGACACGAGCGACTGATTTTTACTTCCGACAAAGCAAACGACGATTAGCCCGCAAAATGTCCTAGATCCAATTTTTTTTTATGTTCAATGAGAATCTACCGTAAGAGTAAAATGAGAATAAACGATTTTTTAATTTTTCAAAGAATTTTTTTGTCCTTGGTACTTTTAAATGCTGCAGAATTTTCTCAAGATCTGTGATTTCATGACTTTTAAGAATATTAGAGCAAATAAATATTAATATTTTTCATGACTCTCAGTGGAAACTAACAAATTTATCTTAGCGTTCAAAATGGCGCCATTTTTTCATAAACAATTGCAGAAAAACCTTCAAAGATAAACACAAAAAATGAAAAAACGTGTTTCGCGACGATAGATCGCCATCTTCTTCGAAAAATCGTTTATTTATTTATCAGAAGGTATTGAAATGTTGTATCAAAGAATGAAGGTATCTTTTTTATCGATTGACAAAATAAGTCAATATTATGAATTATTTGTGAACAATTGAGTAACGATTATTCAATTTTGAAAATGAAACGGAAATAAATATTAAAATTTTGTGAACTAGAATAATAGATTGTCTCAGGTTTTGAAAAATCCTAAAAAATTCTCAATACTTCAAATACAGAAAAAGCAGATGGATCAGTGGACTTGTCATCCGAAAAATGAAATTTCGGGCTGTGTGCAAATTTTTCGGGATATTTTGTGATTTTATTAGATCTTGTAAAATATCATAACAATTGTAACTTATCTTGAGACTTGGCCATGGGAAATCAAACAAAAATCGATAAGGGCACCAAAATTCTATAAAAGTTGAAGTTGAAGTCTTTGAAGAATTTTAAGATTATTTATTTTTTAAATAATTTTTCATTAAAAATACGGAAAGTTTGTGAATCGGAAATTGTTTGTCTTTCACAAATTGCAAAAGGACGGCGAAGAAGAAAGTACGTTCCAGTTTGGACGTCAAAGAATGGAAAACCAATTTCAAATTATCCAATAAATTTGCCCACGAATAATAGACCTTCGTAAATGGTAAAATTCCAAGTCGCGTTGCCATGGACTTTGAAAAAATTGGCACGTGTTTGATGCACCGAAAGACAAATAACATCTTATATATATATATTGTTGGGTGCCTTTAACTCTTATCTAAATCTTGTTTCGAGTATCGAATATCAGGTTTTATCACAGCCAACGGTCATTGCGGTTTAAAGACCGTCGAAGAACGGGCATAAAACGCGCGAAATCTTTGCCAGTACCTTTCACCAAACGACCTTTCACGACCTCGATAAATTCTGGAATCTATAATTCCAACCGTGAAGGAGAACCGTCGGATTGCAAGGGCGAAGCTTTTATCACGGCGATAAGAAAATGCCAAAATCGAGCCAAATCTACTATCCAAGCCGATTTTTCCATATTCATTTTTTTTTCCTTTTTTCCTAATAACAATAAATCAGGAGCAAAGAAACTAATTATGAAATGATCAATCTATAATTTCAACCCTAAAAGAAAAATTTTCAAGTGCAAGCGCGAAGCTTTTATCGCGAATAAAAAAATCCAGGTCGAGTCAATGATTTTCCCATTTTATCAAAAAACGATATTTCCAAATCTTTCGAAAACCTTTTGTTCCGAAGAAAGATCTGCCGAGACCCAAAAATCGCCAAAAAACAATGAGGAATTCCGAATTAGCAAAATTTCTCAAACTTCGTCGGAAGTTGATTCAAATTTGCATTGATTGAACGAAGCGATTGAAATGGGCGAGTGTCCGAGAGGAATGAGAGGAGTAATGAAAGATGGAAAAACGAGAAATTTTGCTCCGGACTTTGCCGAAGAGCGATCAGGAGGAATGAGGAGGAAAAAAACAACCCTCTTCGGACAATAAGAGAAGAAAAAGGGAAGATCCTTTGCGCTCTCTTCTCTTTCTCTCTCTCTGCTTCTCTCTTTTGCAGGGGGTTCGCGTTCGCCATTAGAAATCATCGCTGGTCGCGCTCTTGGCGGGAATTTCGAGAATGCGGAAGGAAAGCCAACGGGGCGGAGGGGGAGGAAAGCGGGGTAGGGATATAGTTAGTAACCCGAGAAGCCACAGCAAAGTCGTTCGTTTCAATACCAGCTCTCTCTCTCTCTCTCTCTCTCTCTCTCTCTCTCTCTCTCTCTCTCTCTCTCCCTCTCTCTCTCATTCTCTCTTAGCCGTGCACCAATGCAGCCGTTGATGGTCGATGCTTTTTTTACCCCTCCCCCTCTTCTATTTTTCTGCCCCCCGCCCCCCCCCCCCGCTCTCATATTCTCCATTCCTCCTCTTATCGGCCTTTTCTCTCATCGCCATCTATAAGCTCGTGTGTTGCACGTGTGCGCGCATTTTTTAAGTGCAATCCGCGGGTGCAAGTACCAAGTATCCTGCGTGCCCTCCGGCCATCGTCGTACCGAAGCCCGCATAATATAGTTATAGTTATACCGCGCGATCACGCGACTATATTCTTCCCTCGGATATTTTGTAAACGATATTTTACGATAATTTTATACCTTCGAAGAAGGATAGCTCCAGATTACGTGGATTGAATGAGAGGCGAAATATACTTTGCAACAATAATTATGAATAATTATTGATAATTACAGTAATTATGATAATTATGACAATAATTGTGGATAATTATAAGCGAATGATGTTTAGGGTTGATTTAGATGTAAGATTGTTTTTATTTTTTTTTTTACTTCAATGGGCGTTGAGGAAATACTTCAACGTGAGTATATTTCAAGAGCAGGGAAATCGGGGTCAAATGAAGATTTTATCCTCCGGCGTTTATTTGACAATCATCCCCTGTAAATTGGGATTTCTCGAGGGTGCATTTGTCATGAGCGATGAATTTCATCCCTTTTTTAAATCAATACGGAACAAAAAATTAATTTTAATGGTAAAAATAAATTCTTAATAATGAATTTTATAAAAAAATAAAATATTTCCTTCTCAAACGATGCAAACTTATCCAGGATCATAAAATTGTACTTGTAAAAGTGGTGGAATTTTTGTTCCAATCAGAGTTGCAAGTAATGTGTAATGTAAATTTTTACCCATTACACCCCGCGCAGAAAAAAAAAGTATGGCAAGTCTGTCTTGGAAAGAGTCTCAGCAACAGTCTCTGCCAGCGTCTGGGAAACAGTCTTGCAAAGAGTCCTGCATAGGATCCGATCCCATACTCTTATCATAAATTGAAAACAATCTATCCTAGACTCTGCACAGCTCTCCGAGACTCTCATTGACGTGGTTTTTAATATTTCCCAGGAATCTCTCTAATACTCGGTACGAGACTAACTGTCTCTGCAAGACTTTCTTTTGAGCAGTTTTTCTAATTTTTTACCAACCTCTCCAAGACTCACCCACACATGGTTTTAAGCTTTATATGTAGTCTCTCCAAAGCATCTTTTGCAATTAGGGCTCTTTTCCAAACAGACTCTCTGAGACTGTCATCGAGACTGTCTTCAACATTTAAAATAAGAATAAACTTGTTAATCCGTATTTGTACCTGCATTAAGAATGTTAGAACTGTTGATAATGGAGGAAAAGGTGCACATAAAAACGTGATGGTCGAGAGTACGGCAAAAGGGAATGTGGTGATCAGGAGCGTAGCATGCGAGAATCATATAGTTCAATATACTGTGATATAAAATCTGAAATTGACGGAGAAAATAATTAACTATCCAGTCGTCAGTGTGAATAACAAGTTCTGTGAACTTGAAGAGAATATTGATTTAGATCAAGATAGATTTCATACCTATTTGGAGACCCAATGATGACGAATAAACATAGGGATACAAGAATTCACTCAAGTTCTGTCGAATTTACTGGTTCGATAAGGTATTTTTTTTGAATATCCCCAATTTTGCAGTAGAAACAGACGGAATTGAGATTCGATATATCCACTGCCTGCTCGGCGTTCTCGAAGTTCAACAACTCGTGTATGGCCGACAGAATAGTACCAGGTATACATGTTGAAAACGGACATGCTAGAATGCAGGGTTGGACGATCGCATAATTTCTGGCTAAGCAATTACACAATCCAGCACAAAAACAATCCGTTGTGCGTATGAAACACCTAATTCGACCAATTCTAGTTAAGCCATTTTGATCCAAATATAGAGAAAAAGTCGAATCCGTTCGCGCACTGCGCCTATATTGCGTTGAAGAGTAAATCATCTTCTTTTTTAAAAGTCGTTGGTAGCAGAAGAATCGAGGACCGTTGATATTAGCTCGTTCGCAAACTTCGGCTATTTCAGGCGGGAGATGTACAACTTCAGTGCATTTTCCGATGATATATACTGAATTCGCTACCAGAAAGCGCTTCATTCTGCCCCACTTTGCGTCTAATTTTTTGCAGAACTCGTAAGCTGGTCGTCCTTCATGTAAGTGCTCAGATTTTAAGCTCGCAAGATGCAGAAATTTCGAGACCCCGGAGTATATTTGCAGCTGGGCTGAATTACTGCCATGTACCACTTTTTTTAATCTTCCGTTTAAATCCTCAAACGGAAAACATGATGTGGTCCACAGGGGACCAAACTGTCGAACCGTTTCTGGCAAGTGGAGCAATTGGTGAACATTGTTCGACATGTTTCTCTCGTAGTACAGTACTCCGAATTTTTTCACGTACTCGTTTAGTGCCCGAGAGGCAATATCGAGTTCTTCATGAGTTATACTTGTTTTGCACAAAATAGATATGCCGAACACCAACAATTTATGATGCTCCATATACTCGTCATTCACCAAACCTGAGAGACAGGGTATCGAATAATAAAAAAGCCACGATTTGAGCTCATGAGCCTTCCAGTATGATAAGTGTTTTTTAATCGACCGTATGAGTCTTTGCACGAACGATGGCGGCGTAAGCTCTCGAAGTCTTTGATCGACCAGATCAACGTGTTGATTTATTGACGCAGGATGAGCAGAAAACTTTGGAGAGAACATAAAGTTCAGCACACTTTTCACGACGCCTTCAAAAACGGAGTGCATCACGTCAACGGCTAATGCTCTTATGTGATCGTTGATCAACGAGGACATAATCGTAGGTCCTTTTACACCGCAAACCGCAAAGCCCACTTCAAATGCTTGTCTAGCGTGTTCTTTAGTTTCGTGGGAAGTTCGGAGAACCACGGGCTCATACGGATATACTTGGACCCGGTCGTTTCTCAAGTACCTCCCTTTTTGCTTACATTTTTGACATCCGAACCTACCATTGTATTGCTTCATATTGTAGAAGAGCGCTTTTGCTGGAAGATCACAGGTAAAACAAATGACGCATCCTTTTACTGTGAATGGGTGAGCAATATTTGGAACTTTTACTTCGATACCGTGGCGTAATGCTTCCAATCTTTCGACCAATGGCGCGACAAACGCGTTCGGAACTGGTTTTTCTTCCCCGAACCATAGTGCGGCCAATAGCACGTTTTCTTTGCGCATTCTCATCGAGAAGGGTAATTCGTTTATTACGAGATACATTGGCCAGATACTGAATTTCGATGACCGGAAAATTTGTACTCCATCCGTGTACATCGTCAACGTTATATTTGATGGATCTTCCAAAATACCGCCATGTTGTCTCAGCTCTCGATAAACTGCACCATCATAGATATCCGTATAAGTCTCGAAGTTCTGGGCTATTCTGATCCGTTGCTGTTGTAGAGAATCATTAAAACCTGGCCGCATGAATAAGCTTTTTATCTGTGAGACAATTGGCGCTTCTATGAAATAGCTGATCTTGGATCGTTCACCACATGGAGCACAGACGGCTTTCTGATCTCCAACCATCCGATAACATGAAATACAATAGAAGTGGCAAATTATTGATGTTTGATTTTGTGCGAATTGTCTGTTGAAAGTGTGTAACGTCGTTTTACACTTGTTTTCTGGAAGACAATGCAATTCCGCATACTTCAGTAGATCCACTTGCATTGCTTGATTCATGTTATGTCGTGCAATCATTGACATCGTTGCAATGAGGCTTTCCGCCACCGTTATGGAAGCCCCTTCATAAAGAGGTTCCATGTTCTGCTGAACAGCTGCGTATCCGTGAACTTCATTCGGATTATCATCATCATCATTATCGAAGTCTTCAGAACTAACAGAACTTAGTTCTTCGTCCAATTCTTCGACGAATTCGCCAGAACTATCAGAATTTACTCCCTCGTCCTCGCGTGGGGATTCTTCTTCTGATGAGCTATCGACCGCATTGTCCTCGTTATCGATCAAACTCTCGTCAGTTGACGATTCCCTACAGTCATTGGGTTCTCCTAGTCCAGATACGTGCTCATATTCCTCGGGATCTTGTTCAATTTCTGAAGAACTACAGTCAGAACGCCCGTGACTGCATTCGTTTTCCTCGGGACTTGGCTGCACCTCATCGCTATTAAAGCTTTCGGGTTCCAAAATCAGCTCACGATGCTCTGGAGCCACTTCATCATCCGTTGAACTTTGCTCACTCGAACTTGAACTTGCAGGACGCCGACGTTTCAGTTTATTCAAACCGCTTCTCGAGTACTCGACGAGTCTTTTCCAAGCAGAAGGCATTTCACACCTATTTGTTTTGTGCATTTGGATAAAAAATATTGTCTGGACAGCGGCGGAATTCTAAGTATTGAAGTTTTCAGACGAATTATTTTTTTTTCTAAATTCATTTTCAACAATCCTTGCCATAAACATTATTTTTACAAGCAATTTTGCCTTGTTAGCTGAAAGATTACGAAAGGTACAGCACTGACAGGAATTTTTCAAAATAATTCATCATTGAAGACTTATTAGTTCTTTAGAGAGAAATTAATTGCAACAAAAACAGGTTAACGGTCCACTTATTTATCAAAGTTTAGATCAATATTATGTTAAAATGCTCTAAATATCTAATTAAAATACGAATTACTGGACATTGTCGCAAGATAGTAGTTAGAATGAAAGTGTCTCAAAATTACCACTAACGTGGTGATGAAGAAGGCCAACAAGGTATCAGGTATAGGTACGAGACGGAGATGGCCAACCAGGTGAGAGATTAATTCGCACTTCCGATAATCCGTTAATGATTATTTCCGATAAAACAATTCGTTGAGTCTGTTCGGTTGACTGTCTCTCTTGTTGTAATATTTGATCTATAAATAAATGGCATAATAATTTTTGAATTCGTGAATTTCATGCATCGAACTCATCTAATATTTTCGAGAATCTTTTTCAATAAAACACTAAATCTGATTCGATCATCATAGTCATCATAATCCTCGCAGTATCGATGTTAGATGATTAATTTATATAACTATGTTTTGATGTATCCTTACGATCGTTTAAAATATTAACATTAAATAATAATAATGAAAATAATATTAACATAAAACATTTAATCTTTAACGATAAATGCAAAAAATAAATCGAGCCAATTTCCATCAATCATATATATTTTTGCTCCATTTTTTTGTGATTATTCGTCACCATGCGGGCTGTGACAATTTTGAAAATAGGAATTATGATTTGAAAAATTATCATTAGAAAAACACCAGATATTTTTGCATTTGATTTTTGCAAAAACGAAAAATTGGTAAAATTGGAATATCCGTTAGAATAAAAATGAAAATTTTACAGAAAAAAGAACCACCCGTGCTCAACAAGTGTGCCAAATTTCAGTTCAATAACTCGAAATGTTCTTGAGCTATTAATGATTGATATCTGAAACTCGCAATACACACACTCACAAACCACACATTTTTTTCTAAATATGCTCTATTGATTGTTTACACTTTTCAATACTTTAAACACATTGGCACAAGAATCGCGAAAAAAAAAATTTCATCGAGACAAAGCTTGCCTTATGGAGAAGGAATTGAAAATTAAATCAATTTTCAACCCTTCGATAGATTTACGGCGGTTTTCTGGTCCTAGAGATATAAATTTTAAGCGTTTCGTTTAGCTCGATAAAAAATAATATATATATGTTCTTACCATTCTTTTTTTTACAATAATTTATTAATATTTTGACAATATACAAAAAATTTGTCGAAAAAAATGAAAATCAAAGAAGTTATAAATTGGTAAAGTTAAGGCTAAAAAAATTGTACTCATCCGATACAAAATTTAAGCAAAACTTTTAATAAGCAAGAATGTCATTATATCCCGGGTCTCAGAGGAAGCAGCAAAAAATTTCAGGCTGTCTAAACAAAAAAAAACGTTTTTTAACTCTTTTTTCGTATTTTTTACATTTTTTTACAATAGTAAAAATAATAGTTTTGATACGATTGTGTTAGATGCGATAAAGAGTTATATATTGAAGATTGTTAAATAATTTCAAGGAAGTTGGTTGAGTAGAACCTGAGATATCATGTCAGTCATGTTCAGATAAGTATAGTTTTGAGAAAAACGCCTATAGTCCGATTTACTCCCCGACGTGACGGGCATAGCTGTTGCATCATTAAAATAGCTATAACTTTGTTATCTGTTGGATTAAAAAAAATTCCTTTCGTGGATAATTGTCGCAATATTATAATGTTGATACAAAGAATAAATGAATGCAATTAATTTTTGTATTTAATGCGATTATTCGATCTTACCCAAATTTTAGTTTTCAAAGTGAAAAATTAGTGAAATGCATTTTTGAGTCTTCATTAAAAATTAAGGATGCCAAATGTATGAAGAAAACGCAAATATTACTAAAAATTAATTTAAAAAAAATTGTTTTCAAATTTGTTAATGAGTTATTTTTAGTGGATATTTTTATCGAATTATTTTTGTACTTGGATATTTTTGTACGTGGATATCATATCCATGGATATTTTGGTACTTGGATACTTTTGTAAATTGATATTCTTGTATCAGGTTAATTTTGTACCCGATTGTTTTTAGCAGCTATTTTTTACTTGATATTTAAGACCAACCAAATTTTCATTCGCAATTTCTCGAAGATCATTGAATGAAAATCAATGAAATTTTGAAAATCAATGCAAATTTAGGTTACAAGGCAGCCCCATTAAGTTTTTGATCACAGCGATACGTAATAATATCGTTTTTTGAGAAAAAAGTGCTTCTGTCGGCAAAACAGGGATTTTTCTCATCGGCTCAAATTTAATTGAATTTTAATTGTTATTTTAAATTACTAATTAATTATTGTTATTCCTAATTGATCTCTCAGTGCCCTGAATCTTTTGAAAAATGCCTGATCATCGAAATATTTCCAAAAATTCTAGAAAGATTGGATAAAAATGTTTCAAGTGATATCTTGAGCTATTTTATAATTTTTCGATTTTTTATAATTTTTTTCCTTTCGTGGATATGTTCTTGAAGGTTTAAACTTTTAAAATATGCAAACAAATTGATTTTTTTTTAATTTTAGAACGGAATACTCCCTCAATGTTACGCTCTGACGTAATGGACGTAGTTGCTGTGTCACGAAAATAACTATAACTTCGTAAATTATTGAAATTAAAAAATTTCCTTTCGAGAACACATTCTCAAAGGTCTTAATTTCCAGAATATGAAAGAAAAAAATTGATTTTTTCACAATTCTAGAAAGAAACATATAATATAGAAATATGTATAATATAGAAATTTATAATATAGAAATACATATAACGGTTTTTTATAAATAGAAATAACAAAAAAAAGAGGTTATTACTCACGGATATTGAAAAAATATATACTTTTTTCAATACCGAAATCCAAAAATATCAAAAATAGACAAGAGACACGGGGACACGATTAACGAAGAGGACTCACCTATGTCGTATTACTCCAATATTGTTTTTTGTATGAATTAATTTTTTGCCGACGATATACAAAAAATTGTTGTATACGTTCTCCGCTCGATCGACGATCTCAATATTAGACGAGTCTCAGTTAAATATCATTTAATTCCCTCGAATTCAAGTTCCGTCGATTTCCATTGTCTTTGGAGAATGTGAACATCGAGGATTCTCACACAGTTGTAAACTTGAAACGTGCTTACTAAATTTGTTCAGATGACACGTTAGTTTGACAGTTCGAGATTGAAAATTGTCCAAAAGAAAATCTGATGTATTTGTTTATCTCGTCGTTACGAACGAGTCACGAACGAGTAATTTCAGGCGGCATTGGAAGTTTGTTATATTTTCCTAGAGACGCATGAGTGTGGAATTGACATTTGTCTGTGTGGCTACGTGCTTGCGTCCATATTTTTCAGGGATTACGAGTCTCTTGACGAAAAAATAGTTTAAAGTGGCGTTTTCAGTAGCCAATTGCCGTGTTTTTCACAATTATAATCATAAATAGAGTTTTCTTATCGACGCGACAGCACATCAAGTTATCGGTAAGTCCTTTACTGTGATTAGAATCATTAGCTGAATATTTTAATTTTTTTTTAACTTTATGATTTCTCGATATTTCGAAACATTTTAAGCTAACTGACATGAGAATATAATAAATGGATCTTTTATGAATCTTGTTATTCAAATATATGTATTGACTAAACTTTTTTTCTTTTATTCTCGAAAAGAAAATCTTTACAAAAATGTACGCGTTAATATTTTGGATAACCTCAAAATCAACGAGTGTCATTGATACGTCTACAATTTCTGAGGCGATAGAGAAGAACGTTGTTGCGAAAATTCTTGTGGGTAAAAAGAAATATAATGGTAAAGTCCTGGAGTTTAGCGGTAAGCAATAGATGAATAATCATCGCTTCGTAACTTTCATTAGACTGGCAACTTCTTATCTATTTTTTCTCAATAAATAAATAAAATACCACAAATACACGAATAACAATAATAAGTTAGAAAAAATAAACGCGCAGATGATGAGAAGTATCTCGAGAAACTCGATGTATCCACAAAGGGGGAAATCATCAGAAAGGTAAAAAAAAAGATTAAAAAACCATCTGCCCCTAAAAGTGGTAAAAATTTAAATGCAATCATCGAAGCGAAAAGAATTGAGGAAGCTCTACTTGCTACGCAAATGGACGACATAAGCGGTAATTTTAATTTCTCGAATCTTGATGAACAATCTCAATTCTTGATGAGCAATCAAATTTAAGAATAAAAGGCCCTTTTTAACCAATCTAGTGAGCCGTTCTCCGAGGAATCATCGCTCTCGATCACCATTGGAACGTCGCATGGACCAGTTAGTCTCACCAAGTAAATCTTTAGTCCTGCCATGCACTGAACGGTCACAACCTCGACCGTTATCGTCAATCGATCCAGCTCCTCATGTTGAACAAGTATGGTTACGATTGTTCTTATGTCAATGAAATAATTTTTTATAAATGTTTTTATCCCGAATTTTATTGTCATGTCGATTTTGCAATGAGTACATCTTTTTCAATTAAAAAAAAAAAATTATTTTTGTTTAAACGCTATTTCGTTTAATACCGGTTTAATAGGTTTTTTTTTTAAAGCTCCCTGTGAATTCCGGTTCTCCGATTTCCGGACTTTCGAAAATCAGCCATCCGTGGTTAAGAACGATCCTCGAATACCAAAGTTCTCCATCCCCATCTCCACCGCGACCTTCTCGATCACCTCGTTTAAAATCGCCACTCTCAGAGCCGCGAGATTTTTCATCCCCGCCACGTTCGCGCAGGCCACTCTCTCGATCACCACGCTCCGAACTGCCGCTTTCGCAGTCGCCACACTCAATGTTCCAATCTTCACTATTATCATGTATCTCAACGTCACCTATACCAACGACCAGATCTCAGCGGCCACTCGCTGTATCAATAACCTCTCGATCATTCCGGCGGCAATCACCGCGATCGCTATTGCCACGCTCTCGATCGCCACACTCTCGATCGCCATCCTCACGATCACCACGAGGACGATCGCCACCCTCACAATCACCACGAGGACGATCGCCACCCTCACGATCACCACGAGAACGATCGCTACCCTCACGATCACCACGAGGACGATCGCCACCCTCACGATCACCACGAGGACGATCGTCAAGAGAACGATGGCCATGCTCTCCATTGCCTAACTCTCCAGCGCCATTCTCTCGAACGCCTCGCTCTAGGTTGCCACGCTATCGATCGCAACGAGGACGATCGCGATCGCCATGGTCTCGATCGCCACAAGGCCGATTGCCATGCTCTCGATCACCACGACGACGATCGCCACGCTCTCGATCGCCACAAGGACGATCGCCATGCTCTCAATCTCCATGTTTTCTATTGTCTCGCTCTCGATCGACTCACTCTCTAGAGCCAGGCTCTCGAACGCATGGCTCTCGATCATCTCAATTACGATCGCCATGCTCTCGATCATCTCAATCCCGATCGCCATGTTCTCGATCACCGTGCTCTCGATTGCCACAACGACAATCGTCGAATTCTCGTTCACCACGACACCAATCGCCATCTTTGCGATCGAGACCCTCTGTATCATCATGCACACGATTACCACCCACACGATTGCCACCCTCTCGATCGCCACGACGACGATTGCCTGGCTTATGTCGATCATCTCAACCTATCGAATTGCGACAAAAAACCGATCACTGCGCGACACAGCGAGAGGTACGTTATAGATAATTTCGTTCTGCAAATTATATATGTACAGCGGCAGATGAGATATATCAGGCGTAAGAAATTTTCTTAAGCCCCTTTAAAAATTGATTCCTCAATTTCCACACTTCCTCCGGTGGTATCGATATAGTCGTTGAGTAACGAGTTGTTTATTATATTGCATAATTTTCTTGAAGATGTCAACTATTCGTCCACCTCCGTGTTCTACGAGTTCCTCTTCAAGGAATTCAGAGAAACAGCATTCCTCATCGTCACCTTCTGAACCTTCAAAATCTCAATCGGCCTGCGCAGAATTGCAGGGTTCCAGTCGAAAAAGTTTTAAAAATAAACGTGGACAGGTACAATAACTAGCCAAAATTTAGGTTCAAGCTTAATTTCTACTTGAGATCGGCCCACAAATATAATAGACGGGGTCGACAGCTCACAATAAGTCGCATACGATGAACTTATTCCCACGTATACTCTTTTTCACGCCTGTGAATATTAACATCAATAGGTCGAGCTGCTAAAGGATTCAGGGGTGTATATAGACTACGCTGAGCTTCAATTGATCAAGGGATTTTGGGAAACACCGAAGGAAATGGTGAGACGCCTTCTACTGTGCTTGATTGGACGAGAAAAACTTAAGATGATGACAGCGAAAGGCAGCAAACAAGAACTGAAAGGCATTCCCGAAAATATATTTAACACTGTATTCCGTGAGTTATCATTTTTTCCCTTCACCTTCATATACAGTCATCGTCATTTGAAGTGGGGCAGAGTGTTTTTCCTCGATTTTGGCGAAAATTCGACCGATTTTGAAAATTCAAAAAAGGAAGTTGGAGTAAATTTCATTATCTTCCGAATGAGACTAGGTGGAATGCAATTGGTTCTGAATTGGCCGAGTGCGAGGCGATGGAGTCAAGACGTGCAAATCGCAGATTCGCGGACACCCCGAAAAAGGGTATACGCCGGTCTTTAATGGCTTTTTAACTGGAACCATTCGAAAGAGCAGCTCATGACAGTCAAAATTTAAAAAAAAAAAATGTTAATCGGTTAACTCCAGTGGATGATATTGCCCCAGGAAGTTGAAACGGTTTTTCGACGATAACTTGCAAGTTTCTTGATCGATTGACCTGAAATTTATCGGGGAGTCGTGTTTCGTCATAGCCGACAACCCGGTATAGGTCGTGTTGTAAGAACACTCCTCGGGGATGAGATCCAGGGTTGTCCCGAATACACCGTGTCGGTTATTTGCATTTTCCGCAAATAAAAAGTCTAATCTCGAAAATGTGAATTGGTGCATTGTTGAGGGGAAGATTCAACGAACAAATCGTGTGGTCGTGCAATACCCGAATCGACCTGTGTCACCAACGGGAAGGCACGGAAGAATGGCATGGAAATCCCGAAATCGAAAAAGATCGAGCCCGGAGTCGCAGGGAGATGCTCAATTGTTTTTGCACTCGCCGGGTGACTAAACGTCTTGTCACTGCTGGGGCAAGATGGACCGATTTACGAAAGACTAATATTGGAAAAAAAATATTTGTATCATTTTAAGATTTTTTTCGAGACCGTTTGTTTGGCACTGCGTATTTCGCAATTATTAAGGGGTTATGGAGAAGAGAAATATTGAAAATCGAATAACGACTGAATTTTACCGTATTAACACTGTTCAAAAGCGTCGACATTACCATTGCACAATGATTTTCATCATCCTTAATTTGGCACTGCGATTTTCGCAATTCTTAAGGGGTTATGGAGAAAAGAAATATTGAGAAATCAATAACGACCGTGTTTTGCGGTATTCAGACTTTTCAAAAGCGTCCACTTTACCATCGTCTTTTCATCGTCCATAATTTGACATTGCGATACTCGCATTAATTAAGGGGTTATCGACAAGAGAAATATTGCCAAAAATCAATAACGACCGTGTTTTACGGTATTCTGACTTTTCAAAAGCCCCGACATTATCATTGCACAAAAATTTTCATCATCCTCAATTTGGCATTGGGATTTTCGCAATTCTTAAGGGGTTATCGACAAAAGAAATATTGAAAAAAGAATAACGACCGTGTTGATCGGTATTCATACTTTTCCAAAGCGTCCACTTTACCATTGCACAATAATTTTCAGCATCTTTAATTTGACATTGGGATTTTCGCAATTATTAAGGGGTTATGGAAAAAAGAAATATTGAAAAATGATAACGACCGTGTTTATCGAGATTCAGACTTTTCAAAAGCGTCGACATTATCAGTGCACAATGATTTTCATCATCCTCAATTTGGCACTGCGATTTTCGCAATTATTGAGGGGTTATGGACAAAACAAATATTGAAAAATCAATAACGAGCGTGTTTTACGGATTCAGACTTTTCAGAAGCGTCCACATTACCATTGCACAATTCTTTTCATCATCCTTAATTTGACACTGCGATTTTCGCGATTCTTAAGGGGTTATCGACAAAAGAAATATTGAAAAATCAATAACGATTGTGTTTTGCGGTATTCAGACTTTTTAAAAGCGTCCACTTTACCATTGCACAATGATTTTCATCGTTCTTAATTTGGCACGGCGATTTTCGCAATTATTAAGGGGTTATGGAGAAAAGAAACATTAAAAATTCAATAACTACCGCATTTCACGGTATTCAGACTTTTCAGAAGCGTCCACATTACCATTGCACAATGATTTTCATCATCCCCAATCTGGCACTGCGATTTGAGCAATTATTAAGAGGTTATCGACAAAACAAATATTGAAAAATCAATAACGACCGAGTTTATCGGTAATCAGACTTTTCAAAAAGGTCCACTTTATCATTGTACAATGCTTTTCATCAACCTCAATTTGGCATTGCGATTTTCGCCATTATTAAGGGGTTATGGAGAAAAAAATGATTGAAAATTCAATAACTACCGCATTTTACGGTATTCAGACTTTTCAAAAGCGTTCACTTTACCATTGCACAATGATTTTCATCGTCCTTAATTTGGCACTGCGATTTTCGCAATTATTAAGGGGTTACGGAGAAAAAAAATATTAAAAGTTCAATAACTACCGCACTTTACGGTATTCATACTGTTCAAAAGCGTCCACATTACAATTGCACAATGCTTTTCATCATCCTTCATTTGACACTGCGATTTTCGCAATTATTAAGGGGTTGTCGACAAAACGAATTTTGAAAAATTAATAACGGGCGTGTTTTACGGTATTCAGACTTTTCAGAAGCGTCTCCATTACTATTGCACAATACTTTTTATCATCCTTAATTTAGCACTGCGACTTTCGCATCTATTAAGGGGTTAAATATAAAAGAAATATTAAAAATTCAATAACTACCGCATTTTAGGGTATTCAGACTGATCAAAAGCATCCTCATTACCATTGCACAATGATTTTCATCATCCTCAATCTGGCACTGCGATTTTTGCAATTATTAAGGGGTTATCAACAAAACAAATATTGGAAAATTAATAACGAGCGTGTTTTACGGTTTTCAGACTTTTCAGAAGCGTCCCCATTACTATTGCACAATACTTTTCATCATCCTCAATTTGGCACTGCGATTTTCGCAATTATTAAGGGGTTATGAAAAAAAAAAAAAATTTAAAATCCAATAACTACCGCAATTTATAGTATTTAGACTTTTTAAAAGCGTCCACATTATCATTGCACAATGCTTTTCAGCATCCTTAATTTAGCGTTGCGATTTTTGTAATTATTAAGGGGTTATCGACAAAAGAAATACTGAAAAATCAATAACGACCGAGTTTATCGGTATTCAGACTTTTCAAAAGGGTCCACTTTATCGTTGTACAATGCTTTTCATCAACCTCAATTTCGCATTGCGATTTTCGCAATTATTAAGGGGTTATGGAGAAAAAAAAATCTTAAAAATTCAATAACTACTACATTTTACGGTACTCAGACTTTTTAAAAGCGTCCACATTACAATTGCACAATGCTTTTCATCATCCTTAATTTGGCACTGCAATTTTCGCAATTATTAAGGGGTTATGGAGAAAAGAAATATTAAAAAATCAATAACGAGCGTGTTTTACGGTATTCAGACTTTTCAGAAGCGTCCACATTACCATTGCGCAATGCTCTCCATCATCCTCAATTTGGCACTGCGATTTTCGCAATTATTAATGGTTTAGGGAGAAAATTAATATTAAAAATTCGATAACTACCGCATTTTACGGTAATCAGACTGTTCAAAAGCGTCCACATTCCCATTGCACAATGCACTTCTTCATCCTTAATTTGACACTGCGATTTTCGCAATTATTAAGGGGTTATGGACAAAACAAATATTGAAAAATCAATAACGAGCGTGTTTTACGGTATTCAGACTTTTCAGAAGCGTCCACATTACCATTGCACAATTCTTTTCATCATCCTTAATTTGGCACTGCGATTTCCGCAATTCTTAAGGGGTTATCGACAAAAGAAATATTGAAAAATCAATAACGATTGTGTTTTGCGGTATTCAGACTTTTCAAAAGCGTCCACTTTACCATTGCACAATGATTTTCATCGTTCTTAATTTGGCACTGCGATTTTCGCAATTATTGAGGGGTTATGGAGAAAAGAAATATTGAAAAATCAATAACTACCGTGTTTATCGATATTCAGACTTTTAAAAAACGTCCACTTTATCATTGCACAATGAATTTGATCATTCTTAATTTGACGTTGCGATTTTCGCAATTATTAAGGGGTTATAGACAAAAGAAATATTGAAAAATCAATAACGACCGAGTTTATCGGTATTCAGACTTTTCAAAAAGGTCCACTTTATCATTGTACAATGCTTTTCATCAACCTCAATTTGGCATTGCGATTTTCGCAATTATTAAGGGGTTATGGAGAAAAAAACTATTGAAAATTCAATAACTACCGCATTTTACGGTATTCAGACTTTTCAAAAGCGTTCACTTTACCATTGCACAATGATTTTCATCGTCCTTAATTTAGCACTGCGATTTTCGCAATTATTAAGGGGTTGTCGACAAAACGAATATTGAAAAATTAATAACGGGCGTGTTTTACGGTATTCAGACTTTTCAGAAGCGTCTCCATTACTATCGCACAATACTTTTTATTATCCTCAATTTAGCACTGTGACTTTCGCATCTATTAAGGGGTTATACACAAAAGAAATATTAAAAATTCAATAACTACCGCATTTTAGGGTATTCAGACTGATCAAAAGCGTCCTCATTACCATTGCACAATGCTTTACATCATCCTCAATTTGACACTGCAATTTTTGCAATTATTAAGGGGTTATGGAGAAAAGAAATATTGAAAAATGAATAACGACCGTGTTTATCGAGATTCAGACTTTTCAAAAGCGTCGACATTATCAGTGCACAATGATTTTAATCATCCTCAATTTGGCACTGCGATTTTCGCAATTATTAAGGGGTTATGGACAAAACAAATATTGAAAAATTAATAACGAGCGTGTTTTACGGTATTCAGACTTTTCAGAAGCGTCCACATTACCATTGCACACTTCTTTTCATCATCCTTAATTTGGCACTGCGATTTTCGCAATTCTTAAGGGAGTATCGACAAAAGAAATATTGAAAAATCAATAACGATTGTGTTTTGCGGTATTCAGACTTTTTAAAAGCGTCCACTTTACCATTGCACAATGATTTTCATCGTTCTTAATTTGGCACGGCGATTTTCGCAATTATTAAGGGGTTATGGACAAAAGAAACATTGAAAAATCGATAACTACCGTGTTTCACGGTATTCAGACATTTTCAAACATATTGATGATGAAAATAACTGTATAATTATAATGTGGACGCTCTTGAAATGTCTGAATCCCGTTAAACATGGTAGTTATTCATTTTTGGCTATTTATTTCGCCGATAAACCCTTAATAATTGCAAAAATCACAATGCAAAAATGAGATTGACAAAAATAATTGTACAGTGATGAAATAGACGCTTTTAAAATGTTCGAATCCCGATAAACACGGTAGTAATTGATTTTTCAATATTAATTTTGTCGATAACGCCTTAATAATTGCGAAAATCGCAATTCCAAATTGAGGATGATGAAAATCATCGTGCAATGATAAAGTGGACGCTTTTGAAAAGTCTGAATACCGTAAAACGCGGTAGTTATTAAATTCTTAATATTTCTTTTCACCATAACCCCTTAATAATTGCGAAAATCGCAGTGCCGAATAAAGGATGATAAAAATCATTGTGCAATAGTAATGTGGACGTCTTTAAACAGTCTGAATACCGTAAAATGCGGTAGTTATTGAATTTTTAAAATTTTTTTCCTCCATAACCCCTCAATTATTGCGAAAATTGCAATGTTGAATTAATGATGATGAAAAGCATTGTACAATGATAAAGTGGACGCTTCTAAAAAGTCTGAATACCGATAAACACGGTAGTAATTGATTTTTGAATATTTTATTTGTCCATAACCCCTTAATAATTGCAACAATCGCAATGCAAAAAAATGGATGGTGAAAATCATTGCACACTGAAAAAGTAGACGCTTCTGAAAAGTCTTAAACCCAATAAACACGGTAGTTTTTGAATTTTGAATATTTAATTTGTCCATAACCCCTTATTAAATGCGAAAATCGCAATGCCAAATTAAGAATAATGAAGTTTATTGTGCAATGATAAAGTGGACGCTTTTGAAAATTCTGAATACCGATAAACACGGTAGTTATCGATTTTTCAATATTTCTTTTGTCCATAACCCCTTAATAATTGCGAAAATTGCAGTGTCAAATTAAGGATGATGGAAATCGTTGTGCAATGATGAAGTCGACGTTTTTGAAAAGTCTGAATACCGTAAAACACGGTAGTTATTGATTTTTTAATATTCCTTTTCTCCATAACCCCTTAATAATTGCGAAAATCATAATGCCAAATCAAGGATGATGAAAATCATTGTGCACTGATAAAGTCGACGCTTTTGAAAAGTCTGAGTACCGTAAAACACAGTAGTTATTGAATTTTAAATATTCAATTTGTCTATAACCGCTTAATAATTGCGAAAATCGCAATGCCAAATTATAGATGATGAAAGTCATTATGCAATGATAAAGTGGACGCTTTTGAAAAGTCTGAATACCGTAAAACGCGGTAGTTATTGAATTTTGAATGTTTGGTATCTTGGCACTTTTTTTCCTCATTATGAAAAAGGGATGCAGATGAAAAGTCTTCTATTTCTCCATCGGATGCAACCTGTCAAACCTGTATCGAAAAACTCATCCATTTTTAAGCCCTCCATCACTTAGCCGGTGAGTTCTGTCGATTGACTCGCAGAAACTCACCGTTGTCCGACTTTCACCACGTGGAGGTGGATGGACGGGCGCATGGTGCAATACCTTTGAAAGTCGTGTGTGTGTGTGTGTGTGTGTGTGTGTGTGTGTGTGTGTGTGTGTGTGTGTGTGTGTGTGTGTGTGTGTGTGTGTGTGTGTGTGTGTGTGCGTGCGTGTGTGCGTGCGTGCGTGTGTGTGTGTGGGGCGGAGGTGGGGGGGTGTCCGCGTGCCTGCGTGTGTATGTGTGTATGTGTATGTACGTACGTGCGTGCGTGCGTGCGTGCGTGCGTGCGTGCGTGCGTGCGTGCGTGCGTGCTCGCGTGCGTGCTCGCGTGCGGGCGTGCATGCGCGCTTGCGTGCGTGCGTACGTGCGTGTTGTATTAATATTTTAATGATTTTCCACGTGTTCTCCTCAAGGCAATGCAGCGACGATGCATGCTCCGTATTGTCTCCGCGATGTCAACTTGTGGAATGTTTTCCCATTCGCTTATCACAGCTCGTTCCAATTCTTGCAAGGACACGGGAGGAATTTCAAGAGCTCGTATTCTTGATTTGAGCATCGCCCAAACATTTTCTATGGGATTCAAATCCGGACTGTTTGCGGGCCACACGCTCCTCACAATTTCGCTTTCGGCCAAAAACGCGTTGACGATGCGCGAGCGATGACACGGGGCATTGTCATCGATGAAGATAAACCCCTCTCCAACTCGATTTGACTCGGGAATGACAATCGGTCTCAGTATTTTATTGATGTATCGCTCGCTATTGACTGTTTCATTTTTGAAAATTACGAGCTCCGTGCGAGATTGCAAAGAAATTCCCCCCCACACTGTTATGGAGCCACCCCCGAAAGCACGCGAACGGTTGATGTTTTTTTCTCGCATCCTTTCTCCTTTCTTTCTATAAACACGTTCCGATTTTGAATTGCTAAACAGCATTATTTTTGATTCGTCACTGAAGAGACATTTTGTCCATTGCTCTTGTGTCCACTGCATGTGTTCGTCTGCAAAATGTCGTCGGGCAGCGCGATGCCGAAACGAAAGGGTCGGTTTAATAATCGGGCGACGCGATCTCAATCCTCGTTCCCTGAGCCGTCGACCAATCGTGCTGGACGAAACGGGCCGAGGTATTTTACGCTTCAAAATTGTTGCAGTTACTCGAGGATTCTTGCGAGTTTCTTGGACGATCGCTCTGTCCTCTCTTTGTGTTGTTACACGTTGTCGTCCTCCACCGTGTCGATATGACGGGCTGCCCGTTTCGCGATATCGTTGCAATAAACGATGAATCGCTCCCTTACTCGCTCCGATCTCTTCAGCAATCGAACGGTGGCTTTGGCCCATTTCATGCATTGCGATCGCACGCCCCATCTCAATCTCGGACAATCGTACCATTTTTGGCAAACGCAAAATCAAGTCGAGACTCGCGATTGAAAATTCGTTTCACACGAAGCTTGCTCGCTGCTTGAAACGATAAAATACGTCGTGGAGACACGATTTGTTTTTTCGCGATCGTAAAAAAATATCTCAACAAATTTTGTTTTCTACGTCGTACAAACCCGATTTTTTTTTCTGTAGCGTTCATTTGTTAAGATTTTTTTTTTTACGATCGCGAAAAAACAAATCGTGTCTCCACGACGTATTTTATCGTTTCAAGCAGCGAGCAAGCTTCGTGTGAAACGAATTTTCAATCGCGAGTCTCGACTTGATTTTGCGTTTGCCAAAAATGGTACGATTGTCCGAGATTGAGATGGGGCGTGCGATCGCAATGCATGAAATGGGCCAAAGCCACCGTTCGATTGCTGAAGAGATCGGAGCGAGTAAGGGAGCGATTCATCGTTTATTGCAACGATATCGCGAAACGGGCAGCCCGTCATATCGACACGGTGGAGGACGACAACGTGTAACAACACAAAGAGAGGACAGAGCGATCGTCCAAGAAACTCGCAAGAATCCTCGAGTAACTGCAACAATTTTGAAGCGTAAAATACCTCGGCCCGTTTCGTCCAGCACGATTGGTCGACGGCTCAGGGAACGAGGATTGAGATCGCGTCGCCCGATTATTAAACCGACCCTTTCGTTTCGGCATCGCGCTGCCCGACGACATTTTGCAGACGAACACATGCAGTGGACACAAGAGCAATGGACAAAATGTCTCTTCAGTGACGAATCAAAAATAATGCTGTTTAGCAATTCAAAATCGGAACGTGTTTATAGAAAGAAAGGAGAAAGGATGCGAGAAAAAAACATCAACCGTTCGCGTGCTTTCGGGGGTGGCTCCATAACAGTGTGGGGGGGAATTTCTTTGCAATCTCGCACGGAGCTCGTAATTTTCAAAAATGAAACAGTCAATAGCGAGCGATACATCAATAAAATACTGAGACCGATTGTCATTCCCGAGTCAAATCGAGTTGGAGAGGGGTTTATCTTCATCGATGACAATGCCCCGTGTCATCGCTCGCGCATCGTCAACGCGTTTTTGGCCGAAAGCGAAATTGTGAGGAGCGTGTGGCCCGCAAACAGTCCGGATTTGAATCCCATAGAAAATGTTTTGGCGATGCTCAAATCAAGAATACGAGCTCTTGAAATTCCTCCCGTGTCCTTGCAAGAATTGGAACGAGCTGTGATAAGCGAATGGGAAAACATTCCACAAGTTGACATCGCGGAGACAATACGGAGCATGCATCGTCGCTGCATTGCCTTGAGGAGAACACGTGGAAAATCATTAAAATATTAATACAACACGCACGTACGCACGCACGCAAGCGCGCATGCACGCCCGCACGCGAGCACGCACGCGAGCACGCACGCACGCACGCACGCACGCACGCACGCACGCACGCACGCACGTACGTACATACACATACACACATACACACGCAGGCACGCGGACACCCCCCCACCTCCGCCCCACACACACACACGCACGCACGCACACACGCACGCACACACACACACACACACACACACACACACACACACACACACACACACACACACACACACACACACACACACACACACACACACACACACACACACACGACTTTCAAAGGTATTGCACCATGCGCCCGTCCATCCACCTCCACGTGGTGAAAGTCGGACAACGGTGAGTTTCTGCGAGTCAATCGACAGAACTCACCGGCTAAGTGATGGAGGGCTTAAAAATGGATGAGTTTTTCGATACAGGTTTGACAGGTTGCATCCGATGGAGAAATAGAAGACTTTTCATCTGCATCCCTTTTTCATAATGAGGAAAAAAAGTGCCAAGATACCAAACATTCAAAATTCAATAACTACCGCGTTTTACGGTATTCAGACTTTTCAAAAGCGTCCACTTTATCATTGCATAATGACTTTCATCATCTATAATTTGGCATTGCGATTTTCGCAATTATTAAGCGGTTATAGACAAATTGAATATTTAAAATTCAATAACTACTGTGTTTTACGGTACTCAGACTTTTCAAAAGCGTCGACTTTATCAGTGCACAATGATTTTCATCATCCTTGATTTGGCATTATGATTTTCGCAATTATTAAGGGGTTATGGAGAAAAGGAATATTAAAAAATCAATAACTACCGTGTTTTACGGTATTCAGACTTTTCAAAAACGTCGACTTCATCATTGCACAACGATTTCCATCATCCTTAATTTGACACTGCAATTTTCGCAATTATTAAGGGGTTATGGACAAAAGAAATATTGAAAAATCGATAACTACCGTGTTTATCGGTATTCAGAATTTTCAAAAGCGTCCACTTTATCATTGCACAATAAACTTCATTATTCTTAATTTGGCATTGCGATTTTCGCATTTAATAAGGGGTTATGGACAAATTAAATATTCAAAATTCAAAAACTACCGTGTTTATTGGGTTTAAGACTTTTCAGAAGCGTCTACTTTTTCAGTGTGCAATGATTTTCACCATCCATTTTTTTGCATTGCGATTGTTGCAATTATTAAGGGGTTATGGACAAATAAAATATTCAAAAATCAATTACTACCGTGTTTATCGGTATTCAGACTTTTTAGAAGCGTCCACTTTATCATTGTACAATGCTTTTCATCATCATTAATTCAACATTGCAATTTTCGCAATAATTGAGGGGTTATGGAGGAAAAAAATTTTAAAAATTCAATAACTACCGCATTTTACGGTATTCAGACTGTTTAAAGACGTCCACATTACTATTGCACAATGATTTTTATCATCCTTTATTCGGCACTGCGATTTTCGCAATTATTAAGGGGTTATGGTGAAAAGAAATATTAAGAATTTAATAACTACCGCGTTTTACGGTATTCAGACTTTTCAAAAGCGTCCACTTTATCATTGCACGATGATTTTCATCATCCTCAATTTGGAATTGCGATTTTCGCAATTATTAAGGCGTTATCGACAAAATTAATATTGAAAAATCAATTACTACCGTGTTTATCGGGATTCGAACATTTTAAAAGCGTCTATTTCATCACTGTACAATTATTTTTGTCAATCTCATTTTTGCATTGTGATTTTTGCAATTATTAAGGGTTTATCGGCGAAATAAATAGCCAAAAATGAATAACTACCATGTTTAACGGGATTCAGACATTTCAAGAGCGTCCACATTATAATTATACAGTTATTTTCATCATCAATATGTTTGAAAATGTCTGAATACCGTGAAACACGGTAGTTATCGATTTTTCAATGTTTCTTTTGTCCATAACCCCTTAATAATTGCGAAAATCGCCGTGCCAAATTAAGAACGATGAAAATCATTGTGCAATGGTAAAGTGGACGCTTTTAAAAAGTCTGAATACCGCAAAACACAATCGTTATTGATTTTTCAATATTTCTTTTGTCGATACTCCCTTAAGAATTGCGAAAATCGCAGTGCCAAATTAAGGATGATGAAAAGAAGTGTGCAATGGTAATGTGGACGCTTCTGAAAAGTCTGAATACCGTAAAACACGCTCGTTATTAATTTTTCAATATTTGTTTTGTCCATAACCCCTTAATAATTGCGAAAATCGCAGTGCCAAATTGAGGATGATTAAAATCATTGTGCACTGATAATGTCGACGCTTTTGAAAAGTCTGAATCTCGATAAACACGGTCGTTATTCATTTTTCAATATTTCTTTTCTCCATAACCCCTTAATAATTGCAAAAATTGCAGTGTCAAATTGAGGATGATGTAAAGCATTGTGCAATGGTAATGAGGACGCTTTTGATCAGTCTGAATACCCTAAAATGCGGTAGTTATTGAATTTTTAATATTTCTTTTGTGTATAACCCCTTAATAGATGCGAAAGTCACAGTGCTAAATTGAGGATAATAAAAAGTATTGTGCGATAGTAATGGAGACGCTTCTGAAAAGTCTGAATACCGTAAAACACGCCCGTTATTAATTTTTCAATATTCGTTTTGTCGACAACCCCTTAATAATTGCGAAAATCGCAGTGCTAAATTAAGGACGATGAAAATCATTGTGCAATGGTAAAGTGAACGCTTTTGAAAAGTCTGAATACCGTAAAATGCGGTAGTTATTGAATTTTCAATAGTTTTTTTCTCCATAACCCCTTAATAATTGCGAAAATCGCAATGCCAAATTGAGGTTGATGAAAAGCATTGTACAATGATAAAGTGGACCTTTTTGAAAAGTCTGAATACCGATAAACTCGGTCGTTATTGATTTTTCAATATTTCTTTTGTCTATAACCCCTTAATAATTGCGAAAATCGCAACGTCAAATTAAGAATGATCAAATTCATTGTGCAATGATAAAGTGGACGTTTTTTAAAAGTCTGAATATCGATAAACACGGTAGTTATTGATTTTTCAATATTTCTTTTCTCCATAACCCCTCAATAATTGCGAAAATCGCAGTGCCAAATTAAGAACGATGAAAATCATTGTGCAATGGTAAAGTGGACGCTTTTGAAAAGTCTGAATACCGCAAAACACAATCGTTATTGATTTTTCAATATTTCTTTTGTCGATAACCCCTTAAGAATTGCGGAAATCGCAGTGCCAAATTAAGGATGATGAAAAGAATTGTGCAATGGTAATGTGGACGCTTCTGAAAAGTCTGAATACCGTAAAACACGCTCGTTATTGATTTTTCAATATTTGTTTTGTCCATAACCCCTTAATAATTGCGAAAATCGCAGTGTCAAATTAAGGATGAAGAAGTGCATTGTGCAATGGGAATGTGGACGCTTTTGAACAGTCTGATTACCGTAAAATGCGGTAGTTATCGAATTTTTAATATTAATTTTCTCCCTAAACCATTAATAATTGCGAAAATCGCAGTGCCAAATTGAGGATGATGGAGAGCATTGCGCAATGGTAATGTGGACGCTTCTGAAAAGTCTGAATACCGTAAAACACGCTCGTTATTGATTTTTTAATATTTCTTTTCTCCATAACCCCTTAATAATTGCGAAAATTGCAGTGCCAAATTAAGGATGATGAAAAGCATTGTGCAATTGTAATGTGGACGCTTTTAAAAAGTCTGAGTACCGTAAAATGTAGTAGTTATTGAATTTTTAAGATTTTTTTTTCTCCATAACCCCTTAATAATTGCGAAAATCGCAATGCGAAATTGAGGTTGATGAAAAGCATTGTACAACGATAAAGTGGACCCTTTTGAAAAGTCTGAATACCGATAAACTCGGTCGTTATTGATTTTTCAGTATTTCTTTTGTCGATAACCCCTTAATAATTACAAAAATCGCAACGCTAAATTAAGGATGCTGAAAAGCATTGTGCAATGATAATGTGGACGCTTTTAAAAAGTCTAAATACTATAAATTGCGGTAGTTATTGGATTTTAAATTTTTTTTTTTTTTCATAACCCCTTAATAATTGCGAAAATCGCAGTGCCAAATTGAGGATGATGAAAAGTATTGTGCAATAGTAATGGGGACGCTTCTGAAAAGTCTGAAAACCGTAAAACACGCTCGTTATTAATTTTCCAATATTTGTTTTGTTGATAACCCCTTAATAATTGCAAAAATCGCAGTGCCAGATTGAGGATGATGAAAATCATTGTGCAATGGTAATGAGGATGCTTTTGATCAGTCTGAATACCCTAAAATGCGGTAGTTATTGAATTTTTAATATTTCTTTTATATTTAACCCCTTAATAGATGCGAAAGTCGCAGTGCTAAATTAAGGATGATAAAAAGTATTGTGCAATAGTAATGGAGACGCTTCTGAAAAGTCTGAATACCGTAAAACACGCCCGTTATTAATTTTTCAAAATTCGTTTTGTCGACAACCCCTTAATAATTGCGAAAATCGCAGTGTCAAATGAAGGATGATGAAAAGCATTGTGCAATTGTAATGTGGACGCTTTTGAACAGTATGAATACCGTAAAGTGCGGTAGTTATTGAACTTTTAATATTTTTTTTCTCCGTAACCCCTTAATAATTGCGAAAATCGCAGTGCCAAATTAAGGACGATGAAAATCATTGTGCAATGGTAAAGTGAACGCTTTTGAAAAGTCTGAATACCGTAAAATGCGGTAGTTATTGAATTTTCAATCATTTTTTTCTCCATAACCCCTTAATAATGGCGAAAATCGCAATGCCAAATTGAGGTTGATGAAAAGCATTGTACAATGATAAAGTGGACCTTTTTGAAAAGTCTGATTACCGATAAACTCGGTCGTTATTGATTTTTCAATATTTGTTTTGTCGATAACCTCTTAATAATTGCTCAAATCGCAGTGCCAGATTGGGGATGATGAAAATCATTGTGCAATGGTAATGTGGACGCTTCTGAAAAGTCTGAATACCGTGAAATGCGGTAGTTATTGAATTTTTAATGTTTCTTTTCTCCATAACCCCTTAATAATTGCGAAAATCGCCGTGCCAAATTAAGAACGATGAAAATCATTGTGCAATGGTAAAGTGGACGCTTTTAAAAAGTCTGAATACCGCAAAACACAATCGTTATTGATTTTTCAATATTTCTTTTGTCGATAACCCCTTAAGAATCGCGAAAATCGCAGTGTCAAATTAAGGATGATGAAAAGAATTGTGCAATGGTAATGTGGACGCTTCTGAAAAGTCTGAATCCGTAAAACACGCTCGTTATTGATTTTTCAATATTTGTTTTGTCCATAACCCCTCAATAATTGCGAAAATCGCAGTGCCAAATTGAGGATGATGAAAATCATTGTGCACTGATAATGTCGACGCTTTTGAAAAGTCTGAATCTCGATAAACACGGTCGTTATCATTTTTCAATATTTCTTTTTTCCATAACCCCTTAATAATTGCGAAAATCCCAATGTCAAATTAAAGATGCTGAAAATTATTGTGCAATGGTAAAGTGGACGCTTTGGAAAAGTATGAATACCGATCAACACGGTCGTTATTCTTTTTTCAATATTTCTTTTGTCGATAACCCCTTAAGAATTGCGAAAATCCCAATGCCAAATTGAGGATGATGAAAATTTTTGTGCAATGATAATGTCGGGGCTTTTGAAAAGTCAGAATACCGTAAAACACGGTCGTTATTGATTTTTGGCAATATTTCTCTTGTCGATAACCCCTTAATTAATGCGAGTATCGCAATGTCAAATTATGGACGATGAAAAGACGATGGTAAAGTGGACGCTTTTGAAAAGTCTGAATACCGCAAAACACGGTCGTTATTGATTTCTCAATATTTCTTTTCTCCATAACCCCTTAAGAATTGCGAAAATCGCAGTGCCAAATTAAGGATGATGAAAATCATTGTGCAATGGTAATGTCGACGCTTTTGAACAGTGTTAATACGGTAAAATTCAGTCGTTATTCGATTTTCAATATTTCTCTTCTCCATAACCCCTTAATAATTGCGAAATACGCAGTGCCAAACAAACGGTCTCGAAAAAAATCTTAAAATGATACAAATATTTTTTTTCCAATATTAGTCTTTCGTAAATCGGTCCATCTTGCCCCAGCAGTGACAAGACGTTTAGTCACCCGGCGAGTGCAAAAACAATTGAGCATCTCCCTGCGACTCCGGGCTCGATCTTTTTCGATTTCGGGATTTCCATGCCATTCTTCCGTGCCTTCCCGTTGGTGACACAGGTCGATTCGGGTATTGCACGACCACACGATTTGTTCGTTGAATCTTCCCCTCAACAATGCACCAATTCACATTTTCGAGATTAGACTTTTTATTTGCGGAAAATGCAAATAACCGACACGGTGTATTCGGGACAACCCTGGATCTCATCCCCGAGGAGTGTTCTTACAACACGACCTATACCGGGTTGTCGGCTATGACGAAACACGACTCCCCGATAAATTTCAGGTCAATCGATCAAGAAACTTGCAAGTTATCGTCGAAAAACCGTTTCAACTTCCTGGGGCAATATCATCCACTGGAGTTAACCGATTAACATTTTTTTTTTTTAAATTTTGACTGTCATGAGCTGCTCTTTCGAATGGTTCCAGTTAAAAAGCCATTAAAGACCGGCGTATACCCTTTTTCGGGGTGTCCGCGAATCTGCGATTTGCACGTCTTGACTCCATCGCCTCGCACTCGGCCAATTCAGAACCAATTGCATTCCACCTAGTCTCATTCGGAAGATAATGAAATTTACTCCAACTTCCTTTTTTGAATTTTCAAAATCGGTCGAATTTTCGCCAAAATCGAGGAAAAACACTCTGCCCCACTTCAAATGACGATGACTGTATATGAAGCGATCCATGTCACTTCCGCCAGTAAAAAAAAAAAAATACACAAATAATTTTGAAAAATCGAGTTACTTCATTGAAAAATATTCACCGAGTGTGAAATTTTTAAAAAAATTTCTGACTTTTTTCTCGTAGATTACCATTTTTGAACATTTTTCCGATTAAATGGCTGTATCATTGACAGCATTTGACGTATTTACATTTGTAATAAATGAAAATCTGCGTCTTTTTAGGGCCTTCCAGAAAGAAATTAATTTAGATTTTATTGCGCAAGTCGAACGTTCGTTTTAGGGCAAAATATGCAAAAATATTTTTTTTTCTCAAGGAAAGACACTCGTTATTTTATTTTTTTTTATTTCCCCGAATTGTGAATACGGAAAACGAATTTTTGGTATTTTTTATATTATGGGATTCCTAAGCACCGTGAAGTCACAGCTATTTTATTAAATTAATATATTAATATATTTTCCAAGCACCGTGAAGTAACAGCCATTTTTTTATTATTAATATCTCTCTATATTATATAAAATTATCGCCGCCGTCGCTGTGGACAAGAATCGAGGAATACCCCGACTTACGCCCTCCCGATGGCGCGCGAGGGCGCGTAGCGCCCGAGCCGGACGGACCCTAGTATTAATATATTAATATATAATGAAAAAAGCTGTTACTTCCACGGTGTTTGGAATCCCATAATATAAAAATACCAAAAATAACCACCAGTTTACTACCTTCGCCATATAGAATGACCCTGATCGATCATTACGATTTTTAGGTTGGGTTAACCGGAGAGGATGTTTTACGCTCACGAAAACTAAATACGTGCGGGTAATTAACCTACAATTGGGGACTTTGCGAAACCCAAAACCGAAGGATTTGACGCACCGTCATGTGGCCAAGTCGAACGATGAATCGGAAGAAAGCGACTAAAATTCAGGATGCGAAACTTGTTCCCGCTTATGAAATTGTCCTGAAGATCTTGACTTTCAGTGTTTTTTTTTCTTTTCTGGATTTGGATTTACATTACTTTGCTCTTTCGTATGTCGTTCACCGTTTGATCGTTGCTGATAAGTTTCTACATCTCCTACCTCTGTAGTTTCCATAATTGTATTTGCAAAAAAAAAAAATTAATAATATTGAGAGATACCAGGATATTGTTTTTTCTTTTGCTTATTGGATAACCGACATTCAATTAAGCAAGTCTCAAAAAATTTCGTCGCTTATGTTTTGAAAAAGGACTTCTATGAAAATATCAAAACGGCTGTCGAAAAGGATTCTTGTTCGCAATATGAAAAGGTCAGTTTAAAATATTGAAGACCATTCCATGAAGATTTGTACAAGAAATTCGAAAAATCCAAAAACTGTCTCAAAACTCAGCGAGACTTGCACCGAGACTTTCACCGAGACTCTCCGCGAGACTCTCGGCGAGACTATCAGCGAGACAATGATAGATTCTCTCTGTCACTATCAAAGAGTCTTCTAACGAGTATTGGACAGATTTTTAGACCTCGATGAGAATCTCGGAGAGATGTGCAGAGTCTAGGACAGATTGTTTTCGATTTATGATGAGAGTATGGGATCGGATCCTATGCAGGACTCTTTCCAAGACTGTTTCCCAGACGCTGGCAGAGACTGTTGCTGAGACTCTTTCCAAGACTGACTTGCCATACTTTTTTTTTCTGCGCGGGACTCCACAATGTGAAATGGATAAGTGTACCATTACAAAATACAAAAGTAATGTGTAATGGATGCGTGTCCCATTACAAATAAAGAAAGTAATGTGTAATGGAAGCATGTCCCATTACAAATAAAAAAAATAATGTGTAATGGATGCATATGTCCCATTACAAATTACAATTTTGAAAAAAAGTAATTTCCAGTGGAAAATATTCAATTGGAAATAGAAAAATTGGCGTGCTCGTGCATATTAGAAACTTGCACATTGCTGTCTCGTTATTTTATTTTTCTCACTAAAAGTTCATCCACAATTATATCACAAATGATCCATAAAGTTAAAGAATAGAAACAAAAAAACAGACAGTTCATCGTTGAATATTAAGTACGAAAATGTACTCAACCCCAAAAATTATCTAACTTTACATTGACCTTGCTTTTACACACTGTTACCGGTAATCGCGCATGGAAATAAAGTATAGTCGTCATATATGACAATATATGTAATTCATATATATATATCATATAAAGTGGCCAAAAATTCGATATCCGATATATATCCATTATATATCTGCCATATATGCAGGAATATATATTGAATATAAACGGAATAAATCCTCAATGGATCTATATACATTTTCGATGTATTCCTTTTATATTTCAAAATATGTGACAGTATATAAACGAAGTATATTGATATTAGATATAGATACTTAAAAAATATATCGTGGAAATATATTACTTTTGTTTCTTATATATTTCAATATATGTCACGATATATATCCATTTCATATGTTCGTCTTATCTTCGGAAATATATGTCAACCGATGGTCAAGTAGGGCCCGAATTGATGATAAGCGTCATAGTAATTTTGAGTCTTTGTGATGATCAAGATCTATGGATTTCGATGGTCATAGATCATGAATTTAATTATGAAAAAGGTACTATTATAATAAAACGTACTAATAATAATCTATCCGTTAGTATGGTTGATAATAGTGAAGGAAGAATTGTTGAAAGCGATGCGACTATTGGAACATTTCAATACAAGCATATTTCAAATCGTCGCTGGCGCAATTGTTGGCGTCAACGTTCTTAGATGGCCAAGACAGTGGGTCGCGGCGGGTTCGAATCCTGGTCAAAGCAGAAAATTTTAATTGATGGAATCTGTCGCCCACCCACGGCATCTAGCTCAATATGCTCGAATTTCAATTTCCCATGGCAAACTAATGTTTTATTATAATTTTAATAAATTAAACTTTTAATTCATATATCAGAAGTATAAGAATAATATACTTGACATATATTTTGTATACATACATGGATGTATAATTTATATATGTCAGATTTACATTGGATATATTGCCAATATATAAAAGATGTATATTGGATATATTACCCATACATAAAAGATATATATTGGATATATCATCAATATAAATCTGACATACTAGCTTCTATACGAACTATATACAAATAACGGGAAATTTACGACAGCCAAAAGTTCTATATCCCTCATATATAATTCATACATAGCATACGTACATTTCATATCCATCATATATATATCTTAGATGGAAAAATATACTTTTGACTGTACTTCATTTCCATGCGGGATTATAGGCAATCTAATAAAAATGACAAGTTACTGATACAAAATTTGTCGATTTATCGAATCCCTGAATGATGTGCGTGTTCTTTTTTTCAAACTTTATGGATCATTTGTGTTTATCGTGGACGAACTTTTAGTGAGCTAAATAAAATAATGAAACAGCAATGTGCAAGTTTTTAATACGAGCCCGGCAATTTTCCCATTTGTAATGGAGCACTCCATCCATTACACATTACTTTTTTAATTTGTAATGGAACTTGCATGCATTACACATTACTTCTGTAATGTGTAATGGAAAACTTGTCCAATACAAATTATTCAAAGTAACGGGTAACGCATTATTTTTACATTACTATTTTCACAACTCTGGTTCCAATATTCCCAACAAAAAAATGAATCATCCAACTTTTCAATCAAGGACATTCCTCTGGGATGCCTTAAATTAATTTGTAATTATTCAAAAAAAATTCATGAATTATCTATATAATTAAAATTATCCTAAAACTGTGAACAGCGCAATCTATTTCCAAACAGTTCAGTTCCAAAAAAATGTTCACTCTCGTTCAACGCAATACAAACTAATTCCAATGAGCAAGAAGTAACCTCTCAATGAAACCATTACACAAGAATGTTCAATTTCAATTAAAATCAACGATTCGTCAAAAAAACCCGTTTTTCAATGGACGTGGGATAAAAAGTTGGGACCCCAATTTTTTGTTAACCACAATTATCCCCGTTATACAATATACGTATCGTATTATGAATGTATTTCTTTGCTATTTCGTCGGAAAACTTGACGGAGAATTTTCATTTTCGTGTACAAATTGAGCCCGTGGCTCAGACGCGCGGAAAGAGAGACAGAGAGAGAGAAAGAAAGAGAGAGAGAGCTAATTTACAAGATGGCAATTTATGCTCGCTCCCTCATTACGAGAAAACTCGTATATCCAAGAGGCGTATCTGCGGCCGTTGGAGACGCTCGCCACCTTTCTCAATATAATTTTATTGTACCCCGATAGTTGTAAAACAGTGTCCGATGCGACGGCGATAAAAAGCCGATAACTTTGCCCTCTTCTCTCCCGCAAGCCCGAAGTTTCTCAGCAGAGAAAAAAACTTGGTTGCATTATTAAGGACATCTCGCGCGCAACGAGGCAGAACAAGCTCCTTGGAAAGTTTACTTACCCCCCCGTAGCAATAACGATAAAAGCGTAATGATTTTAAAAAAAGTACGATTTTTTCGTTATGATGACTCAATCGTGGCGATTCATTCACGCCGCGCTTATGAGCGATGTTGCGAGACAAGATAATAAGCGAATATATGTAACTTTCTCTCTCACCGGAAGGCTCGAGTGAATGAAAAAATTGGCTGGAGATGAACGAGAGAGGAATTACGATTCTGGGTTTCGAGTCTTGAAAGCAGCTGATCAAGGACCGAACTAAATGCAAAACTCTTTGGAATAGAGCAGCATTCTCTTGTCACGGTTATTTATTGTCTTATTATTTATCTTGAATCTCGTGCATGGTTTATCTCTCTTGCTCTCTCATCATCGATCCTTCTTCCTCGCTCTCCTTTTTTCCTCTCTGACGACGTAATAGCCCCTCGCTCCCACCCCTCTTTAAAGCCACCATGTGTATATATTATGTACATGAACGAGATACATCGTCTTTATCACGATTTGCTATCTATATCCTCGGTTATATTCCCCAAGACTTCCTGCATCTGGGAAGATAGCCACTATCTTTCCTCAGACTCCCTCTCTCTTCCTCTTTCTTCTTTTTTCTATTTCTCCGGAGATGAATTAACCGAACGATTTATTCGAGAATCGCGATTAAATTATCGCGAAATTTGCAAGTTTTGATAAAGAGACGATTTGAACTGAATTACTCGTGTAAAGGAATCTTGGAAAGTTATCAACGTTTTTCACGATAAAATTACTATTCTAATAAAATATAAATAATAATGAATAATAATAAATCGACCAATATAGTTGGAATCGACCCCTTTTAATTTCGATGAAATTTGGTCAGAAGGTTTCTTTTGTCATAAAACAAAGTTCTACCGAAGGAAAAAAATTAAGACATTTTTTTTTCAAAAGTTACGCAAAATTTCACAATTTTTTCACCTTTTCAAGTTTATTTTTTAAATATCTCGAAATCTATTATAATTACGATAAAAAAAAACGTTTTGAGTTCGTCTTAAAGAGTGTACTTGCAGCTGGGGAAAAAAAATATTCCGAAAAAAAAATTGAAAAATTATTAATAAAAACGAAATTTTTTGTTTACCTCCGAGTTGAGTAAAGTTGAACAATCGTGTAATTTTGTAATTTTTAGCAGTTAAAACTACATGATTGCTCGACTTTGCTCGGAGGTGAAAAAAAAAAATTTCTTTGCCAAAATCTAAAAATTCATATTTTTGAAAAAAGAACACCTTTGCGAAAATTTCAGGATCGTTCGAGATCAGTACAAGGTGTCGTGTGAAAAAAATTTAAACAAAAATTCAATGCCGATTGTGGATTTTCACGATTTTTGAAAATTCAAAATTCTCCAAATTGATCATTTTTCAAAAAAAAATTTCGGAATATATATATTTTTTTTTTCGTAGCCCCAAGTATCCTCTTTAAGACGAACGCAAAACGATTTTTTCGTAACTATGATAGTTTTCGAGATACTTGAAAGATAAACTTGAAAAATAAAAAAATTATGACATTTTGAATTTACGAAAAAAAAAAATTTCCTACGGTAGAATTTCGTTTTACGATAAAAGAAAACTCCTGACCAATTTTCATCGAAATTGAAAGGGATCGATTCCAACTATTGGTCGATTGGACATGGAATGACCCCGATATAAAATTTAAATAATAATAAAAATAATATGATGTATAAAAAAATATAATAAAATACTTGTAACTTTGTATTCATTTATTTGCAAATTTTTCTCGAATCATCTTTGGAACTTTGCAAAGTTCCAAAGAGCAAATAAGGACAATGGTATTCGTCATTAATCATTATCGATTCCGATGGCGTATATCAATGGTATGTGAGTCAAGTGAGAGAAAGATTTGGAAAAAGGACATTTTCGGCGCATCGACGATACAATGCTTTGGAATTGAAAGATGGGAAAGATCGAGGAAGGGGTGATCCTTGACAAAGCAGAGTCTTTCAGTCGGTTTATTCGAGGGAGCAAGAGGAACGATCGAAAAAAGAGATGCCCTCGTGAATCGTTAATGCGCGACGCGAAGGTTCCGCCGGCGAATCGAACAACATTGATCGTTTCACTCATCACCGATGGAGGGTCATCGCTACCCTCTCTCTCTCTCTTTTTATTTCCGATCGATGTGAAAACCCGAATCGCATACTGATTCAACGTTCGATGGATCCTCGACCAAGATTCGTAACGACAGCCCTCAGCCGTGTCTCGTCGCATGAATTTTCGTTCTTTTCACGCGCACAAATCAGAATTTGAAATTGCCAAAAAAAGCAAATCCAATCGATTCGTTAAAAAAAAAAAAAATGTCAATGGCTCAATCGTCCGATAAATGGACCACTTGGTTCGATTTGTCAAGGACTCGAAATGAAAGAAAAAAAATTGCGGATAAATTTTGAACTTTTGGAACGAATTTAGAAAAGATTGTGGCGCTCTTCAACCAGAAAAGTCAGTGCAGAATGTTAAAAAATTCCCCTCGAATAATTTCTCGGGACGCATTTTCACAAAAAATTGAGCGCTTGACAACAAATTCCAGCGATTAATTTGATTCATTTTTTTTCTTCAAGAATGCGATTTTTATTGTATTCAATTGTCAAGGATGCATTCAGGGGTCAATAAATTATAACTTGTACAAACAATAATGGAGCGATGAAGAATCTTTGAAGAATAGATCAAGTTGAGATTCAGCGGAATAGAAAATTGGGAATCGCCCGTAGAAAATCGACTTGAAAATTGATTTTCTTCCTCGGATAGATATTTCAAAAAATCTCTGGTTCAAGGACTCGATTATTCCATACGAAAAATAAATCCCCTCAACCGTTGATTCAACATTATCAATTTCCAAGCAGCGGAAGTGACGACACCAAAAATGTTGCAAATGGGAATGCTGCTGAAAAGCGATTGTATCTTCGACATTTGTGATTACATTTTGGAGTAAAAAATCTAAAACATACTTTCAAGCATTCTCTCCGGAGTCTCGAAAGATTTACTCCGAAAATTCTACAGGTTCTTTCAGAAAAATTCCAGAAAATTTATTTTTCCAAGCGATCAGCCCGCTCCGATTAAATGTTTGTACGGAAAATTGAAAATTCATTCGGCGAAACTATAACCTTCATAATCGAATTACGATAAAATTGCCCATATGCCACACGTTGACGAAGACACCGGAAGAAACATTATTCTCATAGTTTGCGGGGCATCCGATGGCCTCATCCTCAATCCCTCTATTTTTCTCTTTACTCTGCGGTAACGGTTCCCGATTCGTTCGCGTGGTTATCGAACGCTATCGATTCACGCCGTGGATCCTTCTTTCGTTGGATCTTTAACGCGGTGAAGAAAAAGAGAGAGGAGAGAGAGAGAGAGAGAGAGAGAGAGAGAGAGAGAGAGAGAGAGAGAGAGAGAATCTCTCGCGGCGAGCGTGGAGATGAGGCGAACAAGGAACGAGACGATAAAACCCAGGAAAAAGGAAGAATAAGCAGAAGAAGAGGATGAAGAGGAGGAGGAGGAGGAGGAGGAGGAGGAAGAAGCAACCGCGAGGATGAGAGAGGAAAATATAACCAAGACACGGAGCTAGTGAACCAGGAAATCGTTGTTGGGAGGACGCGTAAGAGGTTGTTACACGACTCGGAGAGTGGTATTAGAGGCCTTTGAGATCCAGAGAGACGGGAGTCCTTTTTCCTGAGAGGATTCCCTCTTGTACTTTTGGCCCAAACTCTCGAAAGAACAGAGAGAGAGAGAGAGAGAGAGTGAGAAAGAGAGAGGAGTGCTGATTCGATGCACCGGGAGGTATTTCGCAGTTTTGCTATTTCCCCGTCTCTTTCTCTCGCCAAGGTGCATTGTAATATCAGCGAGACATGCAAGATTTTATTCAACCGAGCCTATTATGCGATACATGCGAGAGACAAATAGAAAGAGAGAAATAGAGAGATTGACTGGTCGGAGTCTCGAAAGGCTTGTCTAGAATTCCGCAAGAAGCTGCTGAGTTTGGGCCTTTTCTTTGCAATCACGAATGCATTTTTTTGTATTCATTGTGAGAGAGGAAAATTAGTAATTAATTAATTAATTAATAATTTTTAATTAATCTTGGAGCAGAAAAAATTCTTCCCAACTTTCTTCACCTGCAGTCTGCTCATTCATGAATTCGCCTCATGAAGGAAGATTCGTCGAGAAATTTATTCCTCGTACTTTCGTGCCAAAACGAATGATTGTTGGAAGAAAATGAATGGAGAAAATTAAAATAAGGAAATTGGACCAACACTTTGAATGAAAGAGCTGAAATTTTGTGCACAAGTGGTCCATCTTTCCCCCTCAGCTTGAGATATCTTTTCATAAGATTGCTGAACAATTTTGGATTTCCCGTTCGTTTGAATTTTTTCTAAAAATGTCTGACTCAACTTAGAAACTATAAGCTACAAAGTCGGTTAACACCAATCAAGAATTATGAGATTGATGTTATTTCGATATTGTATATGAATTAAAAAAAGAAAATATTGAATTGATATTGATTGAATTTCCAAAAGAATTGCCAAAGGGGTTCAAAATTTTACAAAATTTTGCAACAAAATAAAAAATAAAATAATAAAATCCTTCGGATTATGATAAATTAGCAATCTAAAGATTTTTTCTTACAAAATAAACGTGAAGAATATCATTGACGAAGAGATTATAATTTTGTAAAAATGTTAAATTCTAAAAAGAAATGCAAAAAAATTGTACTAATTGGGAAATTGGATGCAATTTCCTAACTTTTCTCATCGCCTTGACTATTATGCAAATTATGGAAATGGTGTGGAAAATATTAATTTGCACAATTTGGCAACATGCTTGTACATAAATAAACGTTGAGAGAAGAATCGTCGAATTTGTATTGCAACGGAAAATTTCTTCTCTCGCACCTGTTATTTTCGAGAGTCGCGGACATGAATATTTAGTTTATCGAGCAAGGAAGACGGAAGACATTGATCGATGAATATATACGTCCAAGTCGCGAGAGCGTGCGATGAATATTGCAGACAAGATGTCCAGATATATTTATATATATAAATTCAAGTCATACATCGACAGCCATGTCGATGGGATCTCGTCGATATGGGAATGTGAAAATCGAAGCCGCGTATCGTACTCGCGTGCTTCGCGTACAATATATCGTGTGCGTTGTATCGCTCGTGCAGGTATTGCAACTATATTACTCCCCTCGAGAGAGTTCGAGAAGAAGCGTAATGCGCGTTGGGAGCGCAAGCTACGATTATGAACCATTCGAAGAAAGTTAAAGATGTTTCGATGAATACGTGAATGGAATAATTAATTTTTCCCATCCATAATGATCTCGAGGCTTGAAAATTGAATTAACCACGGTTCGCGTCGCGCGAATCGTCCGCATTATTTCCAACATAATTTTCGTACTTTTCATATTTCTCAATCAGGTTCAATTTATCAATGATAATCACGTATCGTGATGTAAAAATTGATTTTTAAAAAACCTAGGCGATGAAATTATTGATAAATCAGTAATAAAATAATGATTGGAAATAGAACGACCAGATTTTTAGATAATATCGTAAACGAAATCTCAATTTTGGAATAAAACAGTGATTAAAAAATTAAATTATTATACAAAAATTAAATCATAATTATTAAGGAAAATAGCGATTTCAAATAAAAACTTGATTTCTCAATAAAATTGTTTCAAATTCAATTCAAAAGTAAAATAGATTGGAAATGAAATTAAAAAATTGTGATTTTTAAATAAAAAAAGAAATTTTCAAATGAGCTCGCGATATTAAAATAAAATCGTGATTAAAAAATGAAAATTATGATGCATGAGTAAATCATTATTTTTTTTTAATGGTAACGTGATTTTCAGCTAAGATCGTGATTCTTCAATGAAATCATTGTTGCTCAAATGAAACCGTGATTCAGAAGTAAAATCGTAATTTTCAAATGAGATCGTAATATTACAAAAAATGTAATTGAAAAAAAAATTAATGACACAAAAATAAAATCATAATTATTAGGGAAAATCGTGTTTTCAAGTGAAAAGGTAATTTTCTGGTACAGGGTTGTGATTTTTCAGTGAAATCGTTATTTTTTTTAATGAAATCGTGATCTTAACATAAAATCATGATTCAAAGATAAGATAATTATTGAAAAATTGTTTTAAAATCGTGATTTCAGGTGAAAAGGTCATTTTCAACCGGGGTCGTGATTTTTCAGTGAAATCGTTATTTTTCGAATGAAATCGTGATTTTTAAATAAAATCATGATTCAAAGATGAGATAATTTTTCAAAAATTGTTTCTAAATCGTGATTTCAAGTGAAAAGGTCATTTTCAACCAGGGTCGTGATTTTTCAGTGAAATCGTTATTTTTCGAATGAAACCGTGATTCAGAGATAAAATAATTTTTTTTAAATTGTTTCAAATCGTAATTTAAGAATAAAAACATCACGATTTCACTGATACTGTGTATAGCCGTGTTTGGTGTCTGACTCTTGGTCTTTGGGAGACGCGTCACCAGGCAAATGTGCCGTTCAAGTCTCGAGAACACACGCGCACAAACGCGCACAAGCACACGCGCAAAAGTTAACAGCATCGTGGAAAAATGTCGCGAAAGATTCTCACGCGCGCCCAATCCTCCTCCTCCTCTTCGTCTCTTTACCTGTTTGAATGTGCTCTCGCGGTGTCTCAGCAGTTGGTCTCGCGCAAGAGCGAATTCCAGCTATCGTTTGCGAGAGCTCTGGAGTTTCATATATGTATATATAAATACACTATAATCCGCGGTGCCGTCGTGGTTTGATTGTCCTCGCGAGAAAGCTTCTCCGTGCGCGCGCGAACTGAGCTCTCGCTCGTCTTCGCCGAGTTTTCCGTAACTCTCTTGTATCCTCCTCGCTATATTTTTGCTCGTATCTCCGGACGCAAAAATACTCGACGTTCCACGACCGTGTGATTTCTTCGACAAATTTTGTACGATCCCTCCCCGGGGAAACAGCGTATATCCTTCCGTGCAACTCGAGAGCCACGATTTTGGTTTTTTTTCTTTCGAACGATGTGAAATTTCACAGGATTTGTACAAACGATGATGACAATGGATCAAACATGTATCTCGAGACATCCGAGACTCTCGTTCGTTCTTTCGAATCCTCGGATCGATCGGGAGTTCGACACGATCATCCGCGATCTTCTTTTTCGGGTCAAATAAAATCGAGGCACCTCAATTTTATATTTTTTTTACGGATGCTTTTTTTTTTATCCTCATTCACATTTCGAAATATGTTGAGATATTTTACATATTTACAGTTTTATATTTTTATCGTACGAGAATCATTTATTTATACCGAATAAAAAGGCAGATATCAAAATTTCAACGAATTTTTATGATTTTTTTTTATAGATTTGTCAACGATCAAAATTTATTCCGATTTACCCTTCGATGAATCAATATATTTTTCAAGCTTCAAATTTGACACACGTGAATTTTGTATCCTCATAATTACATTTTGAAATGTGTTTAGAAACGTTATCTGTTTATCGTTTCATGTTTTTATTATATCAGTAACAGTTATTTATACCGAATAAAATATAAAATATAAAAACATAATCGAATTTTCATCTCTATGTCTGTCATTGATGAAAATTTGTCCCGTTTTACTCTTCGATGAATGAATATTTCTTTCAAGCTCACGCTTTTCATCTTTGAACTTTCAATTTTATGATTCCGTTGAATTTATACACCGAGACAAAATGTTTGTTGAAAATGCAAAAATTTGTTTGACTCCACCAAATATTTGTTTCCGGACGTTCAACGAGATCACTTTGGTAATTCAACAAAGATACAGTGGAAGTTTTAGTGAAATCGGTTAAATCGTTGCTCGAATGGGCAAAGTTTCAGTTCGATCGAATAAATATCTTTGTCCCAAATAAATTGTGTGATTGAAAATACGAATTGTTTTTTTGTCAGAGCTAAATTTATCAAGTTGAAATATACTAGAAATCAACGAGATATTTCTGCACAGCGACTCAGTAACGTGTAAATTGGACTAAACTGTATCTGGAAATTGACCAAATAATTTCCTTCACCTCGTATCTTATGGTTAACCAAATCCATTTGTCGAATTAATTATAGTTTCGTTGTTTCGAACAAATTAATATTGAATCAACTAAATTTGTTTAAACCAAATGGATTTAGTTGTTTCGACCGAACTTTATCCTCGGTGGTGTAATTCTCAAAATTTCCCAACAATTTGTCCATGTGAAAATTTCTCTTTCTTCCAGAGGGATTTTTCAAAATTCATTATTCTTACTCCGTTTCCGACGCAAAAATATCTCGTTGTCCGATCAACAATGCGCGCATTCTGCATCGAAACGATATGCATCCTGGGATAACGCGCGTACTTCCTCTCTCGCACTTGGCGCTCCGTACGCATCATCAAAAGTTCTCTTCTCTCTCTCTTCTCGTACATTATGATACGTCGAACGTGCGTATGTTTGTGCACAAAGACGAGTCGGGAAAGTAACGAGCGCGCGCCCGCATCTCGCTCGCATCGCCCAGTGAAAGTCCCCCCGTACGTCGTGGCTTGTGCAAAGTAATTTTGCGAGGTGCGGGATAAACGAGCAAAGACGGGAGAGAGATCGTCGTCATTATTATCCTTTATTTCGCGCTGACGAGACCAATGCGCGAGTACATTGATGCTGTGTACAAGATAGTGAGGGGAAAATGGACTCGATCAAAAATTACACAATATTAGCAGCAATTTTTTCGAAATAGAATATTTGAAGCCTGTATGGAAGATTTTTTTCAAATTTCAGGCCAACCTCACCGTCTCTTTGAGCATTTGTGCAAAAAAAATCCTCGTTGTTCCAATTATTTTTGAAAAATTTCCGAACTCAATAAAAACTGCATTTCTCAAGCAATTTATTTTAAATCAAACATCAAAATTTTGAAATCATTTCAAATGTTAAAATTTAAATGAACATTTTAATTGTTGATTGAAAATTTCCGAATTTCCTATAACAACTGCATTTCTCAAGCAATTCATTTTAACTCAAACATCAACGTTTTGAAATCATTTAAAATGTTAACATTTTTAAAATCAATATTCCAATTATTCTTTGAAAATTTCCGAATTTCATAAAAACTGCATTTCTCAAGGAATTTATTTTAAATCGAACACCACCGTGGTAAAAACTTAAAAAAAAGTTGACACTTAAAAATGAACGTTCTAATTATTCTTTGAAAATTTCAAAATTTTCTAAAAACTGCATTTCTCAAGCAGTCTGTTAAAATCAAACATCAACTGTTCTTTCTATCACGCGTAATGTTCCCAATTTTGAAATTTCCAAAATTCTCGTACAAAATTTCACTTCGATCGATTCACCAAGATTCGTGAAGATTCATTTACTTTGAGCGGCAATGAAAATTAATTTTTATAATCTATTTTTTTTTTTTTTTTCAAACCTACGCTCCGTAGAGCCGAGGATGCATTGCAAATGGACCGCGATATTTTTTTTACGGACACCTGTATATCGACCGGAATTCAGTACCGCAAATTTCCGCGTAAAGCTGAAAATGAAATTCCGCAGTCGTAAAATCAGCTTCGATCGTTAAAATCTCTCCGGTCACACCGGGGAACGGTGAAAGGGAGTCTCTACCTGCGTCTCGACGTAAAGTGCGCGTGTGCGTGTTTGTGAGTGTAGGCGAATTGACGACTTTGTGTGTGTGTGTGTGAGAGAGAGAGAGAGACGCTCGGGTGGATTATGCTTTGAAAACGAGACACTATATACATAGAAAGGACAGCGACGATCATCGTCAATGGCGCGCGATTCTCGCGAAGTAGCGTTGAAAATGTTCGAGGGGGTAGGGAGGGTTTTATGATGGTGGAAATTGCTTTTCCCCAACGAATCCTCGTAGAAATTCTTTCTACCTGTAATATACGACGGACGACGAGCCGTTTCATCGGCGCAATGTACAGCATTGGAAACGCGAGAAAATAAATGTAAAAAAAAATCCTCCCCCGACGAAATTGCCGGAGAAATAGGAGCAAAAAGACATCCGAGAATCTTCAGTGGCGCGAAATCTTGGCAAACGATAAAAACGACATTTCCGTGAGGGTAGATTATGATAAAAATAAAAAAAGATCCGCGAGGGAGAGTAGAGAAAATAAAATTTCAATTCGATCTCATTATTTTCAAAATTATAACAAAATTACGATTTTGAAAAAAATGGTTTTTTTTTTTCTTTCGGTTTTCCAATAAGGGCTGTTTTTTGATTGGAGACATCCGTAAGAATTGACAGGAAGAATCTTAAAAAAAAAAAAAAAAAAAGTAAAGCTCATCAGCCTATCAGATTACATATGTCCGGTTTGTCAACTCGACCGGTAACTTACCGACGCCGGAGCCCGCCCCAATGAAGAAGCGCAGCAATGAAGTCGCCCGACGGTCGGTAAATAAGGGATCGCGGAATTTGCGACCTGGATTCTCGTAATCCAGTAGAATTGTAAAATGACAAAGTAGCTGTCAATTGGTGGAGATTTGCTGGTAGAGATATTTGAGAGAGTTATTATTTGGTGGAGACTTATTCCGGTAGGCTTGTTATTTGGTTATAGGACTATTAAAACGCTTATCTGTTTTGCTGGATATGTTACACGGTAGACTTGTTAATTGTCAGTGATATTGGGGTAGTATTTTGTGGTAGAGATGTATTTTAGGTAGAAAAAAAAATTGGTAGAGCTGTAAATGTGCCGTCGACATCGACTATCCCGTGCATTCGCCTCTCTCTCTTCTTTCTATGCCTCTGTGCTTTGCTTTGTATATCGTGGTCGTAGATTTTGATCTGCACTCCGCGGAGCTCGATCGGGGCCGCAACATCAACAATTGCGACTTTGCCTATCTGGCCTCTCCTATCGACGATATATAAATCGCTCGTCCGCGTGATTCCAAGAGATTCTTCAGCCTTCCCAATGAATTTACGAACCAACGAGAATTTTTTTGCATCCCCGTTCATACGACTCTTACCAACGATAAATAAAATTCATTATCGTGTCCGCGTATGGATTTGAGAAAAAATAAATAAATAAATCTCACCGCCGACGAGAATTATTGCCCCCGATCTGGGAGTGGTCTCGTTTAAGCTGAGTTTCGCGAGGGTGGTCCGATATGGAGGGACTTGTTGCAAGGCTTGGCGTGTGAAACACCCATTATTGTACTATTGTATGAATAAAAAGATTGTTGGAAAAAAAGAGGAGAAAAGGGAGGGGGGGACAATTCACGCGAGCTCGCGTGTTTGACTGTATATGCATGGGAGGGACTTTGGCCCTTTTGCCACGCAACGATTATATTATATATGTTTAAAGCACATTTGTGAAATTAGTAAATTACACGGGAATGCATTGAGGATATTCGCGAGTGTATTTGAACGAGACTATACGCGCGTGTACGGGCAACCGCGATGCGAATGAATGAGGCGTGTTTTCACTTTCGCCGAGTTTCTCGATTGAACCTCTATCCTATATATCAGGGTGGCAATATTTTTCTATTCGTCTTTTCATCCAGTCTCGTTCATTCAGCTTGGATCGTTTTCACGCAACGGTAGTTGTTTGTTCATTAATAAAATTCAAATATACCAATGATTTGACCAAAAAATCAAAATTTTCATGAATTTTTGTCGAAAACAATTTTTGTCCTCCTTTTTTCTTATGAATGAATTTTTTTTTCGACAAAATCTCTGCATGATTCGTAATCAGCGGTAAATTTCCTACGAATATATGGTTTTCTGACGATAAAAAAAAAAAAAAAATTATTCTTTTTTGACTAATTTTCAGAAACCTCAAAATAGCGAAGTTTCAAGTGCTCGTAACTTTAGTTCGGTTTGACCGATTCAAAAATTTCTTTTTTGTATTTAAAGGCTGTCACTGAACTTGGATAATGGCGTTTGGTTCATTTCGATAACTTAATTTTTGTAGAAATGAGAGCACTTTGAAAATCGCCGAAAAAAATGGAAAAGTGTGTGTATGCAGTAAAATCTGTAAAAATCGATGGTCGAACTTTAAAAATCGACAAAAAATCGGATAATGATCGGAATCGGATGAACCAAGCGGGTTCATCCGAAGCTTCAACGATCCCAAAGAGAATGAGCTCAAGTTGAAATCGAAACAAAAATTAGAGTCATTTCAGTGTACCGATTCGGTTCTGGCCAAGAGGCGAAATTTTTTTTAAAACCTTATATCGATGTATTTTGCCGCCTGAACACGAATTAATCAATAGTTTACTTGAAAAATCAAAATTTTCATTAATTTTCATCGAAAACTTTTTTTCCCAATATTCCCTTGTTTTTTCTCTTGAATAATTTTTTTTTCAACAAAAACTCTGCATGATTCGAAATCAGTGATAAAATTCACATTAAAATAACCTTTCCAAAAGGTCATTTGCTTCGATCTTATTTTTTTATTTAAAAAATCTGATCTCAGATTGGAATTTAATTGTTTAGAAAAAAAAACTCAATCAAATTGTCTCTCGACGAAACTTTGAAAAAATTAAAAAAATTAAAAAAAAAATATCGACACACCCTAATATATTATGACGTCGCCGCGTAGGATGAATGAGTAAATAATTAATGGAGGAACAAAGGTGCTTCGAATATTCTACACGCATTATTTCCAGCGTACAAAGATTCATAATGAATCTTACGTATATTTGTGTGAACAGAATGCAAACGTGAATTAAAATCGAGAATGGTTGCGTTCGCTGATTATTGTATTTTTTTTTTTTTTTTCTTATATTTCATTAATAACTATTTTCACTGTCGTGATTTTTCACTTTGAAGAAATAAGAAAGAGCGGGAGATAGAAATATGTATATGTATGTGTATAGCCGGGCTTCTATTCCATCTTTCTCGTTTCCAAAGACTCCTTTTTCTGCCTTCCTCTTTCTAGTTTGTTCTTCCCGTTTGCTCGTTTCGTTCGGCACGCGCTGATGACTGCCACCTCGGCCATAAATTAAATTACCCTCCAGCAGCAGCACCCCTCGTGCGGGCTTATAAATGCCTCTCGACGTCGTTTTCAGCATCCTCCAAGAACTCTCCGAGAGAGATTTCTTCTCGTCCCTCTCGCTGATTCTCCATCTTCCTCTCTCCTTCGCCCTCTTCGTACCAAAGCCACTGGTCTATTGCGATCTCAACTCCCTCTCGCGATTATAGATATATATGGGGTATTCCATGTCAAATCGACCACTTTTAACCGGACCCCTTTCGATTTGACTGAAATTTTCTTTGCCTCTTCTACCCAATTAAAATCATTTTTTAGGAAATTTTCAAATTTTTTTATCCAACCCAAAAGAAAAAGCCTTTTTTCTTTGTACTTGACCATATAGCTTCTTCAAAAATTGACTTCAACAAAATTTCAAGACATTAAAATCTATGAAATTTTTCACTTTTTCGAGAAAAAAATCATCTTTTCATCGAAGTTCGCCATACATATACAGGGTATTCCGAGACAATTCAAAAAACTCACCCTCACCCTCTCTGACATGGTTTAAGATTTTTCGGGGGACCTTAATGAAGCTAAAAAGCAATTTTTTTAAAGATTTTTTACCATCGAGTATTTTTCTATAATTTCTCGTCCAACAAAATGTTCAAAGTGAAAAAAGAAATCTGAAATATTGTGCAATTGTGCGAGAATTAGAATTTTTTGGTTACGCGCTTACTCTTTTTTTCCTTAAAAAAAGAATTTTTATTTGCATGATATTGATTTAGATTTTGAAAATTACATTGATGTGAATTTTTATATGAAATGGTTGAAATATATGAAATTTATATGAAATGATGGACTTGTGAGAATTTTTTAATATTTTTTAATTTTCATGATTTTGTTTGACAAAGGAGTTTTGTTCTATTGTGTCTCGTGAAGAAAAAAAAACCCTCGAAAAAATAGGGGATGTTTTTTAACCTCGGTACAGTGGGCATACAAAAATCATAAATAATATTCGAGAAGATGAGGGTTTTTATGGAGATAGGGTTAATAATGTCAATATGGTTTTGTAGAGTTAACTCGAAATATCCCATATAAATTGTACGGTGAATCTTTTCTCATGTCAACATATATCGCGCAGCTGTTCTCGATCGTCGTGAATATACAGCGTGATGTGTGTACAGAGGTAAACACGCCAATGGGGGGGAGGGGGGGGGAGGGGCGCGAGAAAAGCCCGAGAGAAGACAACTATGGCTCAAGCCTCTCTTTTGATCCTACGTACACCATACATATGTGTCATTCCATATCAATTCAACGACGTTTTGTCGGAGACTCCTTCGATTTTTTTTTATTTTTCAATATGTTATTATACATGCAAAAAGAAGTATCCATGTAAGTTTTTAGCTATCTTAACCCATACCGAAGTTATTGATTTTTGAAAAAATGTTCTTGAAATAATCATAACTTCTACAATAATCAAAATATTCTAATTTGTAAGGAGGACATTTTTTTTTTTTCAATGTACTTTTTGAAAAAAATATTGAAAATTAAGAAAACAAAATTTTAATATTTTTTTTAGCTGTTTTAAGCTAAATTAAGCTAAAATTTTCTTTCAGTGGGACCGCTTCGATAAAAAAAAAATCACATAGTTCTACGTTAAAAAACAAAATTTTTGAGATTTTACCGAAGAAGGCATTCAAATAACTTCTTAGACTGCGACCTTGATAATCGGTACCTCGATCGTTGCAATTGCAGCGTAGTGGGAGAAGCGCCAAGCTAATCGCGTCAGGCCGCCGTCAGCCACCAGCGGCGCAGAGACGGTTCTGTGCAATGTGCGCAACCCCACTTCTTGCAAGAGCCGGTCCCAACGGATTCCGATTATCGAGGTCGCAGTGTATATAAAAAAAAATTTCGATTTTTTTCCCGCAATTTTTGACTTTTTTTCTTCCATGACCACAATAGTTGATTTCAATTATGTTAAAATTAATAATTCAACTTCTCTCACATATTTCCTTTGTAAATTATAATAATTAACATTAGGCATTACAATTCAAGTGCGTTTTGTACTTTATTCAATTTTTTTATATAAAAATTTTTATTCCTCAGGTTAATTATTATAATTTACTAAGGAAATAGTATGTGCGAGAAGTTGAATTATTTATTTCAACATAATTGAAATCAACTATTGTGGTCATGGAAAAAGAAAAGTCAAAAATTGCAAAAAAAAAATCGAAATTTTTTTTTTAATAAGTAGTTATTTGAATCCCTTCTTCGGAAAATCTCAAAAATTTTGTTTTTTTACGTACGATTTTATAATTTTTTTCGAAAAAATCGAAGGGGTCCCATTGAAGGAAAATCCATTTTTTTTAAGCTCAATTTAGCTTAAAACAGCTAAAAAAAACATTTTAAAAATGTTTTTCTCAATTTTCAATATTTTATTCAAAAAGTACATTGAAAAACAAAAAAATGACCTCTCAACGAATCACAATATTTTGATTATTGTAGAAATTATGATTATTTTTAAAATATTTTTTCAAAAATCAATAACTTCGGTATGGGTTAAGATAGAGAGCTAAAAATTTACACGGATACTTCTTTCTGCAACCCAAATAACATATTAAAAAATAAAAAAAATTGAAGGGGTCACCGACAAAACGTCGTTGAATTGATATGGAATGACACATATGTAGTTGTATGTCCGTTCCAGTTTACAATAAATTTCATTATTTTTATCATCATCGTTATCGAGTCCGGAGCCATTCGTGTTTTTACAGTTCCCTAGCTCGAAGGGAAAAACAAAACTCTCGTGAGATCATTCTCCCGAATGTCCGTCCGAGACAAAAGTTTTCCTCCAAAACAATGCAACGATTGGGAAAAAAAAATATTTTAGATTAAAACAGAGGGTCAGTATCGTCCAAATAAACCCATTTTTAGAAGCTATCTCCGGGGACTTGAAAAATATTTTTTTATGAATTAAAAAAAATTTAATTATAACTATATTAATTATTGATTTAATTATAATTATATATAAAATTTGCTGGGGATGATCGTTCCCCCGCTCCTGATCTCCTAAGTTTCTAAAATTAAAATTTTAATAGGGTTAGTTGATATTGAATCATAAATTACGAAAAAAACTACTCGTTTTTTTTGGCACTGTAATAGTCGCTAAAAAAATATTTTTAGTTAAAATGTCTAAAAATGTATTTTTTATTATTTTTGGTGCAGTGATCTCAAAATTAGCTGTAAATAATTCTATCGCCGCCGTTGCAAGATAAAAAGGTTAAAAATAATCAACCGTAGTGAAAAATTGTCCTCCTCGAAAAACCTCTCGTTGAACGGAGGAAATTTGCGAATGGTGAGGTTTGGAAAAGAGAAAAAAAAATGGCCACGACACGCCAGGTCGCGTGCTCTCGTGTTATACAAGAGCTAAAAATCTGCCCTCCTCCCCTTCTAGTCTTATCTTTCTGCAAGAGAGCCTATTTCTCGCGGACCTAAGCTCCGAATGCAGCATAAGAGCAGCGGTGAAGCATGGCAGAAGAGGAGAAAGAAAGGGGTCTCTCTAATCGCGAGAGACTGCACCGAGATTCTTCTCTCTCTCTCTCTCTCTCTCACACACACACACACACGCACACACGCACACACACACACACACACACACACACACACACACACACACACACACCTACAAATAGATATTACGAAGGCATCGCGCGCTCACTTCGCTAATCTCCAGCCATTCCAGCCAGATGATTGCTCTCCGAAGGATCTTCCTGTACTCTCTTGCGCTATTGCCGCTGCTTCTGCGGTATATAGCGTGCCTTGAGCCAACTCTCCGCTATAGCGGAGCAGGAAGAAGGATTTCGCAAAGGATGCCGACGAGAAAGAGAGAGAGAGAGAGAGAGAGAGAGAGAGAGAGAGAGAGAGAGATCCTGCGGAGATATATGCAAGTCCACTGGCCCTTGGTAGCCAGAGGCGATGAGAATTTTTTTCAAACTTTCGCAGAATCGTGCACAGATTTTATTCACGTAATTTGAGTTTATATAAATTCGTCCATCATTCCAATTTTAAAGAAATTTTTACAACCAACGATTGAGCAAAGTCGTCTAGCAACGATTTCCCCAAAAAATTAATATCTTCATGAATTTCCGTCAAAAACATGTTTCAATGTTGACACCATTTTCAAAAATTTCAAAATAAACTTCAAATAACTTTAGTTCGGTCAGGTCGATTCGAAAATGCCTAACTTTTCGTGAATTCATTTTGGAGACTCGTCTCCGTTAATTCTGCAGCGGTTTTTTCAATTCTCATTATCTCGATTAATCCCCGATTATTCGTCGAGTTTGAAAAATCGTTAATAATGTTCTTTCTTCTCTGTCTGACAAGCTATTACTGTCAAATGACCTTCAGAATCTCGAACCACCTTGAAGCTCGATCAATAATCACACTTAGAGCGTTGGTCGACGAATTTCATTCGCTGGCTCTCTCGTCGAGCGAATAAAATTCCTTCGTCGTCTTCATAAATGTAGTATAAGAAAACGAGGTGGTCAATAAAATCGACTCGACGATTGCCTTATCCGCAAATCTATTTCTTTTTGATACCGTTGATCGCAACCTTGACTCTGTTTTTACCGAAAGATTCTCATTCTTCACCTTAACTTGGATAGTTTCATTGATTTTGGGAGTGATTGACAAATTCGTAATTAAAATGAGATCAAGGTTTAAGGCGAGAAGAGAGTTGGAGAAAAATCAGAGAATCGTCGATCAAAGTTAGAGAGAAAAAAAAAGTATCGTTTTTCCACGAGTCATTGTTACAAATTGGCAAACATACGTGAAACATTTTCGATGATGAAAACAGAGCATGGAAATACAAACTCACCGGTTTTAACTTCGTAGGAGGCTCGAAAGTTGATTCGTGGACGCGTCGTTTGCCGAGAAATCAACATTACCACGACGAGGTTCGATACGCAGCTTCTTTACTGAAACAAAAAAATATCGAGAGATATAGTTTAATTCGTACATATATATTAGACTGATTCAAAAAAAGCGACTATTTTTTATTTTTCAAAGTAACACATTACATACTTTCGGGAAGGTGAAAAAGATGCCTGTTAAAAGCAGAGCTCTTGATAATAATATTTTTAGCAGTCGCGCATCGCATATTTTTATTTCCCATTTGAATATCGTAAAATCTTTCCTGAAACAAAAGTTTAAATTGCATTAACATAAATTAGCTGATTTTTTAAAAAATTAGCCGCGTAAGTTCACCCATATTCCCAGTCTAATATACATATATATTTTAACGTGAATAACTTTTGAAGGAGTGAGTTTGTCGAAAAATTATGAGGATCTTTTTTGTAGAGCGTTCAATTCTCTACAAGAATATGTGTCCTTCATTATGGTACATTTACTCGAAACCGAGATACAAAGAGACAAACCGAGATATTTTCCGTGCTATTTAAATGGGAAATAAAAATATGCCGATGCGCGACCGCTAAATGTTATTATTACGAGCTCTGCTTTCAACAGGCATATTTTTCACCTTCCCGAAAGTATTTAATATGTTACTTCGAAAAACAAAAAAATGGTCGCTCTGTTTAAATCCGTCAAATACATATCTATCTTTATAATGAGCGAAAGCGGGGCAAAATGGGCAGCTTGGGGCAAAACAGGCGGCCTCGAAATAATAAAGGAACACAAAAAATTTAAATATCCAGAAAATTATTGTCACAATGACCGTAAATATTCGAAAATAGAATATTCCAAGATAGAAATAATACGATAAAATGCAAGGGAGTGAGAAGCGCGTCAAATAGCCCCGGTCTCATCCAAAGACTGAAAAGAGCGTAAAACGCGCGAAAGATGAATAAACAGCATGACGATTTCTCGTGCTTGCACCATTAGCGAAACATCAAACATTTTGATACAACCACGGGAAAGTTTCTGCAAGTATGGATAAAGGGGGGCAAAATGAACCACTCAAAAATTATGTTTTTATCGAAAATTCAAATGAACGAGGAAAAATCGCTGAAAAAAACGATTTCCTTCGCATCTCACATCGCCTTGATGTCCGAGATACTTGGACCGAGCTGCTTGGCGTATTTTTGGAATTAAATTTTTGGCAAAATTCAATTTTAATCGTAGTTGCATCGTCTAACATTTTTTTCACGATTATCGAGATGATCGTTTTGCTTCCCTCTTACTTTGCTCCGATCCTCGGATTATCCAAGTATTTCAGTGAAAGTGGATTACCATAATAACGTCAAATGTAATGATAATTTCTTCATTTTCGAATTTTTTAGATTTTGTATTTTTTTCCATAACTTTGAATATTGTCCATTTCGCCCCCACTTCTCCCATATAAATTTCATTTTTTTTGCGAGATTCGATAAAACTTTAATAACGCACGGAAAAACATATTTGTATATATAATATATATATATATATATATATATATATACATGTATGTATATGTGACCCAGTTCGCGACCGGTACGATTGCCCTGAGGGCCTTGGCGATTCTCAGGTGAAAAGAGCGAGACCCCCAATCGCGAGTGAAGAGAAAAAAGGAGCGTCTTTTATGATCGCGAGAAAACGAGACATCGTTTTTCGTTCTTTGACCCCGCATACATCGGCACACACGAACACACGTGAAACCATCGATTCTGGTACGAAAATCATCGTCTTCGTAACCGAGAGGAGTCGAATGATCGTTCAATCGATCAATCAATTTAATCCTCAAATACTCTCTCATTACGATCGTTGGGAAATTACTAGCTTTCCAATCACGTCGAGCACGAAATGACTTTTTCTCTTATTCAACGAGCTTCCGGACTTTTTCCTTTTTTCAAGCAGGAAGCAGTGAAAATTCGATCGAGCCACTGACACGTGATTTCAACTGGATTTGTTTTTTTATTTAAAAAAAAAATAATAAAATAAAACTTTGAGCGAGGTTTCCATCAGAGTCAGTTGGGTAGTTAGTCGGGGCTTGTTGCACAGTTGGGTCAATTAATCGAGAACCAAGATTCAAATGATAGTTTGTGCACTCTGGAAGAAGAAAATAGAGATAATTGAAATGAATCTGGATTAATTTCATTTTTTTCAAACTCGCAATGGATCAGGCTCACTCTCCTCACTTTTTGGTCGAGTCAAATTTGTAATTTTAATTCGATCTGTACGAACGAGGACTCACTTTATTTCTCCACAGTTACTCCGTGAGTACATCCTCAAATATTCGTGATAATAATTCATCGTTGACAATCCAGAGCCCTTTATTTGTGAAAATCAACCGAGTCACGAGGTTAACCACACTTTTTTCTTGAGCTAGGTATTTGAACGAAGAAAATCAATCCCGTGAAACTCAAGATCCACTTTAACGAACCAAATTAGCACCGAGCTTGAACTTAAATTCATTTAAGAAAAACTGCCCACAAGTATCTTCACGGATTTACCGACGACAACTGAGTTATTTTCCGGTGAACCGAATATGTTTTCCATCGTTTTCGATACTGAAAGGGAATTCTGTAATCCAGTTCCGATCCTGACCAAACTGGTACACGTGGTTATCTCCTCAAAATGTAGACAACTAAGTTTTGAAATTTGGTTTTGAAATTTCGATTGGATCCGGTCTTAATGAGAATGAGGACAAAAAGGAAATTGCAGGCACGTTTCCTATCGGGATTAGGGAAGAAAAAAAAACGTTTGAAGCGAGAATTCAGTGTCGATGGGACACCTGTCTTGATATTCATCTATATACGTATATAAATACATGTGTAACGATGCTGTTGAAAAAGGCGAATTCGCGGCCACACGCATGGCGAAGTAACAAACAGCATGCGCGCAAGAAACTCGCGGCATTCGAAAGTTGCCACGCAGCTTTTCGCGCTCTTCTGTTCCTGAATCTTGTTGATTTTTTTGTTCCTTTTTTTTTGTCCATTGCGCTTGCCGATCCTCTCTTTCTCTCTTCCAAGAGAGGACTTTTTTAATCACACCGAAAGCGGTCTCACCGCCGAGAACCACGCGCGACCGATTTCGACAAATTGCCGTTCTTTTCGATTTCGTCATTCTGCGACGAAAACGATTCTGCGCATCTGCCGAGAGAGTCTTCGGGCCGCGTCATTGGATCTTCATACACATTCGGCATAAACAGTCAATGACGCGTGTTATTACGTTGCAAATGACGGCTCAAAAATCTTTTTTTCTCTCTCGGATATGCGTGAAGCGTTTTCGCTTTTGAGTCTCAATCGAAAAGCATTGAGAGACTTCGGAATCATTCGGTGAGTCAAATTAAATTTTTTTTTATTTTCAACTCCAAATGTTCGTAATAAAAATTATCAATAATTAATGAATATATCAATGAGTATTATTATATTAATTATCAATATAATAATGTAATATTAATAATTATATTAATTATTAATAATATTTATAAGTAATTAATGTATCAATGATTGATAGAATTTTTTATCAAATATATAACGCGATATTATTGCAAAAAAAAAAATTTACGGTTTTATCTTCATCCTTTCGCATTTGTGAAATTTTTGGAAATCGCTACACTCGAAAACCTGAATAAAATATGTAGATTTTTTTGCGAATGCGAGGACAATAATTTTTTTTCCAATTGCGTTGTGTGTCTGACTCAAAACCCATTCGATTTTTATTTACATTATCGATTTAATAAAAGATGTATTTGTTTAAAAATAAAAAGAGCAATTTTGGCATAATTTTGAGATGTTTTTTCGTTCAAGGTGCTGTTTTATTGATTTTATTTACCAAAAATTAAATTCGGGACGCCCCGATCGATTCTTTATTGAAAAACGAAGAGATTAAACTGCGAGTTTTGAAAATGGACGAATAATATTGCGTCTTAAGGATCGCGATCGTTTTGGATGAACTTTCCCGTTTGTTTTGCGAATTTCAGCATCAGCGTCGAAATCAAGACGGAATATAATCATGGACATCGCATTATGCGCAAATGTCGATGTCGATGCTAATTCCGACCTGGTTTGAGGGCCGAGAAGGGGTTACACGGAGAGTTTCGCCGTTTTAGGAAAGGCGCGTGTGAAAATTTGAAACAAACATCTGCGGACCGATTGTGAGAGTCGTCTTTATAGAGGATGAGACAATGGAACGTTAAAAGAAGCACAAAAAAGCGGATAATAAACCTTGACTGGGCAGAAGAGAAAGAGAGAGGGAGAGAGAGAGAGAGAGAGAGAGAGAGAGAGAGTGAAACAATGATGCACTCGACGGTGCCTTCTAAGGCCAACTTTGAGTCAGAAGAGACAATAACGAAAAACGAGATTTTCACGGAATTTCAAAAATTTCATACCCACGATCGTTTACTCCATCGATGTCAACGAGATTTGCCGACAATTGCAAAATAAATGCTCATTATACGACATATTTTTTTTCTCAATATTCCGAGGAACGGCATTTCGACATTTTTCGAAAATTCATTTTTAGTTAAATCTAAGATTTTTGCTCGTGCACTTTGAAAATTTCTTGAGAATGAATTTTATGAATGAAAAATGAAATATTAAAAAAAAATATTTTTAAAAAGTTGAAGAATAAATTATTGCATCTGAACGATGGAAACTCCAGTATCGTCTTATTTATCTTTGTGACAAAATGATGCGTTACAAGCGCGTCAAAGGATCCAAGACTCACAATTTCCTCATGGTCGTTTTCTCAGGGAAGTCCTTAGCGGCGCGAAAAACTGCTTCAACGCTCAACGGGCGGGCGATCGCGTGGGACTTTGCCTCGTTAATTAGAACTAAAAGTCGGGCTCGAATGCATCTACGTATACGCGCGCGCGCACACTCGTGCACGATTAAGAAACGTGTGTTATACCGATCGCGCCGTTGTTTGAAGCAACACGCAAACAACGTGAAAATTTTGTACGATCGTTTGTAAACAAGACGAAAGTGAAAAAATGAAGATTCATTCTCGTAGTACGAGTTCCGTTGTCTCGAGGAATTTTAATTAATTATCGCCGAGCAAATTCAACTTTCACGAGACTCCCGACATCCGCTTGTAAATAAATAAAATAAATGAAAAAAAATAAAAAATAAATATAATACATAAAATTCATAAAAATAGAAAAAAAATTAAATAATCATCCTGATAAATGGTCAAAGAGAAGAGGCTATTTCCTTATCGCTCTTTTTGGGAATTAGATTTGTCCAGGCATAAAATTATCATTTTTAGTAGAGTATTAAATCTTTTTCGCTACACTGAGAGAAATAATTACTAGAACCAATGAAATAAAGTTTTGAAGGCAAAAATTTTTTTTTTTTCATTATTTGCCAAAACATATGAGATTGGTTCCCTTGTATATTTACTTGGTTCATTTTTTTCAGTCAATTCCATAAATTTCTGTTTCGATAAACGAATTTACCTGAATCTAACAATATGTTATCAATTACATGTAACACATTTTATCATTCAAAATATGCGTGTCTTTTGATACAGGAAGCACTGAAAAAAAAATTTGTCGAATCAACAAATTAATTAGTCCAAACAACAGGAAATATCATTGATTCGATCAAATGCGTGTTTATTAATCGTTGCTAAACATTTTATAAAAAATATATAGCCCTTGCCAAATAATTTAATATGCACAGTTTAGTGACCCCAAAAAGAGATGAATAGAAAAAAAAAGACAAATCTGCGCCAATTCTCCGATCTAATTTCTCTGTCCGACCGAGATTCGAACCCTCGACCCTACCTACCATCATAACTATCCTACCTAACTACCTAACGCGCTACCTATTACGCTATCGACCGCTACTACGCACTTGAAAAAAGTTAGGAGTTATGAAGATTCGAATATTAGAAAACATTAGAAAAACCAGTTTTTTAAATTTTTAAGAACTTATGTATACTGTTAAAGTATACTATCGAAATGATAGTTCTTTGCTCGAAGGAAATAAAAATTTCATCATTCCAAACAAATATTCTATTGGAATAAAATAATGTGTTATTTATTTTACTACAGCTTCTTTTCAAATAATCACAATCAATTTTATATCCAATAAATATTGGAAATACTACAGAAAGATTTTTAGAAGTAAAATAATGATGAATCTATTGCAAAGAAATAATTCTGTTCGAAAAAAATAATTTCGTATTGAAGTCATTTTTTAGATCCAAATAATCTCATGTTTATGATACCATAAATAATTTTCTTTAAAAATAATAATGACTTTATTGCAAGAAAATAATTTTTTCGAAAAAAATAATTTTGCATTGAAAAGTATTTAGAAAAAAAATTTTAAAAATTCGAAAATAGACAAATCATCATAATTGGCGTTATTGAACCTAAATAAACTCCACCATTGAAAATCATATTTAGATTTGATATTTCCATAATAACTTCTTATAAAGAATGGGGAATTTTTTTTAAAGAATCGTCATTTCCCAGCTCCATAATCCTAACAAGATATTAGATAATGCAATTGCGATTAAAATTGAATTTCGCCAAAAATTTGATTGCAAAAATACGCCGAGCAGCTCGGTCCAAGTATCTTGGATACAAAGATGATGTTAGTAGCGAGGGAAATCGTTTTTTTTTCAACGTTTTTCCTCGTTTGCTTCAATTTTCGAGAAAAACAAAATCTTAGGGTGGTCCATTTTGCCTCCAGAATCTTCTTTTCATTCATTTTACCCCCCTTTTCCCTATATTTATCCATGCGGAGGCATATCGAGGATGGAACTTCCGGAAACGTGTGTGTGTGTGTGTGTGTGTGTGTGTGTGTGTGTGTGTGTGTGTGTGTGCGCGTGTGTGTGTGAAAAACAAATGTGGGGAGGCCCCGACGATTTCTTCGTGCCAATTAACGCCGCGGAAACGTAAGGTGCCCAAGATAATCAGTCTAGCGTGCGAGAAAGAAGAGACGAAGAAAAAGAATCGCTTTAGAGGGATGGATGGACGGAGGGGGTGGGGGAGGGGGGGAGCTAATTTAGCTCTCGTACATACATACGAGCAAACACCTTGCCCTTTCCCGCGCAAATATCTGCAGAGAAAAAGAGAGAAAGAGCCCCGCGGGTGAACGGGAGAAAAGAAAAGAACAAAAAAAAAGGAAAAAGAAAATAATTTCTCAGAAATGCAATGAGGATAGAGGAGGTGTTTGCCGATTTTTCTTTCAACTTTTTTTTGCCTCTTCCAGGCTCTCTCGATCTCTCTGCGATCGAGAAACGCGTCGGCTTGCGTCAGCGGTTCCGCGATTAACGCGAGAAAATCTGGCTCACGCATTCCCGAGCATCGAGAAGATCTTCATTCGCGAGAGAGGAAGAGAGATCGGTATCGATACGTTCCGATCAACACGTTCGAAGGTACACGCATGTCGATCGCCATTTGAAGACAAAATGGCGAAAAAACCACCCAAAATTCAGCATCGAATCTCCAAGGGGGTCAACGCCATTTTTTTATGGCAATCATGATTGTAAGCAATTTTTCATCGTACTTCTAAACTGGCAAACTAAATGACCTTAACCAACTCACATTCCTTCTTGAATTCTTTCAAGATTTGACGCCATTTTGTTTTACGATAATCACATTTGACACACTGAAAAAAATCTATATGGTATATGGTAGGCGATTTGCATAGTAAAATTTTGTTTGAGTAACCCCGACTATATTTTTGTTGCCCGTTACCATAGTTATGGTTAGAGGCAATGAAAAGAAGATGTGATCTACTATGCTCTTCCGACTTTGGCGCAACTACTAGTTTTTAATACAGATTACTACAAAGTATATAGGGCGCTACCACAATTTGGATTGCTCGGCTATTAATGTATAATAATTCCAACTAACAGCTTATAATTCATCCAACAAATGCTAAATGTATATATGAACATAATTTTCTTGGGAAGTACCCAACTGTTTGGCAATATTTATTATCGTGGAATGGTTGAGTGTACAATACAATTGTGTGCGATCTGATTATTGAGGAAGGTATCATTTACTATAAGATTTCATACGAATTACAAGATCGTTGGTACATTGGACATCTACTACGTAAGTGAACGCATTATTTGGTTCTCTCCGGTACACCAATTGATTCACGTAGCACACGTAGTTGTAACATACATACCTTGTTTTGGAAAATGCACTACATGATAGTAGGGTTTACCATACGATATGGTTATTCGCTTAACCCGCTGTTCTATTTTACACATTATATCGTGCACTAAACTTCCGTACATAGTAGATGTTACCATATTCATCCTAATATTAATAAATATTATTTCAAACTAAACACATATGTATTTAAATGAAATAATTTTTTTTTCAATTTTTACACAATATATATTTTTAAACATTTCAATCTTTGAATGTATAGCATATGAAGTTTATAATTTCGTAAAGCTTCGTCTTTTCTTTAACAGAAGGGAAAAGAAAAAATACCCTTTCTGATGGGAATCCTTTTCGGGGATTCGACCATCTTAGGTTTTGCCGCAATGTTCGATGTATTAAATATCCATACTGAAAAATAAGGATATCAGACATAGACGAGCTTGGAAGGATATAGGCGTCGAGAGGCAGGTTCGCTTGGGCAAGAGGTAGCCACCTGGCGGATTTTTGGGGTACTGACAAATCTGCAGATATGATCACTGAGAGGAAAAGGGGTTATAGTGTGGTTAATCATATTCTATGACTGGACAAGCAATAATATGGTAGTGCTTATCAAGTAATAATATGGTAGCGCTTATCATATTATTGCTTGTCCAGTCATAGAATATGGTTAACCACACTATAACCACTTTTTCTCTCAGTGATCATATCTGCAGATTTTTCAGTACCCCAAAAATCCGCCAGGTGGTTACCTCTCGCACAAGCAGACCTGTCTCTCGTAGCCTATATCCTTTCCAAGCTCGTCTATTTCTGATATCCTTATTTTTCAGTATGGATATTTAATACATTGAACATTGCGGCAAAACGCAAGATGGTCGAATCCCCGAAAAGGATTCCCATCAAAAAGGGTCTTTTTTCTTTTCCCCTTCTGTTAAAGAAAAGACAAAGCTTTACGAAATTGTAGACTTCATATGTATAGGATCATAGAATATGATTAATCATACTATAACCCTTTTTACCATAGCGGATGTTTGAGCTCACCATGGTTTTTTTCTCTCAGTGTATCTTTGTTCGGGGCTGTTAACTATGCATATTAAATTAATTTGCAAGGGCTATATATTTTTTATAACATGTTTAGTAACAATTAATAGAGACACGTGATGATCCGAATGCAAGATAGTAATTTCAGCAGTTTGGTTTGTTACATTAAATCATTAAATAGCTAGAAAGATTAATGTAGATAGTGCGTTTCACTGAAAAAAATGGTAATTCCAAACATACAACCTGAGCGACGGAAATGGCTAGTTTTAACATATGAATGTTACCTGCGACAATCCAAATATTCAATTTGAACACTCGTTCAACTATGTTGGTCTGTTAGACCAATTTTTTTAAATGTAAAGATAAAAAATGACAGATAAGATATGGGATTATGCGATCTGGTAAAAACAACCATGCCAAACTCATTGTTCTCACCATAAATACGGTGTGCATTAAATAGCTGCAATTATCATATCAATTGCTAGGAATACCACATTTATAGTTCATGCAACTATTTTAGATGTTGTATGATTTTACTATAAAATATAGAAGTTACCCGAGTTACCATAATTTATAGTAAAATGCATGGTATGGCCAACCATAATTTCTTTCAGTGCAGTGATTTTGCATCGTTGAACCAACATGGCAGGCTAAAAATTAACAATATGTCTACTTTGCACAGAAAAAATTACAAAAGAAATGGCCCAAACCACATCCAAAAATGAAATCTTCCAACGCCGTTTGAGTTTATGTCATTTTGCAGTAATGCATAATTTTTTAACTACAAATTTAAAGCACGAAATGCATGCTCAAAATTATTATTATTATTTTCGCACGCTCAAAATTATTGTTATTATTATTTTGGCACGCTCAAAATTAGCGATATTTTTGTTTTTGGCGAGATCAGCGAGAAAAAGAAGATCGTGTTTCCCAGGATTGGTCAAGTTTAACCACGTGAGATCCACATTTTGATGCAAATCGCGGTAGCATCGATAAAATGTCTGTATAATGGCGGAGAGGGTATACGAAGTCAGAATCGAGCATGATGAGATACGATCGCGGTACAAAGACTCCGCATCGTAAGCGAAAGGGCCTAACCCACATTTGACTCGACCGAGCAAGTCGAGAGCCGATAATGTGGGTTACGCGACTCCTTTGGCTCGGTGTGGTCAGTCCATTAATGCGTGTACATTCATGAAGCAAATAGCGCTTGTCGAACTTGGGCCAAGGCCACGGTCCCACGTGTCCAATTCGTTCTCGTCGAGAGGAATGACATTACCGAGTCATGATAAAAACACATCGAACAGGTATTCGTAAGAACGGGCGGCACAAGGTGTATCGTTCACTCTTGTTTTGCTTCTCTCTTCGGCAATAGCCATTTTATTCCTTCCGGCTGTCGCGAGTCATTCTACTCGATCGAAAGGTAAAGGTGAAGGGATCGAAAGGATGAAAAAGGATCAAAGGATCCTCGGAAGGTTCTTCCGGGATCAAGAACCACGAATCATCGAGTTTGGGTCCTTTTTCAGGGTTGCCGAGGTTAAAAGGTCAAACAGACCTCTTGGAAGGTCAACCTCGTGTCATAATAATTGCTGGCGAAATTGAAAAAAAAAAAAAATAGTCATTTTGTATTATTGGGATGGAATCCTAAATGTGCGAGTCCCGCTCATTCTTAGCCAGTCTTTTCTAAAACAAAATCTCTGCCGGAGAATCAATGTCAAGGGGGAGACTGCCTCACTTTTCTCGAGATTTCCCGGCTGTTGGACTCGATCTTGTTCATTGCTCCTGAGGAAAAGGACGACGCACACGGTAATAGGGTCTTGCAGGGAGAACATGACCAAGATGGGAGAGAAAGAGAGCGAAATAGAGAGGAAGGAAAAGAGCAGACGCTTTTCTGTGATGGCGAAAGAGTCTCGCGCAGTGGCGAGCGAGATCGTCCTAGCTCCAAGCGCGAGCGCATGGAAGAGCCTGCATTCCTGGCGTGACTCATAGGAATAAGCACTGCTGAAAGGAACGAGCTCAAAGCCTCAAAAGTCTGTTATATATATATATATTCTTGTGTGCGTGATCCCATATGGAGGAAAGGGTTCTTCTGGCGATTCTGCGATGACTGCAATGCCGCAAAATCCTGAAGCGATGAAATCGCGGGAGATAAGCTCTGGAAATGTTCGTCCCAACTGGCACAGAGACGAACGAGAGCCGGAGGAGAGCCGTGGAATTCCCAGTCATCTCTGTGCCAGACGCGAAAGAGTAATGGGCTCGCGCAGGTGCTAAAAGGATACTAAAATCCATATTCGGAGAAACGTAGACTCATTTGCATACATCCATGGATCATGCTCCCAATAGCGGTATTGTCCAGGGCAAATAAATCAGCGTTAATGTCCCGATATGTGGGTTAAGCCGAGGACATTTTTTTCGACAGTTTGGCGAATGGATGAAATTCCAAGAAAATTATCAATCACACTGATTAATCGAGCTTCGAGGATCTCGAGGACAAAAAGAATGAGGTAAAGGTGAAACTTTATTTGCAAGCGTTTTTTTTTTTGCAGTTTCAGGCATTTTTAACCAGTTTTGAAGGGTTAAATTTGTAAGAAATATTTCAATATCTCTGTGGAATTTTTCTGAATGTAAAAATCTAGTATTTGATTGAATATACTTGCGATTTAAAAAATGAAAAATAAAAATTCAACAATCATAATTTTGTTTAAATTTGATATTTCGAAAATTCCTCTGATCAACCGCGGGATGAACCTAATATCCCTCGGAAATTTCTCGAATTTTTCTTGATTTTTCAATTATTCGATTCCGAATGGGATTGCTCGCAGCGGAAGAGACTTTTTGAGAGATGCTTCCGGAAAATCGTCTGTAACTTTGTTAAAATTATGAATTCTGACGGGAAAAATTTTCGAATATTCTTCGGATGTTACCAGTTCAAAATACCAAATTAAAAAAAAATATATGTAATAAGAATTAAAAAAAAAAAAAAAAATTAGCAAAAATAGGCTTACTTCTCCTTTTAGACTGGAAGTGACCTCACGTTAGCCAGCAATTTTTTTGAATGTTTTTGCACGTTTCTTTCCCATTTATCTTTTGATTTATACTTCGTTATAATTTATGACAATGTTATTGATAAAAAATTCAGACAGATTTGCAAATTTTTCCCGCTGGGATACGAAAAAACCCCTCCAACTGTGTTGAGCCTCTGGCGACGAGTTTTATTATTTTTTTTTTTCAATTTTTTGCAAAAACGTTTATGGATTGATTCTGTGTCTCATTTTGGATTCGCGAGTTCTCGCGAATCGCGCGACTATCGATAAGCCGAGCTATTACAAACGCGGACGCACAGCGTGCGTTCCTCGCCCGCGGTTACTTTCCCTGACACACATATTCTCCGACTGACCAACAAACACGCGCTCGTACAACTCGCCAACTTCGAAAGCACACAAGCCACACATGTATGCGCATAGATTCGTATATGTACATATTCATTGAAATATGTACGTGCAAATACGAGGGAAGGAGTGCATGACAAAGTGGCTCCGCTCATGAAATACACGCTAATTCCTCTTTGACTATTCTAAAAACCCAACGATGGCAAATATTAGACCAACGAGAGTAGAAACAGGCTTTCATTTTTCCATTGACGATAAATTTCCTCGAGGATATGAGAATCGTGCCAAATTCTCACGATTCTCTTAAATTTTCTCTAAAATTCTACGAAGCTGCAGTTTGGATTGTTCCGGTGCAACGAAAAAAATTTTTTTTTCATTTATTTTTGGAGAAATTTACGGTTTGCTTATTTTAGAAATGATATTAGAAAAATTTTGATTCATTGATACTTTGATTAATTTTTCCTAAGAATTAATTATGAATTAAGAACTATTGATTGATATTTAATTCGAAGGATGCAAACTACAGCATTACCAAATTCTAATCTGCACGATTATGAAGATTTTAAAAATAACAACAAAATTATAAAATTGTTGATTTTCGAATTTCAAGGTAAACGTAAGACAAAAATAGAAATACTAACAAATGCGAGGATAAACATTGAAGTGTAATTTATAACGCACCTCATAATTCGTGATCGATAATTAATTTTATGTGGATCAAGGACGTTGAGTCCCAAATTGCAAATGATGAGAAAATTCTGAAAATTTGGTATATTTTTGGACCAAGTATTCAAGAGGTCGTGTAAGAACTTCACGACGATTAGGAAGCTCATTATCGAACAATTAACATTGACAAATTAAATTAAACTAAATGCAGTCTTACGGAAACTGATGTTACTTTGCGCGATAAGTTTTTTTGTTGATCTCTCAATTTTTGAATATCTAAAATATATTGAAAGCAACGGAAACAAAACCAAGTTTATTGATAAATATTTTTTTATTCGTTTCAAAAATTGTTCTTAACAAAATGTTAATATTTCAATAACGAGCTTCCTAATCGTCGTCAAATTTTTACACGACCTCTTAAATACTTGATGCAAAGACATACCAAATTTTCAGAATTTTCTCATCATTTTACATTTTAACCCTTAAGGAGGTTGAAGCAATGATGATAGAATTCGGAAAATTTGGTATGTTTTTACATCAAGTATTCAGGAGGTCGTGTAAAAATTTCACGACGATGAAGGAGCTATTTATTGAACAATTAACATTTAAAAGTTTCACAGGGACTCGACATCCTTAAAATAAGTATCGATTGATTGATCGATTGATCGACATTAAGACTAATTGTCATCAATTAAAGTTAACCTTAAAAAAAGGGTAAAAGATCTAATAATAGCTGAAGAATGATAACAAGGCTTGAGAGCTCAAGAGTTTAGGCTTCAAAATTGAAATTAAAATAATAAAGCTATTTTCAATAACTTATATCGTATTTTGGTCCAACCATTAATTGATAATAGTGCAATTACCAATATTCTGAGAATTCCAAAGCACTTTTTGCAAAAATTGTCAACCAAACCATCGCCAAAAGTGAAAATCGCGAAAGAACGTATCAGGATTCGCGAGAAATTGCAACGAATCGAGATTTTTTTTAATGGATCGAAGAATTATCGCATTCCAGCGCAGCCTTCGATGCATTACGTTGGCTCATTTCATTCGAGCATGAGAGAGGAGCGTTGTTTTATACGCGGCGAGTCGAAAAAAGTATTTACGCACGTTCCTTCGTTGCGTGCCCGAGAAGATAATACACGGAGAGTTAATATGAGAGAGATGGAGGATAATTACACATCAGCCGAGAAAGAAAGAGAGAGGGATATATAAACCCTTTTGCCTTCTCTATAATACGCGAATGGTGTAAAAGCGCGCGACTGACGATAACGATTTCAGCTTGTAATATAGCCTCGGCTCGGAGCGGTTACACCGGTAAGGTGTAACTCCTCCGAGGGTTTTAAGGGGTTAAACGCAGTCAGGATTTTAAGAAAATCGATTTTTTTAAATATTTAATTTTCGTAATGTACATATATTCAAGTTATTGGGGCGTTCCACGCCAAATCGGACACCATTGGGCTCTTGCATCTCCGATTTTTTTTGAAAATTTTTCATGTTTTGGTATTGGTTGAAAGAGGCCTCCGTGATTTTTTTCAATTTTTTTTTCGTCGAACCGTCGTCGAGATATCGATTTTTCAAAAATTACGTTACTTTTTTTTTTTTTAACGTCCATAACTTTGCGAAAAATGAGCCAAACGGGACGTTTTTTTTTTCAAAATTTTTCTTTTTAAACGTACTATTGATAAAAAATATCGAAAACAAATTTCAAACCGTAATTATTTGGGATTTTCAAGTTTTAAATATAAATTGTTGATTTACAAAAAAAAAACACGTACCGATCGATTTTCTTAAAAATTTCTTGTAAAAAACTGTCATTCATTCCACAACTTTTAAGCCCAAGTAAATAATGGGATAACGATGGGATCTATTTTTGTTTTTTCGATCTTTCAATTTCCATATTTTAGTTAAACATAACCGATCAGTCTCAAATTTCTACACAAGCTTTATAAATAATTTTGTCAGTAATTAATCCAAGATTTTTTTTACCGATAAATATTTCCCATTTTATAAACAATTTGAGGCAAAAATGTTCATCAAAAATTGAATTTTTTTTTTTTTAAGAAGCCGCCATTTTGTTAAAAATAAAATTTGGCTCATTCCTTCGATCAAATACTAGATTGTACCTTGTATCAACGACATCAGCGACTTGAAGAATCATTATTTTTTAAGAAGAAAAATTTCAAAATAAAATTAAAAGTTACAAAAATATGTATGTAAATTTTTACGTTGATAAATTAAAATAGCTTCCCGGAAAAAATTCTTGAAAAATTGTTTTTTTTTTCAATCTCCTGACTGCGTATAACCCCTTAAGCATAGGGCCGATGATTCAGACAAAGTTCCTCCCACGAGGGTTTCCAACGAACTACGATAGAATCTTTCGATGGCGTTTTTTTTCTAATTCGACTCTCATAAAATTTTCCAGACTCTCTCCCGCTCTTTCTCTCTCCTTCTCTGCTTTATTAATCCTCTTACTTTCTATCGGAAATTAAGGAAGCATGTTTCCCATAATATATGCGCATTGGCGTCGATAAATCTCCGATTTTTTCCATCTGGAAGACTCGAAATTTTCACAAGTCGAATCCAAAGAAAAAGCAGTCAAAATGCATGAATATTTATACTGATTGCCAGTGAACGATAAAAAAAAAAATTCTCATGAGAATATGTGGGTTGGATGGACCGTAAGATGGTAATTCCTGGCCGTGGGAATCATAATATTTCAGGGAAAAAAAAAGAAATCGTGGACTGAAAAAAATGCAAGATAGAAGGGAGTTCCTGATTTTTCTGAGCACACATTTCAATCTTATCTGAAAAGTTTTCTAATTTAAATTTTAGGTTTAAAATTTGTGCAGGGTCAGAGAAGTACTCTGTGAGAATATTCAGAGTCTAAACTGTCGGGCAATTAAATTTTTTCACGTGATAATCACGATGATAATCCGATAACTCAACTCGAAAATATCAACGTTTAGAATGTCATTTTATCAGATGGAAAGTGAAAGATTTATTGACCATTTGATCGAATATTTACAGAATTACCAAATATTGTAGAAAGTAAATGGGTCATTGAAATATAAATTAAAACATAACTTAAAAATTAAAATATAAATTTTTGAATTTTGGTAAACAAAAAAATTTTTTTTTACCTCTCAGTTAAGTCAAGTTGAGCAATCGTGTAGTTTTGTAATTTTGAGCGGTAAAAAAAAATAAAAGTAACAGTATTTTGATTTGAAAAAAAATTTTTTTTTACCAAAATTCCAAAATTTATATTTTTTAAACAAAAAAAACACCATCCTGAAAATTTCAGGATCTTTTCAGATCGGTACAAGGTATAAAATGAAAGAAAATTTAACCCAAAATTTAACGACGATCGTGGATTTACACGATTTTTAAAAATTCGAAAAATCATATTTTTGAAACAACAAAAAACACCTTTCTGAAAATTTAAGGATCTTTTAAGAACAGTACAAGGTATTATTTTTAAAAAATTGAACCAAAAATTTAATACGGAATTTGGATTTTCACGTTTTTTGAAAATTCAACTTTTAAAAACTTCTGACCAAATTTCATCGAAATTGAAAGGGGTCGATTCCAACTCTTGGTCGATTTGACATTGAATGACCCAAATTTATTTGGTAATTGAGGATCATTCAACGAATGTTAATTAGCGCCCGTCTAGTTTTTCGTCATCGAGACTCGGACTTCATTTTTGGCGTCTCCAATCCATTTCAAATGGCAGTGAAATTGGAAAATGGCCCTCAACCCTAACCAGGAATTATTTATGCAATATATTTAAGGTACTCTAATATTGCGAGAGGTTTCCTCATCCTAATCATCCTCCTTCTCTTTCACTTCCTCCTCGTATCTCGCCCTCTCCTCCGATCCGATAAATCGGGAATGCAAACAAGAGATTGTTATCTGTCCTGGGTTGCGCTCTTCCTTTATCGCGGATATTACATCTGCCTCCCATAAAAATGTATATATATATATATATATATATATATATATATATTAGGGTGTCCGTTATTTCCCAAGTTGGCGTTTTTTTAATCCCCCCCCCCCGCCCCCAGATCATTTGCACATAACGTAAAACGAATTTCAAAAAAAAGAAACCGTTTTGGAAGCGATTTGACCTTGCCTTTTAGACGGGTTTTCCCCATTTAAAATAAATGGGAATTTTACGTTTGTTGCATTGTATTTTTTTCGTCCACCGAAAAATTATTAAATATAGAACAATCATTGATTCAGCTTCAAATAATGTTCCTTTGAGAGAAAACATTTTTTAATTGGCGAAAAATAATATAGTGATAATTTGCGCAAGCTTTAAAAACCTGCAAAAAAAAAAATTATTTTTTATTTTCGGCAAATCATTAATTCCTAATGAATCTTAATCTTATATAATCTTAACAAATTTTATAACTCGAATAGTGAGGAACAAATAACATGTTTTTCAAATTAGTTAAGTAAAATTTACTCTTTTTAAATTTAAATTTATTTATATATCATGATTTTTTTCAAACGATCCTACTTTATAAGTACAATGTATTTCACATTTTCCCAATCATCCTGAGCCCGTTTTTGCGTATGATAGAATAATAATTGCAATACTTGTTTGTTTGTTGGTAATTCATTTCTATCAATTTTTTCTGTGAGGTCACCTAACAGATATATCAATAATACATTTCTGAGAGATATGATGCTCGAGAATTTTAATTCTGTAAAAATGGCGTCGTATCGATGAGAACGTGACTCACAGCGCTCACAGCGAGAAAACGTGGAATTTAAATTTGACCAAGAGCTTTCTATTTTCACCGAGCAGCGCTGTGAGCGCTTCAAGCGCTAGGGTAATATTTAAGGAGGTGTGGACATACTGTCCCCGTTTACCCAGAATGCAATGCTTATAACCGCGTGCTTATGCGACAGCTGTTTGCCATATACGTATATGCGCGCAGTGCACAAGCATTGCATTCTGGGTAATCGGAGACAGTATGTCCATACCTCCCTAAATATTACCTTACAAACGCTGCGAGCGCTGCGAGCCTCCTCATCAGTACGACGCCATTTTGGCGAACATCGTGTCTCTCAGAAGTTTAATATATTTGTTAGGCGACGTCGCAGAAAAAATTGATGGTAACAAATTGCCAACAAACAAACAAGTATTGCAATTATTATTCTGTCATACGCAAAAAACGGGCTCGGGAAGATTAGGAAAATGTGAAATACATTGTACTTATAAAATACGATCGTTTGAAAAAAAATCATTATATATAAATAAATTAAAATTTAAAAAAAGTCAATTTTACTTGACTAATTTGAAAAACATGTTATTTGTTCCTCACTATTCGAATTATAAAATTTTTTAAGATTATACAAGATCAAGATTCGTTGGATATTAATGATTTGCCGAAAATAAAATAAAACAAATTTTTGTAGGTTTTTAAAGGTTGTGCAAACTATCACTATATTATTTTTTGCCAGTTAAAAAATGTTTTTGTTCTTAAAGGAACCTTTTTTGAAGCTGAATCAATGATTGTTTTATTTTTAATAATTTTTCGGTGGAAGAAAAAAAAATACAATGCAAAAAACGCAAAATTCCCATGTATTTTAAATGGGAAAAAAACCGTCTAAAAGGTAAGGTTAAGTCACTTCCAAAACTGTTTTTTTTTAAATTCGTTTTAGGTTATGTACAAATGATCTAGGAGGGGGAGAATAAAAAAAACGCCAACTAGGGAAATAACGGATACCCTAATATATATATATATATATATAGAAACGTATACACTTGTATATCCATAGGAAAGCCCTTGCGAGCGGCGAGGACTTGGGAAAAGGGGGTAACGAGGCACGTTTTGCGCCGCGTTATAAACTTCGATGAGCCTCTTAGTTAGTTTTTATTTTTAATCCCGCTGCTGCTAAACCCTCGCGCGTGTCCTAGAGATTTTGCTACACGGCTTCCTATAAAATATAGCGTTAAGAAAGCGAGAGAGAGAGAGAGAGAGAGAGAGAGAGAGAGAGAGGGAGAGACGGGGGAAAAGGAGTTTCCTCGTGGCTCGGGACGAACCCCAGGCAAACACTCTCGCGCTCTATCTCAACGGGTATTTTTCACGCGAGAAATCGCGCCAACGAATTGATAAAGCGCGCACTCGCTGGGAGAAAAAGGAACTGGCCGAGAGTCCAGCGCCCAGAATTGGGGTTTCGTTTTAATAATAAAGAACGCCTATTTTTATTTAAAATGTTTTTCTTTCCGTAACTATTATCCACTGACTCTATTAAAATCTAAATTTTAGTTTTGGAAAGCTGGGAGATCAGAAGTGACGGTCATTTTCACCAAACTTTGAACTTGAGCGTCGAGACAATTGGTCCAAAAATTGTTAAAAATAATATTTTTAGAATATTTAGAATATAGAAAGAAACCTAGCTTCAGAAACCAGGAGGGGAACGGTAGCAAATTTCGAATTATATTATTAATAATACATTAATAATATATTATTAATAATACATTAATAATATATTATTAATAATGCATATTGTTAATTCTACTGTTTCGGGCAAAAAAAAATGAGCCAAGTGAAAGCGACAACGCAGACTCGCTGCTAATGACGGTGGGGGCATCATTATGCAAAATATATAATGCCATTCCGTTTTTTTTGCTCTGTCCGTTCCTCTTCGATAATACGCCAATGTGCGTGGTGAAAAATTCGATCTTTCGCACTTTCGCAATTTTTATGTTCCTCAGAACTTATCGATGCGTGAATAAAAATAAAAAAATAAAATGTATAGGATATCTACGAATTTTAATCGATTCGGTGTCTCAATGGCGTTATAATCAGTTGTAAAAGTTAAAAAATCATATTTTCTTCGTAATCGCTATTTTTTATAGTGAATCGTCTGACAAATATTCTTTGAAAATTTCAAAGCAATGGAATCAACAATTTCTTGAGATACTTTTTATTTTATACACGGACATTGTCAATTTTTTGGTAAAATTAATGCCAACTTTGAACTCCCCGCCAAAATTCCCAATTCGTTGGATATTAATTTTCCAAAATATCAAACCTGCATAAAAAAAAATATGATTACGCTAAAAAAATGCAGAAAAACGCTTTTTCATAACCTCTTAATCAGCAAATCTAGAAAGTTGTTTCGGCATTCTTTATTCCTCAACGTTTATTCCTGTCCATAACTCGTTAATTTATCGATTGAACGATTAAACGTTGACCCGGGATAAAAAAAAAATATACAACGTCGTATCGATAATCACTTTTACGATTTTTTTCGAATTTCGTGTTTTCGCAGCGTATGCGTAAGATTCGCGCAACATTTATCATCTTTTTTGCCGTGAATGCGATGAATAGCGTGTAATCTTTGATCAACTGGCCCGTCCCCTCGTTTCTCTCTTTCAGGTGAGCTGTGCAAAGAAAAAACGATCGTTTCGCGGCGGCATTGTTCATATTTTACGAATAATTGCCACTATATCGATTCTCGAGACGTTTCTTCCTCTATATATCCGCCAATGCAAATAACGTCAAAGTGCGGTTCATCTCTCAACGTGAATTACGATCAACCGGCTTTTATTTTCCATTCCACGAACAAAAATTATCGCACGCGTATAAACGTTTCATTACACATTTCCATTTATATGCATCCCACGAACGTTAATTTCCAAAGAGCATTCTCCATTGATCGAACCATACTCTTTTTAAATTAAAATGAATAGTTTTCAATTATAAAATAATTGCGATTTAATAATTTCCATAAATAATAATAAAAAATCTTAATTACAATAATTTTTATTACCTTTTGAGCCAAACATATCGATATGTCAAAGTAAAAAGCTCGATTAGCCCTTTGAATCTTGCTTAAATTTTTTTTCCCAAAATGGCGGCGGCAATTCATAATTTTATTTGAATTTCAAAAATTTTCATTCATTCTTAGGAACAAGGATTCTCGGCTAAACACAAAATTTACGAATTCTTTGATTCAATGATAAATTTAAAAAACTCGACCATAATTTCTCCCTGCAAAATTATTGAAGACCATTGAAATTTGAGAAATCTAAAATACGAGTGAATTATTATCACAACGAGCGTCAAAAATTTCAATACAGACTCCCCACGTTGGATCGGACCTAGAAAGGGATAAAATTCTTTTTTTCAACGTTTTCCCTCTTTTATACTTGAATTTACCTGAATTCTTTTGGTGGCCATATTGCCCCATCTTTCCCCAAAATTCTAACAGTCATCGACGAAACGACTGAGAATTAAAATAAGGCCAAGGCGTGGCTCGGGATGACAACGAGAAGAATTTATGTATCTCGTGAGCTCAACGATACGGAAAAAAAATCGTTTATGAACGTATATTCTCAAAATATGTTAGACGCAGTCATGGGAGTTTGCGCAATTCGGTAAATATCGTCGTTCCATCGCAAATAGCACGTGCAAACGCCTCGAACATTCGACATCGACCGAACATACAGACACATACGAATCGAAGACAAACTTTTGGTTTTGGTCGCAGGTTGCAGGTTTGGCCAACATTCGTGCACTTATTTCCCCGCTCAACGACGAATCTCGCCGGAGACTCTTCATAACCCTCTTTTGCACCTCTGTAAACGCGTATTTTTGAAAATTTGTTAAAAAAATTTCAATTTCCGCCATTTTGAAAATATTTACCTGTTTTGACCCGTTCTCCGCTCAGGTAGATTTTGTGGAATCTACGTGAAAATTGTTATTTCTGATTTGTCCAAAAAAGCTCTCATTCGCCATACAAATTTGATAATTAATTGACGAATGAAATTTGATTTATTCGCGCGACTTGAATTTTCAAGTCACAATAAAATCCTCATCGTTAAGATCATGACCCGTCGTCCTTTAATTCCAAAACGATAATTGCAAATAACTTTTCATCCGACTTGAAAAAAAAGTTGAACGAACCAACTATCGAAATATCGTCGATTTACTTTGATTCCAGGATTGGAATAATGATATTCATTGACAAAAATGATTGCGATGGAAAAAACGGGCGGATGAATCGTTCGCCAGGAATTTCGTTTGTCATCGTGAAAAAATAGCGATAAGAAATTCGCATTAGTCGGAAAAAGGCGTTTACACGGTGAAATTGTTAAAGTTACACCTGTTTACACACACGCACGCGTATGACGAACAACTCGGGAGTGTAACTCTGTCCATATACTTGTATAAACCGTCTTATTTGGAAAATACAAAACTCCATGAGGCGGAATTTTAGCAAACAAAAGGGCGTAACCCGACGAGGATTTAACGGGTTAAATTGTACGTTGGGTTGTTGGCCGATGTAAGCTGGATAATCGCATGGATGTACGAGGATATAAAACGGCGGCTACTGACACCTAGAATTATTATTCACTGCCTCTCGAGAATACGGTCTGCACAAACGAGAAACTTGACTACCGAAAGCGTTGAAGCGCCCTCGATAGTCGGAAAAACATTGCCAGAGATGAGGTGATTTCCCCTCGCATAAAAAAAACGTAAAGATTGAGGGTTTGAAGAATGTAGAGAGGGGAATGAGGGTCAATGGAAAACTGAGAGATATTGACCTGGAGAAGAAATATTTCGCAGATACGAGAGAGAGAGAGAAAGGGAGAGATAATACGCAATTTTCATCTCTACCGTTGCAACTCGACCATCCGGAATTGAGTTAATTTTACTTCACGAAAAAACGAAATAGAGTTTTCAAATTCCGTGAGAAATGATTTTATCCCAACGAAAACCACATCGAAACCCGAAAAATGTTAAATACTCGAAAAGTTTATTTGCTATTTTCCGGTATATTTTATCGCCACGAATTAATTGATAAAATACTAAAAAAAAAAAAAAAAGTCTCTTGATTCGATAACAAAAAAAATAAATCCTGAACTAAATAAGAGTGATCTTTTAACATTGAATTTGAAAGATACTTCGACTTTGGGCGTGGGAAAAAAAAATAAACAAAGCTACGATCGAAGGCGATGAAGAGGAAAAAACAGAAAGTGCGTTCACCCGATGCGTTTCACGAATCTCGAATTTTGTTTTTATCATTATTATCATCATCATCATTATTATTCCTTCACAGGACACTCTCGCTCCTCGCTATTGTCGTAGATACAGTAACATCCCGCCCCGTCCTCGTCATCTTGAGGTTGCGGTGTGTGCCATTGCGGTTTCGTGTCTTGTCTCTCGACAGACTTTTAGAGGCATTTTCTGCGGTCAACGTAATAGCTTGCCCAATAATCGCCTCTTCTCTTTTACACTCGTCTCCCTTTTCCACTTTTATTATCCAATCTACATCGCACTTTTCTGCGAATAAATTTTAATAATAATTTGAATTTGAATTATCGCAAGATTATAAATTATGCTCAAGTTTGCATCGTTGCAACGAAAACTCATTTCGATTGATTTTTAGTGAGATTTTGAAAAATGGCAACCTGGAAGATTGACTCTGTCGTCGCCATTTTTTTATCAAAATGACGATAAAAAATTTTTTTACCATCCCATTCCTCTTGCTATACTACCAAAATAAATTGTTAAAGTTGGGCCTTTTTTCAAACGATACGGAAACGAAATTTTCGCAATTTTTCGTGAAGACGGACTGAAACATTCGTGCAAAGTGCCTTGAAAAATGCGAGAAAGAAAAAAAGAAAGAGAGAGGGAGAGAGGGGAGAAGGAAAAAAAATTAAAAGAAGCAAAAGGAACTCTCTCTGGTCGTCGTAAAAATCAACGCATTGTGTTTGACTTCCGAGCGGAAAGATGCGAGAGTAGCCTCTTACGATATCCCGTTTCCCCTCTATTTCTCGCTGCACCGTTTCATTTTAGTTTGCATTGTCTCGCGAATTATAACCTCGACGAATCTTTGTTTTTTTTTCTTCTTTCAGATCACGCAAAAGCGATATCTCGAATCTGAGAAATTTGCAAAAATATGCACTCGTCGAAAGTAATATATTATATATTTAATATATAATAATATAACAAATGTATGTAAAAGATAAAAATATTAAATAATTTGTATAATAATAGTTTAATTTGTTTATTTATATTATATTTTGTGTATATAAATTGCCATTCGATTCGTGAGAGAAAACACTGAGAAACGTGCATCAACGAGATCCGCGCGGCGACCTGATGCATTTTCTCTGTAAGGTAGAAATTAGAAGGAAAAAAAAGGAAAGAAAAATCGAGAAAATAAAAAAGATGCCGAGAAATCGAGCGAGCCATACGTGGTCGCGAGAGAGTAACGCTCATTCCTGATGTCTAATGCTCGTCCTATATAAAACAAACACACACACTACACACACACACACACATATATATAAATATATATGACTTATTCTCTGAAACACCACCATTGTTTTTGTTCCCTTTTTGATCTTCATCAAAAAAATGCTCAGTTCTCAAAGAATAATATTTGTGATTTTTTTAAAATTCTTGGAAATTCTTAAATAAGAAAAATGAAAGCCATGAAAATTATCGGAAACGAAAAAAATTCGTATATTTTGATAAATTTATTTATGGTTTTGAAATTTTTGAAAAATACTGACAGAATTTTAGATTCTCTAAAGCTCACTAAATTTTATAAACTCTCGAAAGCCCTTGAAAATAAATAAATAACGAAAATGGAAGCCATGAAACTGATCAGAAATGAAAAAAATGCATAGCGTATTTGTCCATATTATTTTATTTATTTTTTTTTTTTAAATACTGACGAATTTTTTGGGATATCGTGAAAAATTAATGGTGCCCCATGGAGGGTATTTAGAAGCTATGGAAAAATTTGTCCATGGCGAGATTGATTGTTTTTGGTATTCCAGAAAATCGATCGTATGTATAATATCGCAATGTGGATTTATACATTCGCGTTGAATCGCACAGTACGTCTGGAATACTCTCTCGGTACTCGTGATTGTTCGCCATGGGGCGAATAGCGATAGTTCATACACATATATGGGGCATTCCAGGTCAACTCGACCGACCTTCGATCCTCACTCCCTCTCTCTCGCATTGGAATAATTTTTTTCCACCATTGTATACTGACTCTGATGAGCACTTCCAATAATATAGTTTTTTTTTCAATCATTCGTTATTTATAAATTTTAAAGGGCGTAAGAAAAAATTCCAAAAGAACTAAAAGTGACTTTGAGCTTCGTACGATAGTGGAGAGAGTCACGAAAAAAAATCCTAAAATCTGAGAGACTCGAGTCAAACGTTGTTTGAATTGACATGGAAAAACCCGCCCATTTTCCGATCCACGTATTTGTAGAGATGTATAATATAGACCACGCAGAAACTCGATGTAAAGTGCATTACATGCTTTTGCGAGATTTATCATTGCTCTGGGTTCCAATGCGAATAATCGACAGATTTTCAACTCAATGTATTGTCATTTCCAAAAAAAAGTATACACGGCGTAAATAGGATAAATCCATTTATTTGAGAAACTTTCTAATGGACCAAAGATTTTGTAGATTAATTTCAGCCTTTAAATTCTTATTGAGAACAAAATTAAAAAAAAAACACACATTTTTCAATATTTTCAATCAACAAAAAATACTCAAAAAGGGATAAGATTCTTTGACTATTAATTTTCCAAAGCTTCATTTTATCTATCGCTAAAAACCAAAAAAGTAAATATTGAAAAACTTCTCCAAAAGAATATTTAAAGAAATGCGATTTTTCAAGTATTAATTTTCCAAAGCTCCGTTTCATCTATTGCTAAAAACAACAACAAAAAATATGGAAAAATTTCTTCATACATCAGGGAATCTAATTTTTCATCTCTCAGAATTTTGTCTCACAAAACATTTGGATAAGAAATTCATTTAGTTCCAATTACGAAATATCAATCGTGGGATCTTCTCGGTGCCTAATTTTTTTCCTCCATTTTTTTTCTTAATATTCTAGACGTTACAGAACGTTTGAGCAACGAGATATAAAAGTCATAATTCATCGTCGACTCTGTCGGCAATCGAGTGGCAAAAGCCTTGGAGCAATGAAATATCGTAACTACGCAATTTACAAAGGTGAAACAGGTGTGAAAAACCGAGGTGCACGCGAGCACATCGGATCAAAAGAATGTCCACGGACAATCGAGAGGAGAAATTTTTTTTAAAAAAGAGAGACAAAAAGCTAGAGTTCAACGATGAATTTACCAGAGAAATGGGTGAGTTTGGGTCAACAACTGAGGAGGTATTTCACTAAAAAAAAAAAAAAAGAAACAAAAATCTTGACGGGTCTTTATGACGAGGCAATTGTGAACAAAAAAACACTCAATACCGTCGTCATTCGGCTCTAATATAGTTTCGAGTCTATAATTATCCCAACGAGTTCTCAAACTGACCCTTTCTCACATTTATACACTTGTACATAAATACGATGTAAAATTTCACGAGGCATAGAAGAACCTTCTTTGCCGAGTGTGAAATAACAACTTGCGCCCTTTTTATTCTCAGGAGTAAAATCACAGGCGCGTGTATATTTCTTGAGAGATAGACAGCAGTTTATATATACCGAGCCTTTTTCATCGAATGAGCATTTTCTTTTTTTTTTTGACAAACCCTGCGAAATCCCTGAGTGAATGAACTCTCTGCCAATTATCAATGATTAATCCCTTCGGGAATAAAATTTTTATTCCGTATAGAAAAAGTTCAATTTTTTGAAAACTGAAACGAGATTTTCATGCCGGTACTTTCAGAATGAAAGTTCAAAAAATAACATTTAGAAAAAATGTCCGGAAATTCGTAAGTGAAAAAATGTTTGTGATGATTACGGTTTTTTTAATTTTTCAGCCTCCGAGCTCAATTTTTTTTTTTTTTTTTTTTTTTTTTTTTTTTTTTTTTTAAAGTATCAACTGCGTCAGATGATAAATGAATTCAAACTAATTATTGAATTTAAACTAATTGCTCACGGAATTTGGTTTGGATAAAAATAATGAATTATTTCAAGAAATCCTCATGATCGGTTTATCTTTGGTACTTTTGCAAGTGTCAAGATCAATTTTTTATTTACCAAATGAACTACGAAAAAGATTGATGCTAAATTCAAAGAATACGGCTTAGGAGATTCATTTTTGAAAAATTTAAAATTGCCACAAATTTTTGTAATTACACTAAATTTGCACTAACTTTGATATTAAGTTCAAAAATAATGAATGAGAACTTAAAATTTTACAAAACTGCAAAATTGAGAAAAAAAATAACGCAAATCTTCTAGATTTCATAATTTAAAAAATTTCAAAGTAATTAATCGGGAGTTTAACATTTTTTAAAATTGTAAAATTAAGAAAAAAAAAATCTGCAAACTCCCTAATTTTCGAAATGTTACAGGCATCTATGGGAAGCTTAAAAAATAAAATTAAAAAAGGAACTAATTAATGGACAAACAGTCAAAAATAGCAAACAAATAGCGAGATATTCAAATTTTCAATTTGCACGACTTTTTTGGGAGAAAAAAAAGAGCGACTATACCGATGAAGAATGCTTGCTACATATTGGAGAGGAGAATCTCCCCTGGGCGATATGATCGAGAAACGAAAAGAATAATAACTAATATATCGCGTTCGCGGCGCGTTGTAATTAGGGCGTGCGAGGCCTCTCTCTCTCTTTTCTCTCACCGTGTGGCGTCACGTGTCAGCGAGCATCGCATTATATCCACACACGCTACGTCCTTTTTCTTTCTTTTTTTTTTTAATCACATATTATAGGTGTGGCTAAATACCAGAGGCTACTACTTGATTATTCGAGAAAACGAAATGAGAGTCGCGCCGATGGATTTTTTTTTTCCCGAGTTAATGGGTGCGTATCGAATAAATATACTCGGCGGCCCGGATCTTTTTTTTATTCCCTCGCAAATCAGCAGAGATTCACGTCTATTTGGTTCTTTCACGCGCCATGATGCAGGTGCAAAAAAAACGGGTTTAAAGAAAGTGGGGAGGGGGGGGGGCATGAATAATTAATATGAATCAATCGATCGGGTTGGTTATTTTTTCCCCCGCAAATGTTTAAGGAATCGCGAGAACACGAGTGTTGAAATCTCTCTCTCTCCGTAACTCATCAGTCATGCTTAAAATACTCAACTCGGTTGAGTATTTTTTTTCTTCACACTTTTTCATAGCGGACTGCCCGGAAAAAGATAGAAAGTATTCTCGTTTCTCGGGCGCCTATAAATTAACATCTCGTTTGAGATTGATGGCTCAATAAAAGGGGGTCACGATTGAGTCACATTTAAACGAAAATAAAATTATTTGGGCAAATCGAATAGATATTATGCCGATTGAATATTTTGATTGATTTAATTGATTTTGTTTCGATTGAAGAAAAATTGAAGTCGTTCGAATCAACGTTATTTGAATTCAGTGAATTATTTATTGATTCGTATCAATAATCTTCGTTGGAAATGAATTTTAATTGAAGAAAATTGATTTTTCTGACGAGGAAGGAAAGTTTCATTGAGTTAAATCTATTACACCGTGGAAAAACGGAATTTACATTATTCGAATAAATTTTATGCGAATTTGATTGAGTCTGATCGATTGTAATCAATTTAATTTTAATTAATCAAAATTAGCTCATTCAAATTTTTCATGAATAACATTTTTGGTTGATGTTGACCAATTTATAAATTAAATAAAATTGAGAAAATTAATTTAAATGTTAAAAAACCATAAATTTATGTTCAATTGATACTCGGGCGGTAAATAAAAAAAAAAAATATTGCATCTGGTTCGACTCTGAATGAAAGAATAATTATAATAAATCAGAAAACACGTGCAAACGGGAGAAAAAGCAGCCACGTGCGTTCAGTGAGCGATTAAGAAATTCTCGCACTCAATAATCAGAATGTTTTTCAAAATGAATAAAAACAACATCCGAGTATTTCATAAGTGATGACAAAATTATTCAAGATCCGACATGATTGCGAAGCGAAAGAAATATTTAGTTTTTTCACTGAACATTAAATTTAAAAAAAAAAATATGGAGTGAGGGGAGCAAAGAAAAAAAATTGAAAAATCAATCTATATCAACTAATTTCAATGTTAAAACGCTCGGAGCGTCCTCTGGATATTTTTTTGTTTTGCTCCTTGCCAAAAATTATCCCTCATCAAAAGAAATATATTGCAAATTAAGTAATAAAATTAAAAATAGCAAAATTAAAAACAAGCGCTCAAAAGTTTCCGGACAAAACTTTAAAAAAGGTCTGGAACTCTTGTTTATGACATTTCACCGGAAGTCAACGTAAACTAATTTAACAGACGGCATTTTAAAGGAGAAGAATTACGCTTCCTTTCCTGTTTTTTAAATTGTTTTTACAATTCGTTCTTAGATTTGGACTCTATTTTGAAAACAACTGTTTTTCGCGGTTTTCCTCTCTCCAGGTGCTAGAGAAAATTTGTTAAATACATTTTCACGATTAGATTCATAAAGGGGCAAGATTGAGCTTCAATTTTTTTTTTTTTTTAACATCGAGAGATTTTTTTTCGAAAGTTATTCTGTTTTTTTCTGAAAAGGGCATAAAAAAACAAAAATTTTGAATAAAAAACTTTTAATTTGGACCATCATTAAAGAATTTATGACCAAAATACCAAAAAAGAGCAGTTTTTTTGTTAATTAAATATCATTTGAACGGGTAATAAAAAAAATCTTAAAATTTAACAGGAAGGGTCTTTTAATGGATACTAAAAAATATAAAAATATTGAGGAAAACAAAAAAAAAGTTTTTCAAACTGTCCGATTTGGAATGGAACGCCCCATATATATGTTAAACGTTGCCCGGTCTTTTCTTTATAAAAATCGCGCGCAAACTGAGTTGAAAAGTTCGCGCGTAATTCGTCAGAATTTTACAAACGCTAGTAAACAAATCGTCGGATCAAGTCCAGGGAGAGAGAGTGAGAGAGATTGAAAAAAGAAAGATATCGAGAGAGAACGAAATCGAGACACTTAACTTACCGGCGATATAATCGAGGGTTTAAGAGCGAGCCACGGTTTGTCGTTCGGTGCTCCCTTTCCCACGGGGACCGCCGATATATTTCAATCCGACACGGCCACAAGAACGTGAAAGAGAATGAGAGATCACGAAAGACGGTGGAAAAGCACACACACGAACAAACACATAAACACACAGTGGTACTCAGTGATTTTTAAACGAGTGCCGCAATGTCGCACGAGGGGTTCACACTGTGAATCGCACGAGAAAAATAGTCCGCTGCACTCTCGACATATAAACACTTTCACGAAAAATTTCGACGCGATTGTAGTATCATGAAAATTCTCCCGAGAATTGCGAAAAAAAAGCTTTCTATTTGCGTCGATAAACGTTACTTCGAATTGACGTAAACTCGTCGCGCGTTTATCGGGCGGCAAATTGATTATTTTCACGTTTCTCGACGTGCTTTACCGCGCGCGTTTTTTACCGACAGATAAGGAGTCTTTTCGCACGTTCGAGCAACACGAATATTTCACATTTATTCACGACAGAACCGTACTTGTTTCGCACAATATCCGAAAAATATCGTCCGAGGGACAGTGTGTACGCGAGAAATAATTATAAGAATAAACGACGAAGCGAGCGCAGAGACACGAACCACGCGATCAGAGGGCGCGCGCGCGCGTTGTTTACATTCCGCGTTCGTAAGACCGAGTGAGGGAAAAAGGCAAAAATAAGAAACGTCGAACACGGCCCGCGTATGAGGTATTTGTATGTATGTGTATATATATAATTATATATACGAGGGAGCCGGCGTTTGTATTGTGTTACTCTATCTACGACGATGTCTCGAAGGCAAGTGCGCGAAGGCACCAGTGAGTTTACTAAGGGGAAATCGAGACCGCGACGAGAACGGTCGCGCTCTCGCTCGCTCTCTCTCTCTCTAGCTCTGTCAGTCTTCCCCACTCCTTCGCGTGCTTTCCCTCTCCCTGGCGCCATCTCTTTTCCTATAGTAAACTTTCTTGTTCTCTCGCTCTCTCTCTGTTTTATTCACGCTCAGTGCCTGCCCCACTCTGTTTGAGATCGAGAAGACGGGTACTATGGGTAAAGGTAAGCTTCGAGAGAGAGAGAGAGAGAGAGAGAGAGAGAGAGATGATGGTTATAGGTTCTGTGTGCCCGCGGGATCACCGTCCCTCTTGAAAAAGACCGATAGAACTGTTAGAATCTGTTAGAATCAGGGACAAATGCACACGAAATTCCAACAAAGATTTATGAGGAGTTATAGAATTCTATCGGTTCATATCTGTCCTTTTCAAAAGGGGTGGGCACATCATTCCCTCATAGCCTCCAGTCTTATCTACATGGGGCATTCAACGACACCTCGATCGAAATATTACCTTGATATTTCCTCATTTATTCTTCATTTTTTCTTAAAGCGGTATTGTTGTCTAGAATTATCAAAAAATCATTTTTTTCATATCCTTAAAATTTAGACCTTTAATAATATCCTCGACAGGAAATTTTTTAATTCCAATAACTTAGGGAGTTGGAGCTATTTTAGTGATGCAGCAATTACGGTCGTGACGTTGGAGCAAATCAGTATATGGGTCATTCCATGTCAATCGACCAATAGTTGGAATCGACCCCTTTCAATTTCGATTAAATTTGGTCCGAAGTTTTCTTTTACCATAAAACAAAGTTCTACCGAAGGAAATGAAAATAATTTATTTTTTTCGAAAGTTATGCAAAATTCAAAATTTCACAATTTTTTCAAATATCTCGAAAACTATTATAATTACAAAAATACGTTCTGGGTTTATTTTAAAGAGTATACTTGGGGCTACGAAAAAAAAGTTTTGAAAAGACCATCGACTCGAGTCCGGAAAATACGACGCGGACAATTTTTCGTATCGTACTCGATTTAAGCGCCTGACTTATGCTACTCGCTCTACGCGAATGCCCGTCGCGCTGCCTGCCATCAGGCGCGCCTTCGTTCGCTTTGACTCGCGCCCAAGCACAACGATACGCGCTTGTTTGTACAGGGAATGAGCGAACGTGAATTGAAAAATTCATGTTTTTGAAAAAAAAAAACCTTTCTGAAAATTTCAGAATCTTTCAAGATCAATACAAGGTATTGTATAAAAAAAATTGAACTGAAAATGTACCGTTGATCGGTGGATTTTCACGATTGTTAAAAATTCAAAATTCTCCAAATTCATAATTAAAAAAAAAAATTGTTTCGAAGACTAACCCAGAACGATTTTTTTGTAACTATAATATTTTTCGAGATTATTCTTGTTTCGCATTTTGGTCAAAATTGAATCTCTTCACTAAAGTGATTGCAAGTTTTTTGTAAATGAGATTTCGACTTCAGTGTGATCTCTTTGGGATCGTTGAAGCTTCAAAATGCCGCTTGGTTCATCCGATTCCGATAATTTTTCGATTTTTGGCAGATTTTCAAAGTTCGACCATCGACTTTTGCAAATTTTTCAAGGCACCCCTTACCATTTTTTTCGGCGATTTTCAAAGTGCTCTCATTTCTAAAAAAAAAAAAAAAAAAGTTTTCGGAATGAACCAAACGCGATTCTCTGAGTTTAGTGGACAGCCTTTAAGTACGAAAAAGAAATTTTAGAATCAGTCGAACAGAAGTGAAGTTATAACCTCTTGAAATTTCGCTATTTTAAAGTTTCTGAAAAAAGTATCCCAAAAATGAGTCAAAATTATTTTTTTTTAAGTTTTCGAAGCATATTTTAATGCCAAATTTATCGCTGATTGCAATCACTCAAAAATTTTGATAAAAACAATTTATTCTGAGAAAAAAGAAGGAAAAACTAAGAAAAAAATGTTTTTTGGTGCAGGTTTAAAATTTGCAAATTATTTCCTCAGCATCGTTCAACACATTTACGAAGCTTCCTCGTCGAGAAAGCCAAAGTAACAAAAGCTCACGAACAACTACTTGCACATTCGTCAAAATGATAATGAAGCAATGTGCAAATTTTACATCTCCACAATGTTTTTTCCCTTGTACCAAAGCTGCCTAATTTCGAGGAAGCAAGAAACCGGCCTCATAACTTTTCCGGTCAAGAATCATAATCAACGATTACAATTCTTGATTATTAGAATTAACGCAGAGTCTTCCAGCGAGCAAAATAATCAATATCTCTGTCTTCCCACCCAAACTGTGTGTCTGTGAGAAAAAAAATGGAATTAAAAACGTTGAAGAGATGAAACAGACGTACGAACAAAGGAACAAAAGACGCGAGATTCCCGGCTGAACATTATGATCGCTCGTCGTGACCACTGTCGCCGCTTCGTCGCTTTCCATCTCTGGTTTTTTCTTTTTTTCTTTTTTTTCTTCTCTTATTATCCTCTCTCTTATACGTTTTCCTCTCCCTTATCGCTCTCTCCCTTTCTCCGTATCTTCTCGAAGGGCTCTCTTGATCGCTTCTCCGTCGTCGTTCGCGGGGAGAGAAGGGACAAGCTCATCAACGCGCCCTCTCGAGGACGGCAAGAACGGAACGGATCGAGAGTTGATTGCACTCGTGGCTTCCGCTCTTTCGGGAACTCAGACCCGAGCGGGAAAGAGAGTCCGAGAGAGCGATCACTCGACTGCGCTTCGTCGATTACGCACCTGTGCATCTCCGTGACGACTCTTTGATGCATTATTATATTCTCAAGAGCATCGATTCAACGTCCACGAAAGTGTTTTGAAAGCACGATGACAGAAAAAAAATCATCCTCGTCATCCCTCGTCGTGGATTTAATTTCCTTCAAATTGCGCGTCTTCCCACGACGTTTTCAAGTCTCAGGCGTCACAGCGGACGAGCAATTTCTCCTGAGGAAATTTTCGCACCTCGCGTCGATGGTGGCAAAGAAATTTTTCACCCCTTTTGCTGCTCGGAGCTGATATATGGCTTATACGTATGCAAGATGAACGAAAAGCCCGAGCCAGATGCTCTTTTAATGGTTCTTCTCTTTCTCTCGAGGCTCTTTACATCCGCAATTTGGTCCGTAATGCATAATGCTCAATGTACACTACCGGCGAAAAGTTGCCGGACAAAACTGCGAAAAAGGTCTGGAACGTTTTTTTAAATGCCATTTCGCCGAAAGTCAACGTAAACTAATTTAACAAACGGCATTTTAAAGGGGAAGAATTCGGCTTTATTTTCTGTTTTTTACATTTTTTTTACAATTTGTTTTTAGATTTTAACTCTATTTTGAAAACTACTGTTTTTCGCATTTTTCCCCTCTCTTCATGTGCACCCATCTTCCAGAAGAATTTTTTTCAATACATTCTTACGATTGGATTCATAAAGGGGGAAATTTGAGCTTCAGTTTTTTTTCTTTTTAAACTTTGAGCGATTTTTTTTCCGAAGTTATCCAGTTTTTTGTGAAAAACGAGGAAATTTGAAAAATCCCGTATAAGACGAAAACAAAGAGGATTCATGAAAAACTTTGTAATAGCAAAAAGTTGCGTTTGTTTTCGTTTAGTCCAGTGGAATTATTTCAGATTTTTTTTCTAACATTTTTTTTTTCATATTGAGGCTGAAAAAAAAAAATTTGGGAAAAAAACTTGAAAAAAAAATTCCGATGTGTTGACAATGATGAAATAAAATATTTTACCCTCTTGAAATTTTATCAATAATCCCATAGTTCTCGAGTTATGGTAATTGAATGATCTGCGCTACGACCCAGAAAATGAGAATAGACAAATTTTTGAAAAAAAAATCTGAAATAATTTCTCTAAACTCAACGAAATCAGACGCAACTTTTCGCTATCTTCAAGTTTTTCATGAATTCTCTTTGTTTTCGTGTTATGAGGGATTTTTCATATTTCCTCTTTTTTCACAAAAAACAGAATAACTTTGGAAAAAAAAATCGCTTAGTTTAAAAAAAAAGGAAATTAAAGCTCAAACTTTCCCCTTTATGAATCCAATCGTAAAAATGTATTTAAAAAAATTCCTCTGAAAAATCGGTGCACCCGAAGGAAGAGGAAAAAAAGACGAAAAACAGTTGTTTTCAAAATAGAGTTCAAATCTAAAAACAAATTTTAAAAATAACTAAAAAAACCGGAAACGAAGCCGAATTCTTCCCCTTTGAAATACCTTTAAATTAGTTTACGATGATTTCCGGCAAAATGGCATAAAAGAACGTTCCAGACCTTTTTTGAAGTTTCGACGGGAAACTTTTCGCCGGTAGTGTATATCAGAGTGGACGAAAGAATTTTTCAAAAATCTTCCCATCGACTCGTGGTCAAGATTTTCGTGAGTTGAACATGAATAAAAACAAATAAGAGCGAAGAAAAAAATTGACCAAATTAGAAATCCGCACATTTCCATGGAACCTATGTATATGCGAGATTTTATTTCTCTCACCTCTTCGCAATGTCCACTGCACCACCCTGACTCGCAATATCTCCTCTTCTCGCGGTAATCCATTTTCATTTTGCGTCGTCATCGCTCTGACGATGAGATGGATTTACCGACCTACCGCGGACGCGGGTAAATCTAGAGTATTATTTCGCTCTTCGTTCGGTCTAAAAAAATTTAAAAAATTTTTAAAAATCGGTTCATCCCAATTGTTCTTCAGAATTCTGTATCGATGTGTTAAATATACCGATCGCTCATTCATTTTGCTCAAAAAGTATTGTCTAGAAGGCGGAGGAACGGTTATTAAAAACTATGTAATCCGTCGACTGAATTATGACGGATATTTCTCTGCAAACTTTTATAACTACAAAAATTTCTACTTTTTTGTTCAATTTCCTAAAAAAATTCTTCATTCACCGACCGGATAAATTCATGTAAAAGGCAATATTTTTAATTTTACATCGGACAGTCGTTCCGAACGATTTTACTCGATGCCAAGAATCCGGAAGGTTTGTTATAAATGCGGATCACGCCTATGTTACTCGTATTGAGAATTGAAAAAATTATGACGACCCTCTTCGCGTCCATTAATTTTTCATTCCGCCGAATGTTTGGAACTTTGCGTGCAAGAAAAACATTTTCACGGATAAAATCGTGTTTATCGATAATTTATAAAGTTGTTTTACAAGCGTACAAGGATCAAGAATCGTTGTCGTATCGGGATTACCTCGACGTCATTTTTCCATTCTCGTTTTTCCATTCTTTTTCCAATGTACGTACTCGTATCTACGAGATTCGGATCATTTACTTATGGGCTGGCCACGTCCACTGATTCGGGGGAACGTCTTGCGTCGGTGGTTCCCAAGGTTTCCAGATAGCCATATTGCGGACCAGAATCAATTCGTTCTCCGCCTGTACGATGAGTTCTTCGACTTGTCCGCAGCCGATCTTTTCTTCCAAATCGGCTATAACCGGAGTCTGTGATACGTACATCATCGTTAAGGAATTATTTCTTGCGAATAAAACGACTTTTATGAACGCATACAACGCAAAAAAAAAACATTTCCTTACGCTTTTCAGGATGCTCGAGCGTTCCTTGACGAGCCGCTCGGTGTGAATTTTGTACGCATAGTCCTTTGGGAGTTTTTCGAGCGCACGAAGGATCTTGGAGTAGAGAACGCCGAGGGAATAGTGTGGCGCCTTCGAGACGGCTAAACCCGTTAATCCGGTCGTCTGAAAAATGGAAATATTGCCGGAAAATTGAAACAAGCGTAAAGAGGAAACATTGCAAATTTGGGGTTACGTTCGATTGTGTAACAACAGAGAAAATTTGACTTATCGTGAGACAACTGACAAAAGTGACGCGGTAATGTATTTAATCATGAACCCGTATCTTTATAGCGAATAATTACCTTTTTCAAGACTCCTGCCATCGTTTTTCCGACGAAGCAAAATATACGATGGAATAAATATTTCGCAATATATGCATCGACGGGGGGAGATGTAAAAACAATGGTTGCGAGAGTCGCCGCAAAGAAGACGAGGGAGCCACGTACTTGACTACAGTAGCGCCTCTGTGCGACCGACCGGGGTTACTATGAATCTTCGAAAAATTTTCACTCTCGAGCGGCGACGGACAAAGGAACACGGCTTTTCGTAGAAAACGGTAGAAACGGTATTTTATAACTTAATTAACGCAAACAATTAGTGATAAACCAGTACGGGGATCAGAACGAACGCGTATCGAGAAAAAGACGGTTCGAGTGAACGTATTTTTTTCTTTAAATTAGTATCGTGCTCAACGAGTTCACGCTGTCACTCGGAGCGACAATTTTTTTTTCGCTCGCCATTGTTCAATGTACGAAAAATAATTTGACGAAGTTGCATAAAAGTATCGGTAATCTTGTACGACATTCGTAGACCGATACTAATATTCACATTTTTCGTAAGCCTTTTGATCGACTCGCGAATTTTCATTTTTTCTCGATATATTGATCGAAGGTTAAAAGCATGCGATCTTTCGCACAAGTTGGAGTGGGCGATTTTTTTTCGCAGCATCGTCAAGATGCGCACCAACGCCAACGGTCATTTTTGAATCATCTACAACGGCGACTCGCGTAGTTCTCGTTCGTTGCGGCGTCTTTGGCGATCCCATTCAAACGCATTCTTTAATCCGACAACATAATAATTCGGTCCCGTAAAAATTCGGTCCGCCTGAACATTTTTTTCACGATTATGATTGTAAAAGAGAACGGAAGAGTCGGCATATAAAAAAAGGGGTTATTCGCGGCATTCCTTTGTTTTTTTTTTTTTCGTCTAATCTCGCGAGTGAAAAATCCGTTATCGCAATATCGAAAGTAACTTCCGAGAGTAAGTTTCATTGAAGTAGGAAATAGCGAAAAACGTGATCGTGACTTCTTAAAAGTGGAGATTATTGCGCGTCGGCATCGATTATTCCGCGAGTGTTTTTTTTCCGAAAAATGTGCAATAACTGAAAAATCCTTTGTCGTGTATAGACGAGCTCGAAGAAATTCGGGCAAAATTTCAAATTCACGCGAAACGCGATTACAGGCGATAGAATAATTTTTTAAAAAACCGGTCCATTAAAGTATAATGTATTTTTTGTTGATTTTTATTATTCCAAAGACGAAGTGTGTTTATCGGTTGGACTTGGCAACACGCTCAAGTTCGTCTTTTTTCTTGATCGCGTAAGAATTCGACGAGCCTTTGGCGGCGTTGATGAGCTCATCGGCGAGACACTCCGCGATTGTTTTGATGTTGCGGAAGGCAGCCTCACGTGCACCGGTGCACAATAACCAAATGGCTTGATTAACGCGACGAAGGGGCGACACATCGACCGCCTGACGACGCACCGTACCCGCGCGACCGATACGCGTGGAATCTTCACGAGGTCCGGAATTGATGATCGCCGTAACCAAGATCTGCAATGCGGTGAATAAAAATTTATTAAATTTCATTTTAAAAATACCGATACCCGAACATTTTCTAGCAACTATGAATATAGCATCCCCAAATGTTCAAATATTTCAGATGTTTGAACGAAGAAAATTTTACATTTTCAAAATTTTTCAAAGTATACGCTTGAATTTCGAAGCAACTTTTGAAAATGAAAGAAATTCAAAATACTCGCAAAATTCTCGCAGCTGAGCGAGAATATTGAAACAACGAGTAACGTTTAAAAATACAGTTTAGGATCAAGACTAGTTTTTTGGAACGGAAAATTGAATAGCGGTAAAGTGATTTAAAATTTTTCATTTAAAGCGATTAAAAAGGGATGAACCATCGAAAGCAGATAAATCCGTGTGAACTCTATGATCGAATATGGGAAATCGAAAATTTATGTATTCGGCGCAGTCAAATAATATTTAAAACAATTTGTAGATTGAATGTTATAGATAAGAAATTGAATGACAGTGACAGTTTAAAAAAAGTAAAAAATTAAATATCAAATTATCTTTAGAAAATGGAAAATCGAAAAGTAATAACTAAATTGAAAATTGATGTAACTTATAAAGTACAAAATTGGGTATCGCTGGGACTTAAAAAAATTTAATCTCAAAACTAAAATTGATGCTTTTAAAAATTTCACGAAAATCGATGAAATCATACAAAAAATATTCTTTAATGTACTCGTCTACTTTAGAAGGCTGAAAAAAAAGCAAATTTTTAAGATTTTTTTTCTTAGCTCCTTTAACAGAGATTTAACAGATGACTACGAAACTGTTATTACAACATTGTTTCATCCTTCGAAAGTACAAAACAAAAATTTATTTTTTAATTCAATTCTTTGAATAATTTATAGAAGGTGCCAAAGTCGAACGTGTCTTTTCCCATGGCCGACGGTTAATCTCAGGATTGGCAAGTCTGAAAAAAAAAAATTAAGAAAGCATTTTAAAGAGGAAGGTTTCTTACCCAACGATCTACCACCGATAATGAAAAATTAATAAAAAAAAAAAATGGCGGATATTTGAAATGAAAATAATTGATTTTTTCAAAATTTATTTCAAACATCTGACATTTTTATTTTTAAATCGACTTTTCATTAACGGCGGTAGATCGTTGCCCGAGGAACCTTCTTCTTTAAAATGCTTTTTTAGTTTTCTGTTTCAGACTCGCCAATCCTGAGATCAACCGTCGACCATGGGAAAAGACATTTTCGACTTTGGCGCCTTCTATAAATTATTCAACAAATCGAAATGAAAAATAAATTTTTGTTTTGTACTTTAAGGATGAAACAATGTTGTAATAATAGTTTTGTAGTCATATCTGATAAAGGAGATGAGAAAAAAAATTCTTATAAGTTTGCTTTTTTTTTTTGCCTTCCGAAGTAGACTAGTACCTTAATCCAGGAATCGCATAATTATTTTTTTAATAATAAAATGAATAGATAATTAAATGATCCGAGAAAAATTTAGTGATTTTGAAGATATTTTGACTATCGTACTTTTCCAAAGAACGTATCTTTGAGGCGGATGAATTTTAAGAACACCTTTTTTCCCCAAATTACGCGGATGCGAGTTCGGCGTAATAGAAAACAATGTTGATAATTACCTGAAGGGGATTTTCGGCAGTGAGCAAATGAATGATTTCAAAAGCGTGCTTGACGATCCTGACCGCCATGAGCTTTTTGCCATTATTACGTCCGTGCATCATCAGGGAATTCGTAAGACGCTCCACAATGGGACATTGGGCTTTGCGAAAACGTTTAGCGGCGTAACGTCCGGCCGAGTGCGGAAGATACTTGGCGTTCTTCTCCTTGACCGCGATGTAATCCTGCAGGGACATGTCCCCGACCTGCACATCCTCGCAATTCCAACGTCCGAATAATTTTATCTCCGGCAAATCGGCCGACAGCGCTACAGGCGCCGTATCCACGGTACCGCTCAAAACCACATCGTCGAAAGTTTCTTCCGCCATGGTTTAACTATCGGAGAAAAAAAAAACAAATCAACACCTAGACTGAAACTCATACCAGTGAAATTTTTATAGGTTAGGACGGTCGAAGAAAGACCGAGAATCATTATTTCATAAAATTTGACGAAAGAGGGCTTTTTTCGATCTTTCTTGCGTTGTTTATCTCGGAAAAGGGAATTTTTCGTCAATTTATCGCTCGATAACGACGAAAATAAACGAAATTTTCACTCCGGAATCCGCGAGGCCCAAACTTCCGAATTAATTAAAAAACGTCGAACACTTCACTGATTTCTCGTCTTTGAGGATTCGTGACGTTCGGCAGAAGGATTTGAGACGAAATGAGGCAGGAAAAAGGGCAAAAATCATGGGGCCATGCGGGCATAGGAAGACACGTGGAAATGTGCTTTAGCGGAGTTTGACGCCGGCAAGAAAGGCGTTATAATCGTTACAAGGACTCACTGTCGTGTCACGGAAATTCCAATAATATCTTCGATCACTCGAACACGTTTTTCTGACGGATTTTCATAGACGTGCGCTCGTAATTTTCTTACCCTACAACGTACGCTCACGTCTTCGTCGTAACAAGCGTGAACAGGAAAAGGCCATGACAGTCATGGCGACCCGTGCTGTGATTACCGGATTTTCGAAAGTCTCGAGTCAACTGAGCGAATGAATTCACTTTCTCAAGCTCACATATATTCCTGCTGAGTCGATAAATTCATCGTATCATCCCGAGAATTAAAATGACGAACGAATTCCTCGAATCCGACGTCGATTGAGGGTTTTTTTTTTCATCACGTTCATTAAAATACGCCAGAGTTGGCGATTTGACTCCGAACAGTCGATCGTGATCCAATTGGTCATTTCTCTTGTAATTTTCTATCATCTCCGGATATTTTGCGCTAAAATAATTGTCCGCTTATTAAAAATCGTGATGGAAGATTTTTTCATCATTTCTACAATTTTTTTGTTGATAAAAGAAAGCAGTTGACAAATGAATGAGGTAATTGCGAAGAGAGCGATATTATCGACGGACCTTCGAGGATTCGGAGCGACGTTTCGTCGAGACGCCGACAGATGGCGTTGTGGCGTCGGAAAGAAATGCCCGCGAAAAATTTCACGAGATAGAATATTTGATTGTTAATTGGCATTATCAATGTGATAAAAATTGTTTCAATGAAATTGATGCAATGGTTTGCGCACAGCTCAGAACTATTCTGATTGAAACTTGAGAACGAAAAGAATAATTAATAAATTTTCAATGATTTACATGAAAAATAATTTTTTTTTACCAAGTGCCGATTTGACTCGACACTTTAACAATCTTAAAAAATGTCTTGAAACAATCCTAAATGATTTTTATTTTTATTCACAAACATAAGATGACGGCTTTAATGACGAAAATTATATTTCACGAAATTCAAACTTTCTTCATTCAATTAATTCAAACGTTTTTCATATGAATTTTCAAATTTTGCACTTTGTGAGTTTTCCTTTCATACATCTTCGAGAAAAATTATTGAACCATTGATAATTTTTATCCGCATTCCAGTGTCGATTTTAAGAACGTACTTTTATTTTTATTTTTTTGCAAACCCCCAGCCTGCTCTTTTTTCTCTCTCTCTCGTTCTTCGGTCTTTAATCTCGTGTAGTCGGAAAAGTGTTCGGGTGGTGAAATAAATTTAACGTCGCACGCACACACACACACACACACGCGTACATTAACCCCTATAAAGTCGTAAAAGTTTCTCGAGGTGAGAGAGGAAGAGGAAGAGAGCAGGGATGAGGGAGAAAAAGATAAAGAGAGATGCTCTCGGTGCTATCTCGTCGACTTTATCGTCCCCGTCGAAAATAGTTAATTTCGTGAAAGCGATCATTAAATTCGACGTTAAAAACCCCGAGTAACATTATTTCACATTATAAAGAGATTGTAAGGACGTGTTTTATGTATCGACCATTAAAATATTCATCCGAGAATTAACGACGAATCGCGTTTAGCAGGTTTAAGCCCTGGGCAATGTTGAAATCATTGGCATTTGAAAAAAAAATCGTTTTAAGAAAATATGCCTCCTGAAATGGTCGACGAACGATCGTGTTTTCCCTCGACATTACGTACAAGTCCGACATTACGAGGTCCAAAAAACAGGTCGATTTTCAATATTTTTTTCTGAGGAAAATATTAGAATCACAAGGTCGGGATTTTGCAAATATTTGATACATCATCTTGTCAATTTTGATTTTTGTTTAAATTGAAAAATATTAACAAACAACGGAGTTATTATTGCCCAAACAGAGTGACGGCGCGTTGATTGAAGAATAATCTGAAATGAAAAATCAAAATATGGACTTTTAGCACGATCGATCACACTTTTGTGCGTCCGGATACTTTTTAGAAATTTTGACAATTTCGAAAATGACACGGTTGAGCTAAAAAGTTCGATTTTTGACCGAGTATTCATTATGAGATGTTTTTAAACGGTGTAAATAAATGAGTAAGACGAAGGAAACTTAAGGGGAGCAATTATTTTATGCAACTCCGTGTCTTCCGTAAATATACTTGCGACGTCATTTTTGCTGGCACAGGCTGCTCGAAACGCCGTACAATACCAGACTCTGACTCGATATACGATATCTCGACTATTGGAAACCACAATTTCACGAGAGAAATCGTCGAGCGGTAAATCAACGTGAAAATGTCGCATATTTCCAATAAATATCTTCTCCCCGCATCAAACCCATGCATATAAAATATGTATTACATTGCTGCACGAGTGAAAGATGAAATATCAATGAAATAAGGATTCAATTAAAAAATCAAAATTTTTAGGTAAGCCGAATGTCCCAAATATCGAACAGGTCCCAATTATTGAACACTGTATCTTGTGATTTTATTATTTCTCATTCATCTGCATGCATTTACTTATTTATAAAAATTTCATTACATGTATGGAACTTTTGGCTATCGAAATGTTACCTCGCTTGTGCAAAAAAAGCTTAAATTAATGGAGAAAAAAAATATTTAATCAACAACGGTGACCCGATTTGACTTCTCGTGGGTAACTGCTTATCGTTTTTGCGAACACGCGCCGCTTCATGCGTAAGGGCATAAAAAATTTAAAAACTGTCGCATCTCAAAAAGTAAAGGCGCTTCAGGTTCCTCAGAAAATGTCTTACAAATAACAATTTTGAAAAAAATAAATGTAATTAATAATTTGTTAAAAAATACAGGGTTCGATCATTGGGATATAGAAAATGAAGTGTGTCCCTATTATTGAACACTCGAATTCTCCAAGATGGCGTCATTAAACCCATCAAAACATAGAGACAGTTAACGCGTGACAGATCGTGTGAATCGGATTTATTCAAACAAGAACTGTAAGTTCCTGAATAAGCTTACCTTTATTCTTTTAATAATAACTCTAAGATCGTCGAATATATTTTTTATTTGTATTTCCGTGCAATAAACATAAAAAGAAAAGAAGAGATAAAGAACGTCAAAAAAGAGGAAGCTGAAAATAAAAATAAAATAAAGTTCGAGTTGAAAAGCAACACTCTTTTTTGAGCGTTTGTTTCTAAATCCAAGAACGTCCACCATTTTACATCCATGTATTAATTTATTGATAAATATTGCTCCATCAATCTTGATGGTTCGCTCGATTTTCCTTTTTTTCATAATTTTCTCGAAAACACAGAAATTCTCTTGCGAAGCATAGCAAACAGCAGGATAAACGGTTTACCGCGGGAGAACAATTCGATCGATTGAACCTTAATAATGGAACTTGCAGGATTAAAGGGGTAGTTGGGAAAATGCGAGACAGAGGAAGCAGGAGAGAGAGAGGGAGAGAGAGGGAGGGACGTTGATTCGTTGCATGATCTGGTGGTTAGGAGAGGAATTTGCCGAAGCGTTTCCTAGTTTCCGTCGATTACGGTCTCGGAGCAGAAGAGCTATTAGTGTTTCTGAATGCGGGCGCGGATGTAGTGGGCTAGCGAGGGGGATAATACTCCACCATGCGACGAAATGCGCACCCTCTTCCCCATTGTGTACATACTCGCCTAACTCCGGAGATTATCTTCCAAAAATATTTCATCAAATCTATCAATTTCAACCCTCCTCCACTTCTTCACCGTTATTTTGACTTATTATTATTACTATTGTTATTATTATCATTATTATTATTATTATTATTATTATTATTATTATCATTGTTATTTCTATTATTAATATTATTAATACAAATGTTCATATCTAAAAAGCACCAAACTTCACTAAACCTTCTAAAAATCCAAACTCAGTTTTTTACCACTTAAAAACCTTGCCTTCAAATTCAAATGAAATTGAAAATACTTTTGAAAATGAAAACTGAAGAAAATTTAAGGGGAAGGAATTTTATTTTTTCGAAAATTTGTCGATTGGTATGATAATCATAATTGTGACTGAAACCCTGATTTTTCGTTATGAAAAATGAGATTAATGAAGCTTGCTCTTAAAAAATATCATAGAAACAGTTAATTTGAATAAATTACGCATTGTTACTTCACTTTCCGCGATGACGAGTTATTTTTTGATTATTTGCCAAATATTTTTCAACAATTGTGTACCCACAAATTTATATATTGTATGTACATCAAGATTATGCAATGTATATTTACCAGAGGACTTTGAAGCTTTTGGCTTGCTTGCCTCCCCTTTACTGTTCATATAATCCTCGTTATTCGATGGATTTTCTCTCTCTCTCTCTCTCTCTCTCTCTCTCTCTCTCTCTCTCGCTCTTCTCGTCGACAGTTTGGAGAACCTCAAAAGGGTGGCCAAGAGGATTGAAGTGAGAGTGAATAGGCGTGTGAGTAATATATGGAAAAGCCGAAGGAATAAATAAAGAGAGAGCCACGTATATTAGGGTGATGCTTGAAAAAAAAAAACAATTTTTCACAAGCAAAAAAAAATGTTATATAGTAAACAAAAAATTATCAGTGAAAATAAGCTCTCCAGAAAAATTTTACAAGACCATTTTGGTTGTTTTTTCGGAATTCATTTTGTACTATTTTTGAATAAGCAATGAAATACCCACTCAAATCATAATTCTCACATCTTGAATAAAACAAATAATTGAAACTACTCCGGAAATTATTTAATTTAAATTGTAGAAATTCAACGAAGATAAAAAAATTACTCGAACAAATGAGATGCCTCCCACTTGATGCTTAAAATTATGGACGATATTTTCGCCACATTAATGAATAAATGGTGAAGCATTTTTTCTAATTCCCATCGCGAAAAACGATAATTTGTAAATCATAAAAAATCAAGAATGCCAAATTGACTCGACCTTCCAAAATTATTTCCAAATTCTTATATTTAGAGAAAATTTAGTTCAACATTGCTTTAGTTTACCAAAAATGCTTTTTTCGATCACCCTGATGTACGTAAGTTCTGGGTAAGGGTTCTCTTGGTTGGTTCTAGGTTTTAAGGGTAGCTGAACACGCACAGCGAGGGTACTGAGTTTACGATCCTTTGGCTTCGAATCGTCGAGCCATCTCGGATCTTCACTTTATTACTTTGAGCAAGATCGCGAGTGTGTGTCTCTGTGTGTGTGTGTGTGTGTGTGTGTGTGTTTGTGCGAGTATGGGAGCCTCTCGTCAATTTCACCCCCTTCGACCCTCGTTCGGGTGGTTTCAACATCATTTTTTTGCTATTCATCGGCACAGAGATCGTTTTTGTCGCGATTTCCCCGGAGAATTTCAGGGATTGTTTATCCGAGGCTCGTATAATTGGCAATGAAATGCCAATTAACGATGCGAACATCGATTTTTTCAATTACGCGTGTAAATACAAAATTCGCCCGACGATAGCGATCGAAAGAAGGAGGGACAAACCTCGATGCATAAATTGGAGTTACATACTCTCATAATCCCGCAATTATGCGTCGCTTTTTACAAGCGTTTGCTGATTATTCGCAATTCGCAGTCACGACGAGAGTGTCTCGTTCAATCGACGAGGTGCAACCTCATTTTTTCTTTATTTCCCTCACCTCGTGCAATTATGCTCCTTTCTGAGCCAGGCAATGCAAAAAAAAACTCTTCACTATTTTTCCACTTCTTATTTATTTATTCGTTAACGTTTTTATTACAATTTTTATTGCTTTATATCTTCGAGCAAAAGACACATCGAGGACATGCGAACCAAGGACGAAAAGGATAATCACCGAATGATTTCACTGCAAACCCTGAACACAATGACACTGTCGATCGATTGTTCTCGCTCCTTTTTAGACCAGAATGATTGTTGCGGAAAAGTATAATTTAAAAAGAGTTAATTTTATGTGGAACACTTTATTACATTTCGAGGACGGATCTTTGTTTACAACGAATTTTTTAAAATTCAGAAGGATCCTAGAAAAACTCTGTTCAATTATCTGGAATCTGGCAATTCGTTGCAAACATTTTCCTCTCATTCTTGGATTATCAAAGATATTTTAGTGAATATGGGTTACTGTTTTTTTTTTTTTTTTTTTCATGCGATGAAAATGATTTTTTTCATAAAATTTTCCAACTCTCCATAGGCCACTGAAATGTCATTATCTACATCTGATTCAGCTTGGGGAGGTTATTTTGGAATATTTACGCTCGTAACAATAATAATTCCCTTATTTTCTAGATTATTCAATTTTCAATGTTTTTACATAATTTTGGAGGGTGCTTGTTTAACCTCGAGTTGCCCATGTCGCCCCACATTCACCTACACCGAATATCGAACTTCTTTAACAAAAAAGGATATTTCATACATTCCAAATACATTTTTTTATCCGTATACACCGCGACCTCGATAATCGGTACCTCGATCGTTGCAATTGCAGCGTAGTGGGAGAAGCGCCAAGCCAATCGCGTCAGGCCGCCGTCAGCTACCAGCGGCGCAGAGACGGTTCTGTGCAATGTGCGCAACCCCACTACTTGCAAGAGCCGGTTCCGACGGATTCCGATTATCGAGGTCGCAGTGTATACGGTGTCGTTCCACGCCAAATCGGACACCATTTAGTTTTTTCATCTCCGATTTTTTTGAAAATTTCTTATGTTTTAGTACTGGTTGAAAGATGCCTGCATGATTTATTTTTTGTCAGACCGTTTTCACGATATCGATTTTTAAGAAATTACGTTACTTCTTTTCAAACGTCCATAACTTTGCGAAAAGAAATAAAGCTCATCGTGATCCCATTATCTACTCGGTCTTAAAAGTTGTGGTACGAATGAAAGTTTTTTACAAATTTTTTTTAAGAAAATCGATCCGTACGTGTTTTTTGCAATGCAACAATTTTCCTTTAAAACTTGAAAATCTTACACAAATACGGTTTGAAATTTTTTTTCAATATTTCTTATCGAAAGTACGTTTAAAAAGAAAAATTTTGAAAAAAACCATCCCAATTGGCCCATTTTTCGCAAAGTTATGGACGTTTGAACAAAAAAGTAACGTTATTTTTGAAAAATCGATATCTTGAAAACGGTTCGACAAAAAAAGTTGAAAGAAATCCTGGAACCTCTTTCAACCAATGATAAAACATTAAATTTTTTAAAAAAAATTGGAGTTGCAAAACCTAAATGGTGTCCCATTTGGCATGGGATTCCCCATATACACGTTTCACATACTTTACTTCTCTGAGGGTGAAAAGGAATTTTCAACGATGGATTTAAGGAGGTTCATCCGGTACCGAGTGAGTCAAAATAAAAATGGCAATGCTTAACCTCAAAATAAGCGGTGACCAGCGTAGTCATCGACAATGCTTAACCTCAAAATAATCAGCATTTTCGAGACTAATTAATTTATCATTAATCTCACAAGTACCTTATCGATTTTGTGAAGCTCTAAAAATATTCCTTAGATACTTTTTCATAATTTCTTAAATTTCCGTTAAAATCTGTATCGTAATGATTGTGAATTTAATTTTATCGACGGAATCCCATAAGAGCCCGTGTTATTTAGGAATTACATTTCTATTTATTTCTCACGAACAAGGTATCCTCGGGTCTTGAAATTTTAACGGATGACTTTTCGGATACTAATAACGATATATTCTGATTTTTTTATCAACATCTGTATTGAAAATCGTGTACCAGATGAACGTCCTTAAACGCGTGTTTCGTGTGAGATGCAAATGTGAATTTGTTTATTTTAATACAATTTTACCGAGTACAACGGCGATAAAACAATTTTAGCCAATATCATGTAAACGCCCATCACGTCAACGCTACCGTTGGTCTGAAACTCCACGCAATTTAGATTCAACAGCATGTCGCGTTTATATATATATATATCTATATATGTATACATATATATATATTCCCAATGATTACTCGTGCTTCGTTGCATAAAGTAATTACGTATGCCCTCGATAATTACCATCCGTGCGTCTCTCTCGCCATGGTGTGCGTGTATTCACGTACAAATACGTTTCTACATCGGCGAGTATTTGGCCACATGGCTGTGTTTTTTTTTTTTACTATAGCTCGAAAATTCGTCGCATTGTCCGGCCCAATTATGCCCGCAACGGAAAATAAGAGAATTTAATTTTTTCAACATTTTTCAAATTTTCAAACCCTCCTCTAAAAATTGTCCAGCGCCGCCAAAATCCAAGATATCGGTATAATCCTTGCACCATTCTGTTCTTTACGACGTGCCCTATCGATTAGAAAAAAGAAATCTCCGATCGGATAAAGGAGACCGGAGTTACGGCGCTAAGGATGTTTTGCCCATACAGTCCCAGCCAAAAATCGTATCCGATTGAAATTTCCGTACTTCGTGATGTAATGAAAAATTTAAAAAGTTCAGCTACTTTTGACAAAAACATAAACAAAATTGGCAGCTTTTTTGTTTGTATTTCAGAATGTTTTTTACAATATTTCAAAATAGAGAGGAAATTCTAAAAAAATGCATATGCCTTTGGAAAAATTAACGCACTCGATTTGTTTTTTTTTTTTTTTTAAAGAACCTATGAAAAAATTGGTGAGTATTATTTGTTTAAACAATTTATCAATAACTTTTGGGCAATATTATTATTGATAATTATTATTCATGGCATGACAAATGGTGCTGATTTTTTTTAGATTTTTATTCCATCACGAAGTACGGAAATTTCAATCAGATACATTTTTTGACTGGGACTTCACAGGCAATAAATATCATGATCCGTGAGGAATTCGTACACCGCAAATAAGGTAAACGGCCCAGTTACTGACCCTGTCCCAGATAGTGACCCTAACGGCACCATTTTGATTGCCATAAATACAGTTTTTGTCGAATAATAATACAATTACCGGCTAATCGAAGAGAATTTTTCACTTTTCATTATCGGAGAGAGGGACCTTTCTAAAGGAGATATTAAAAATAGAAATAGACCAGTGAATCGAAATCGGTACACGGAGGGTTCACAAACGAAGATGGGGCTTATGTACAGGGTCAGTAACCCGGACAGCAGAGAAGCATTATTAAAACAATGATTTTATTAATAAATCTTGATTATTTCACTTTCATAACCGGTGAATCTCCTTTGGGGGGCTTTAATGCACACGTTGAAACCATTAGTTTCCGGTTTGGCTATATCACACATGAATAAATAGTCAAAATCCGACGCTGCCGCGCTAGAAGGGTCAGTAACTGGGCCGTTTACCTTAGCATATTTATATTACTCAGGCAATGCCAATCCTCCGTGGATTAAGTATGGATGATTCTAGGATAAACAAAAATTGATTGTAAAATAGTTAAATTCAATTTTCGAATAAATTTCTCTCAAAGAAACTCGCTCGATGGACCGAGAAAACAAGGACCCGGCATTCCCAACATTACGATTCATAACGAGTGATCGAAACAACCGAGTGCTGTTTCGTTCTACGTTCAGTAGGGATGCCGGAGTGAGAATCGATTAACTGCAAGATCGATCTTTTTAGTATGAATAATCGATCATCTTTTGGATCGATTCTTTGCACTCGATCAGTTCGTCGAATCGATTCTTGCGGGGCAATATCGACGGGGCAATTTTTTTTTGTACGATGCTATTCAGGAGTAATCAAAGACTGTTGAAAAATGATTTTTATAAGCTTTGTTTTTTGAAATATTCCGAGTAAAGTATCCAAATAATACTTATATGGCAACTGTTAACATTAAACTCGTTATCCCAAATTCTTTTCACATGATTTACTTTTTCAAATCAATAGTTTTAATTTTTAATATGAAATAACCGAAGTTTAAATTGCGATTAATGTTCAAGGAATTTTACGTTTTTTGTTAACACAATTCTAAAAAGAAGGATTTTTTGCAGATCAATCTTTTTCATTCGATATTGTGAGAATCGATCTTATTCGTTCGATATTTTTCCGAATCGATACGGAGTGCGACAATTGGATTCAATTCTGAAGATCGATCTTTTCATAACGATCTTTTCATCCGGCATCTCTACTCGCTAGAAACCGCAATCGACAACCCCAAGCCGCAATGCTTCTGCCGATGCCCTTCACCCCCCTTATTCCTTTCCACCATCCGTCCATTCTCTCTCGTCCATTCTCTCTCTCCCTCTCTCTCTCTCTATTTCTCTTCGCGTACTGTCCTTGTTACACTCTCAAACTGTGGAAACGTGTAGCTCGAGAGTTCTCCGTCTCCGTCTCGTTTGTATCATTCGCTCGGAGCTTTCTCTCGCTCACGCTGGATTATACCAGGCAGGATTCCCCTCTTTCTCGATGTCGTCGTCGTCGTCCTCGTGGTTTCTCTCACTCTATAGCTCTTTATACCGCTTCCATTCTGCTGCTATGAACCCTGAATCTCTCCGTCTCTGTTTAACAGGCACTGCGGTACATTTGTCTTGTCCTCTCTCTCTCTCTCTCTCTCTCTCTCTCTCTCTCTCTCTCTCTCTCTCTCTCTCTCTCTCTCTCTCTCTCTCTCTCTTTCTCTCTCTCTCCCTCTCCCCCTCTCTCTATTTATCTATCTCACTCTGCCAAGGTTCGCCTTTACCCCGCTAGGCGGCAACACTGGCAGCGGCAATCCGGTGATGGGGTGCCTGCCGGTGCTGCCTATCTCTCGGCGCGCCTCATGGTTAGGAGGGAACACTGTCGGGGCAAGTTACACTATATTCTGCGGCTTGTAGACTCATATCGTATTATTGTCATGTTTCGCCGACACAGTGGATGGGCCAGAGCATTAGAGAGAGCGAAAGCGACATCAGAGACGGTGAGGGGAAGATAGCGAAATATAGACATGGAAACGAGAGGAGAAAGAACGAGAGGTGGAGAAATGACTGCTGCCGTTCTGCTCCCCGCATATACAAACCCTCCGTTATATTTTTCCACGTGTATATGCGACATTGTACAGTCATTTCTGTGGCTCGGAATTTGTTTTGTACCAACTGTGTACCGATCCTTTTTTTTCGGCTTGAAATTCTCCACTACCCGATACATATAATATGTGTGTATATATCTGGGGCATTTCACGTCAAATCGCGCGGTTATTGGCCTGACCCCCTCCAATCTTGACGTCCAAGGAATCGCGGGTTTCGTTTGGCTCAAAACATGACCTCGAAATTTTAGAAAATTTTATTTCGTCTTTCAGGGGTTGCCCGAACTAAAAAATCATTAAATTCAGGGAAAACACAAAGAGGGGCCTTTTTCAAATTAATGAAATTTTTTCCTCATAAACTAGGGCTCAAGACAGATATTTTCGTCATAGTTCGATAGTGGGCCAAAAATAATTACTATTTTTTTATTATTTTTTTGTTAAATTGTGTGTGATTCATTCGTTTTATTTCAGGTCGTCGGGGCTTATAAATTTTCGAAAAATGTCGTCGTTTCACTTTTAAACCAAGAAAAACAAATCAAATTTCACTAGAAAAATATTTTTGTTTTTGTTATTCTCGCTACAAGTATCAATCAAAATAAGAAATTATTTTTAAAAAAAATTAAAATCCAAACAAAAAGTAGTATTTAATTATTTTTAGCCCATTATCGAACTATGACGAAAATATCTGTTTTGGGCCCTAGTTTCTGTGAAAAAAATTTCGTTGATTAAAAAAAGGCCCCTCTTTATGTTTTTTTTCTCAATTTAATGATATTTAGTTCGGGCAACCCCTAAAAAATGAAATAAAAATTTCTAAAAATTTCAGGTTATATTTGGGCCAAACGAAACCCACGATTCATTGGACGTCAAAATGCGAGGGGGGCAGGCCGAAGACCGCGTGATTTGACGTGGGATGCCCCATAGATATATTAATATTTACGTGAAACATAACTGTAACGGTAAGCTTCGCTGGCTTCACGATGCGACATTTCCGTTGATACGAAAAATCCCGGATAAAATGTTAGGTGGTATCCAGCTGGTAAAATATACCAACTGGACCGATGGAAAAAACATTTCCTCTTCTTCGATACACGATGGGAATTTTCCATTCGCTATGATGGATCGGCTTTTGTTCCAATATTCTTGAATTTTCATCGCTTTATCTTCCGCGTTGAGAAAAGGCGATCAATACCGACCAGGTTATAATTGAAGTTAATTGGCAAAGTAGATCTAATTTGGAGTAGTTGTTACAAGTGATTCGGGCAGAATTAATTATTCAGGGCAGAATTTATCGCGTCACCGTTTCAGTATCCTTTTTGGTGTATCAATCGAGTGACGCTGGGCATCCTAAATTCGTGCGTTCATCTTCTTCGAATCTGTACAACGATAAACATAGATACGTGCTTCAACCGAATTGGATTGGTTTGGGTAATAGACGTTCGGGAACACGCAAACACCAAGAGACACGGAGTCTGTGGCGCTCGCTAGGTCCATCCTGTTGGGCCAAGCCTACAGAATTAACTGCAGCAACGTGCGGCAAAGGACCCAATCGCCAACGGCGATAATTTTACTCGAGAAATCGCGTCGATCTAAACACACGTAGCACAGTGTGTTAAGGCCTAATTGGCTAATTACCTCGACGTTCCACGTCCTCATCTCTCTCTCTCTCTCTCTCTCTCTCTCGCTCTCTCTCTCTCTCTCTCTCTCTCTCGCTCTCTCTCTCTCTCTCTCTCTCGCATCTTCGTCTCTCTCGGATCTTTGGGGTCGTCGTTGGGGGTTAATTACATCGAGGGAAGAATCATCGGGTGATCGCGGCGAGGACCTTTATGAACGTGCGCGAGGCGATCGTTGATACTATTATGGCACGACCCGACTTGTGCTGTCCAGTCGATAAAATTCCACAACGTTTCTCATTCTCCATCCTCCGAAATGAAAATAATCGTAAAAGTGGAGAAAAGTACTACTCGTAATCTCTGATTATGGTCGGGGGCGTGATAAGCATCGTGGACCGTTTGTTCAAGTAGATCCATCGTTCATGCATTCAAATATACAAAGGATAATGTTAATTTAAAATTTAATCAATTTTTATAAATAATTTTTGACTCGAAACGTTTCGAAAAAATTCCTTTTACCAGAGTTGAGAAAAAAATTAGGAAAACCACCCCTGTTCATTGGGACAACGAATTGTTCATCAATTCGATTATTATATCTGGATTAATATCAACGATCAAACGAATTACGGCTCATCCGAAAAAATAATAGAAACAAAAACATCAAAGTACCCCGATCAACCCCACTCGACCTCACGTCGTAACGCGTAGCAAATTCTGTCAAATTGGACAATTCGAGCTTCGTGATTCGGTGTCGTAAAATAAAATGAAAAAAAGTCGGTCGATAACTCGCACGATTCGCCAAATCAGAGATATTCATCGTCCAATACGTTGGAAAGCTAGCGGAGTTATTTCGTGCGGGCAGTCTTGGATCCACGAGGGGTAAATTTGTCTCGTCTCTCTGTCTCTCTCACTCTCGCCCATATCCACGTCCAAAATATTCGATCCTACGAAATCCAACAGAGCGGGAGAATCAACCCCTCGCCGACGACCCCAAACGTTCTCTCGAAACAAATATATAAGCTCCGATGGGTTGATTCTCCAGCGCGTAAAAGACTCCTCGTGCAAACTCGCACAGGGTGGCAAAACTTACTTCCATTAGCTTCGCGCCGCCAAAAATAGGGGCGCGAACTATTGGTTCTACCGACAGTTTCATTTCAAAATACCGGATCATATTTTCAGGAAATTTGTGAATTTACGAAATTCACAGTGATTATCTCAGAGATGGGAAAGCGTTGTCACGAGGGTGAATTTACCAGGGCAGTGTCCTTCGGTAGGAAATTCGCGAATCAGTCGGGCGACCCGTCCAAGGGTAGTCCCCTCATTCGGTAGAGTTGTTTCCAGAGGTTTATTCCGCATCGAAGTCACTTCTCATATTTTGTGGATCGATACATATGGTATGGCACAATTATAGCTATAATCCGGCAGAGATGTCCTGGTTCAGACGTATTACAGGATATCGTGCAGTCCGGTTGAATTTTCACGGACAATCTTCCTTCATGACCGAAGGTCAGAATCGAACTGAGGGGATGCAGGAAGGGAATAACCATACATTAAGGTCCGGATAAGGGAGGGACGCGCGACGAGGGTGAGAGAAAGAGAAGGATTGAAGAGGTATAGGCACGTAGGCGAGAAAGGGACGTACCAACCGGAAAAGGTTTGGGCCGGGGCATTGGAAATGATCGGTTGGACAGGACAATCGTTGATCCTGGATCGGTAATTGGCAGGAGAAGAGTCAAGCAGTTTGGGAGGAGTGCAGCATTCAACCGAGCGGTAGACCGAAGTCACGTGCCAATTACTGTAACGGGGAGTTCCGCTTACGGGGACAATCATCGTGTGGCTTTTGGGCCTTGCGTATTTCGTACAGCATAAAACGGAACAAAGAGGAGTCGAATGGATAATGGTGTAGTTGAGTCTCGTTTCGTCGAGCTCGCCTCCTTCAACTACCTGAATCGGATCGAGAGTCCTTCCCTTTGTGAGGCTCTCCCCTCTGTCCATCGTCTTCTCTCTACCTCTCCCTCTTAATCTCACTCTATCCCGCTCAGCTCATGATTCTCTCGCTCGCTTACCTCATTTCCCATCTTTCCCTCTCATTTATTTTTCTTTTTAACACCAAGGCGAACAACGTCGTTCTCTCGCTTTTCGTCCTTCTTCCTCGGCTCTTTTTACGCGGCGTCACTTTTGCTTCCATCTTTTTCCACTTTCTACTCCCTCTCTCTGTTTCCGTCTCTTTCCCACCTTCTTGGTTAGTTATTCTCTTCCTTCTTTGCCGCGTGTTTATCCACCCTCGTTCTTCCTCTTTCTCTTTTCTTCAATGTTTCCTCTCTCAACCTCTTTTCCTTCTTTTTCTTCTTCTTCTTCTTCTTGTTTCACGTGTGTGTGTGTGTGTGTGTGTGTGTGTGCGCGCGCGCGCGCGCGCGTGTGCGCGTGCGTGCATGTGCGTGTGGAATCATCTCAAGTATTGCTGCAGTTCTCTCTGTCTCTCTCCCGCTTGTTTTACCGCCGGATAATTCCTTCTCGGTCGGTCTCGTCGGACACGTCCACGAGGGGCCACCCAGCCGGGGCTCGTTGCACTCGGGAACGCGGAGGGTTTGCGGACGAAGAGGAGAATAAGAGGGACAAGGATGCGAGAGAGAGAAGGAAGAAGAAATGACGTTGCTCGTGGTCGAGCGAGGCGAGCATTGAGCAAATGAGCCGGAAGAAACGATCGAGCTTGTGATACACGTAATTCGTGTTTCTGTGTGTGTGGGTCTGTTCTCGAAGATCGAAATGCCGTTGCCTATGACCCCTCATCGACGCGGTCTATGACCAAAAAAAAAACCTCCCCGTTCTCCCAGTCACGTCTTCGGATCCGAAACATCACAAAGGGAGTCTGTATAATCGTGCCCGAATTCATCATCCCCCTGATGCATCCTCGCCACATTAATTTTCTCTAAAATGTATCTATCATTGATGCTGACTTTATTGGAAACTTAGATGCGATTTTGAATTGAGCGTTGGCTCATTTGACTCTATGCTAGAACACACCCTCGCACGAGCCAACCCTTTTGAACTTGAAATCTGGACCTTGAAACACAGTGACTCAAGTTTCTGGGAACCCGTAGCGGAGTTTAAGCAGGGAAGACGAAAAACATACTTGTTTCTCGGAATTTTGAGTATTTGCCGGTATAATAACTCAAAAATTTTGTAAATGACAATATTTACTTGTATTTGCATGATTCCCTCTCTTCAGGTGCATCCATCTTCCGGAGCAAATTTTTAAATACATTTTTACGATTGCATTCACGAAGGAGAAAGTTTGAGCTTCAATTTACTTTTTTTTTTTCTCTTTGAGCGATTTTTTTCACAAAGTTATTCTGTTTTTTGTGAAAAAAGAGGAAATTTGAAAAATCTCATATAACACAAAAACAAAAAGGATTAATGAAAAACTTTAAGATAGCAAAAAGTTGCGTCTGTTTTCGTTGAGTTCGGAGGAACTTTTTCAGATTTTTTTTTCCGACCGAAAATAAGAAAAAAAAAATTCGGAAAAAAAATTTGAAAAAATCCAATGTGTTGAAAATGGTAAAATAAAGCATTTTCGACTCTTGAAATTTTATCAATAATTCCATGGTTCTTGAGGCATGGTAATTGAATGATCTGTGCTCCGACCCAGAAAATAAGAAAACAAAAATTTGGAAAAAAAAATCTAAAAAATTCCTCTGAACTCAAGGAAAACAGACGCAACTTTTTGCTATTCTTAAGTTTTTCATGAATCCTCTTTGTTTTCGTCTTATGCGGGATTTTTCAAATTTCCTCTTTTTTCACAAAAAACAGAATAACTTTGGAAAAAATCACTCAAAGTTAAAAAAAAAAGAAATTAAAGCTCAAACTTTCGCCTTCGTGAATCCAATCGTAAAAATGTATAAAAAATTTTCCTCTGGAAGATGGGTGCACCTGAAGAGAGGAGGAAAAAAAGCGATAAACAGTTATTTTCAAAATAGAGTGCAAATCTAAAAACAAATTGTAAAAATAATTTAAAAAACCGAAAATGAAGCCGAATTTTTCCCCCTTTAAATGCCGTTTGTTAAATTAGTTTACGTTGACCTTCGGCGAAATGGCATAAAAAACCGTTCCAGACCTTCTTTGAAGTTTTGTCCGGAAACTTTTCGCCGGTGTATTTTTTTTAATTCATTTATTACCAATTTTATTATTATTATTAATTTAATAATAATAATAATAATAATAATAATAATAATAATAATAATAATAATAATAATAATAATAATAATAAATTCATTTATTTATTTATTTATTTATTTTTGAAATTATTTTTGTAATTTCATTATTTTAATTATTTTTTAATTTTATTAATCGATTATTAATTTTTTGTTTTCACTTATATGGCGAAAAAATCTAGTAAAGTATTTTCGAGTCATGAATCACCGAGTATTTCACCGAGACATGTCCATAAGAGACAGGGGCATAAAAGTGATGGAGGCGCGGACGCGTTGATTCTCCAACACTTGCTATCGCAGTTGTTGCTCCTCGTCCGTTTCGTGTGGTCTATTTTATTGTGTATAGAAACCGCCTTGTCGTTTGGCTATGCTCGGTGACACGCCATGCGTCACATACGAAAACGTTCTGTAGCTCAGCGCACCGGGCATTATCCGTTCTAACGACCGGCGTCCATTCTCGGCGGGGCTGATCGCCCGTGAGGAACTTGTCACTTCCTAAACAAGTCCAGAGACAGAGAGTCAAGAAGGTGGACGTAGAAATAGAAAGATATTGGATGTACGTATGGTCAGAGTGAAGTGCTGCCGTCTCTGATGGAGCACAAAGTCCAATAATCATTTCTTCGATGAAGAAACTTGTCGACTGTGTACTTATAAAGCTTTACTCTGAAAGAAATCGTTGACCATAGTTATAGCAAACGATCTACTATATTTATGGCATAGTCAGAGTGGCTTCCGTGACACCAGAATATTATAGTATAGTCCTGACTAAGAATATAGTTGATGATAATAATAATAATAATAATAATAATAATAATAATAATAATAATAATAATAATAATAATAATAATAATAATAATATAGTAAGCGATCTACTATATTTATGGTATAGTTAGAGTGGTTTCTGTGACACCTGAATTTTATAGTAGCCGTAACTAAGGATATAGTTGCGACGTCTACTAAAATGATAACTTTAAATTAAAAAAAATGATCCGGTTGATCTAACTGGTTCCTGGTTAACGCGAAGACAATTTTCATTCGTTTTTCATTCCAAGTATTTTTTTTTTTTTTTTTTATTATTTACTAGTATTTTTATTTCCAAGTATTTTTTTTTTAACTTTGATGAGTGATTCGGCTAAAAAAAATTTAGAAATTTTCAGCGAACGTTGAAAAATCCAAAACCCAGGGAAATATAGAAGTGGAACTGACATTTGATTTTTATCGAAAGAATCAATTCGCGACATGTGCGAATTTGACAGAATTTAATGGCAACTACCTCTTTCTTACTTCAAAGTTTCTTTTCGAGAATTTAATTTCCCGATTTTAAAAGATTTACAATGCAATGCAGAAATTTAACTACACAATAAATTCTGATAAAACCGTTGTCGAGCTTATTATGCAAGATCGAGCGTTTTTTTGGTGAATTTTTTTGATAAAAGATCTCTAATGATAAAAAAAGCGTCAATTAAAAATTAAAAAAAGCTAAAAGTTCGAAATGCACTTGGCGCCGGATGGAAGGATAACGTAGTAACGTCGATTTGCCCCTCCGGTCCTCGACAAATTAATTGCAAGAAAAGGTATCCCCTTTCAAAGGACTCTCTGGGAGTTCTCTCTCTCTCTCTCTCTCTCTCTCTCTCTCTCTCTCTCTCTCTCTCTTCGCCTCTTCTCCGTCCTCGACGCTCTCGCTCATTGGCGCACTTCCTGCTCGCTCGTTAGAGGACGAAGGAGAAAAGTCCTTTGAAGTGCCTGCGCCATGCTCCAGCGTCCGTTAATTAAGAGGGTATTTCACGTGAGTGTGCGAGCTCCCCCGAAAGAGAAAGGGAGAATAGCAAAATCAGAGTGAAGCGGATAAAACGGAATCTGATGGTGTCAGGCCCCGACGTATTTACCCACTGACTTATTGGTCTCTCTCTCTCTCTCTCTCTCTCTCTCTCTCTCTCTCTCTCTCTCTCTCTCTCTCTCTCTCCCTCCATCTCTCATCCGAGGAGAATTTAATTTCTTTACCAGGAAATTTATTAACCGTAAATATATATTATCTGTGAAATTCCACGATTACAACGCACAAAACGCACAAATGATTCCGCATAAAGCGATCCAAAACTTAAGATTACGATTTCACAGGAAAAGAGCTTTGTCCTGGTGCTGCAAAATTTTCAAAATTTTCCGGGATAATTTACAAATATCAAGATATTTTTTAATATGAAATATTTGACCATTTGTTATTAATTCCGATGATTAGAACAGAATTGGGACAAACTAAGGGATTGTCTGTAAAATTTTCACAAAAGGCTTGAAATTTTGTTTTTTTATTTACCTTTTTTTTTTAAATAATCCACGTTGTAGGATGATTGGTATTAAATTAAAAAAAAATTGTTCAATGCTCTCAGAATCTGCAAAAATTTAAATTAAAAAAAAAAGTCTCAGAAAACGTTCCAACTTTGATAATCTCTCCAAGATTCAATTTGACTCTTAAAAAAATCATTGAAATTGTAAATTAGCACATTCCGCTATTCTTTCCATCATACGCTGAATCTTTTTTATTGGCACAGTTTTTTTTTTAGAAAAGTTTGAATCTCTCGATCGTTAACCGACTTGAAGGCAAACTTTGCGAGCAAATTTGTCATTTGCATCGACGACATATCGGTGCAAAGTTTTTATGGAGTTTGAACCAAAGTAACGTGAGAGTTTGGCGTTCGGTGTGCAAAACAAGAGTTGGAACAAATATATAACTATATCGATATAAAATATTTGAATGGAGGTGAATATATAGGTATGTTGCGTATCGGGTTCGAGAGATTGGCTTCCTGCGTTCTTTGGACGTGTATTCGAACGTCAAAGTCTATTGTTCCTCGAAGCAATCTTCCGTCGTGCGAACCAATTTCTATGGTTATATTACACAACCGAAGTGTGCGTGTATTTCGTCCATATACATTGTATACGGTAGAGGCGTCGTAATACTTTGAGAATGGAGGGAGGGAGACGCGAGAAAAGTTCCATAACGGGCCAAAGAGGCTATACAGAGTCGAGCCGAGAGTCTTTGTGAGTTCGAAACAATATTAATAATTACTTGTACGAGACTCCGCGTGGCTCGGGGCGATACCGCCCAATATAGTCGAAGCCGGGGAGCTCTTTTTGCAACGGAAAAAAAAATTATCGAGGAATTTTTATCCCCCGCAAAAATTACACTAACATTTTCCAAATAAGTGTAAAAAATGAGATTTTACGATGCAACGAGTGAGACTGATTACCGCGAAGGAAAAAAAACCACAAACAGTGTTTTTAATGAATCATTAACAATTGTAATACGTTTTCCAGTGAATTTCAATGTTTCACGGGACGATTAACGATTATGCTCATTTTAGAGCATTCCTTGGCCAAACAAAACCTCCGTGTGGAACACTCGAAGGTGTAATCGATTAAATTGCTATTTTCGATATTAATTTTTTTTTTTTAAATATTAGAATTGCCGCCATTTTGGAAAAAAAATATGCTGAGCAGAATTTGTTGGGCTAATTTGGCTTTGTTCGAGTGTTGACTAATGCATAACAATTTTCTTTTGAGAAAAAAATTCTTTTTTCTCTTAGCTAGATTTATTGCAGTTTTTTTTGCCGCGCCAATGACAGGTTTAATTATCGCCAAAATTCCGAGTACTTTGCCGCGAGCGAGAGAGAGAGAGAGAGAGAGAGAGAGAGAGAGAGAGAGAGAGAGAGAGAGAGAGAGAGAGAGAGAGAGAGAGACAGAGAGAGAGAGAGATTACAGAGATGCAAACGTTTTACGATGAAATCCCGGAAAGGTACCCGACGATTATAAGCTTTTTATAACGTCGGTCGTTACATCAAGAGAAACGTCGAGACGAATTTTACCAACCGGACCATTTGGCCCGATTCACTCGCGTCTGCGTTAGGGTGCGTCCAAACTCCAAACACTGTTGCGGAACATCCGCCCCACTTTCTCTCGTATCGAATTTCACCGATAAAAACAAAAATTCATAATCGAATTTCGTTGCCCAAAGATAACTTGGCTGAATCCCCATCGAATAATCAAAACACGTTTCAACACCGGAGAGCAATTTCGAGCTCTTCATTCTGGGTGCCAAAAAAGGATTTCCTTTTGAAAAATCATATTTTTAGCAATTTCCAGTGAGTTCTGGGAACGATCCAAAAAACTACCCTCAATCAGTCCTCCGATCGATGCAAGAAAAATAGTAGATCCGAGTGAAATAGTACAAATCGTTGTAAAACGATATATTTACCAGAATTGGAGAATGATTTTGTATCGCGTAACTTTCATTCTTCTTGATTTTCGAGTGACCCGAATCGAGGCATGGAATAATAAAAATAAATAATAAAAAAAAAGAGAAATTCGACTGTGCACAAAGTTTATACGTATACAAATGTGCACGGATATTCAGTGGGTAGCGCGGTGAGGATTAAATTCCTCGCACGTTCGCCATTTAACCCGCGGGAATCGAATCAAAGGCGAGAGTCGATTCGTCGAGGAAGGGGGAAAGTTTGTTGGGGGTAAAGCGATTTGCCAGCGCCAGAGACGAGTGCGAAAGGGGAGAGACGGAGAGGGAGCTTTTTGTTCAGCGATCATCGGAGGAGGCAGAATTTCGTGCCCCTGATTTTGCCACCCTTCTTACACGCTCACCAGGGCCCCGTTTTTTCAACCCTCCCCTACTCTCTTCCGTCTATGGCCCATGGGACGAGCTAAACTCTCCCCCACGTGAAACCATATCGAGGCCCTTTATCAAGCCCCACAAATATTTGCCGAGATGCGCTCGCATCTCGCATCTGGACCACCGAATAAGGATGACGATGTCTGCATTCTGCGCTCGGGAGCGATCCTAGCTCACAGAAATAACACGCTCCATTAACACAATAGAATCTCCGTAATAGAATCTTTATTACAATGGAGTCTGCGCCCCGATATACAGATATATGCGTGTGGGGATCAATGTCGCGATGCGAAGAGGGGTCAGGGAAAATTATCGTCATCGCAATAACGCGATGCCATAATGGGATGTAACTATACCGTTGTGTCGTGTGCGAAGATCCACGCGGATATCGTCAGTCGGGCTTTCAGAGTCTAAAATTCTCTTACCGATAAAAGTCGCTCCAAACAAAAATCGAAAGGAAGGGAATGAAACCGAATTAAGGGGGATTAAGCTTCGTTTTTGGGATTTTTTTTCTCGACAACCGAAAAATTTAAATTAAATTTCGAGATTTGATTCTACGTGCGTTAACGTGTACGACAATATTTTTTACTTAAACAACTCAAGGAACGAAATGGCGTCGTTGCAGGGGGTTATTTGAACACATGTTTTTTTCTGAGAAGGAAAACGGCGTAAACGGGATTCTTTTCAATCTACGTTAGTATTTCTTTGAAATTGCCCAAGATTTTTTTTTTTTTTTTAAATTCACAAATCGCCGTCAGTTTTGATTTTCGCAATCTCTTTTTTTGTAGCAGATTGATCTTAAATTGTTTATGGCAAATGTAATTGTGTAGCAATCGTAAAAAATCGTAGGTACTCATTGATGGACGATTTATCCGAGAAGCTGCAGTTGAAATTTCAAACCAATCGGATAGAAATTGAGCGAGCTGTACGCAAATTTGAAAAACAGTTTTGAGAAAAACGCGTTTCGAGGCGGGAAAATAAGCTACAAAAATTAATTATAAGCTCGTCTCCCTCAAAATAGCTTTTGAATATCATTTTTGAATAGTTTGTGCATCATTTGAGCAAAAAAAATGCATTGATAAATAATTAGTTAACCAATAATTCTTATTTATTTCTATTAATTACTCAACGGTTCTTCCTTCTTACCAAATTTATAATATTAATAAATAATGATTTACGGAGAGAAAAAAATATATATTTTACATTCAATTGCTCATTGAGTACGCAATGTTCCAATTTGACATAATTTTCTTTCCCAAAATCTTGAAACTTAATTTTTCCAAATCGTATTAATATCACAGACCGTCAATCAGAAACGCTCATAACGATAATTGTTGGATTCGAAGAGTAATCAAAGGCGTAAATCCTGAAAAAACCTGGTGAAGATGTACGCAGTTGCATCCGCCATTCTTCTTCGGACATTTTTGACAGAAGGGTCAATTGGATACCGATATATCCGCGTCAGTGTCACATCAAGCTCACATCCATTCTTATTACTCGTATCTCATCGCGACGATCGAGTACGTGTCCTCCCAATGGCGCGAGTACGTTTCCCCTAGATTTTTCCACCCTCAAACTTCATCCCTCGATTCTCATCCTGCGGCATTTCTCCCAAGAACTCGTATTCGCGGCGAAAGCAACCCTTCGAATCGCTTCCAAAATCCCTCCGTCTTCGTCGCACCCCCTCTTTATCCGTCCTCGGGGTATGAGATTGCAAAAAAGAGTATAGAAAGTAAAGTACGAGGGAAGGTTGCAGGTCACAAAGAACGAAGAAACGCAGCGAAGACGTTCTACTTAACGACGTATTTTGGGATGGTTTAGGGGTGAGCGAGGCAACTGGACAGGGATGAAGAAAGACTGAAGTGGACGGAGGGTGAGAGTCGGACTGGGAGGGAAAAGAACTCAGAGTCAAGAGAGACCGGCTAGAGAGAGAGAGAGAGAGAGAGAGAGAGAGAGATAGAGACAAAGCCAGAGGGAGTTAGGGAGTCGTCGAGCCAGAGGATGATGGCCCCGCTTGGGGTGTTTCCTAGCAACCCTTGAAACTGCCGGAGGGTTGCTACAAGAGCACGCACACGGCTCGAACACAGTGAGACAAGGGGTAAGAGTAGAGGAGGGTCGTTGGTGTGTGTGTGTGTGTGTGTGTATGCGCGCGCGAAGCTCCGATAACCAAAACTACCCCCGTTCCACCCCTCGTAGTTTCCAAACGACAAAGGAAAAGCCGCGTCTCTGTCTTGCGCTCGTCGTTGTCATCGTCGTCATCCTGGGCCGACCGTGACGTGGCGCACTCTCATTTCTCGACAGTCCCTGACGACGACGGCGACGACGACCGTATCAACCCTTACCGTGGGGCATACGAAACCGCGATGGAAACAGAGATACAGAAGCACACACGAGAGTCTCCCGTGTCACTGTTTTTAATTCACCCCTGCGCGAGGGGGTGAACACCGAGAGAGGGAGGGAAAAAAATACAAGGGTGGAATGAGGAAAAGTAGAGAGGAAAAATAGGGGTTGAAACGTCCTTTGACTCTGGTAGGAATGAATCAGCCGGATCGACGTCTTTTTTTTATTTCCGTTATTTTTTATCCTTCGTTGAACAAAGATTTCGCTGTGTACACTACCGGCGAAAAGTTTCCGGACAAAACTTCAAAAAAGCTCTGGAACGTTTTTTTATGCCATTTGAAAACAGCTGTTTTTCGTATTTTTTCCCCCTCTCTTCAGGTGCACCCATCTTCCGGAGGAAATTTTTTAAATACATTTTTACGATTGGATTCACAAAGGGGACAGTTTGAGCTTCGATTTTCTTTTTTTTTTAACTTTGAGCGATTTTTGTTCCCAAGTTATTATTTTTTTGTGAAAAAGAAGAGATTTGAAAAATTCCCTGTAACACGAGAACAAAGAGGATTCATGAAAAACTCGAAGATGGCGAAAAGTTGCGGCTGTTTTTGTTGAGTTCAGAGGAATTTGTTCAGATTTTTTTCCGAAAATTTTGTTTTCTCATGTTGCGGCTGGAAAAAAAATAGGGAGAAAAATTTGAAAAAAAATTCCAACGTGTTGAAAATGGTAAAATAAAGTATTTTCCACTCCTGAAATGTTATCAATAATCCCATAGTTCTCGAGTTACGGTAATTCGATGATCCGAGGTCCGACCCAGAAAATGAGGAAAAAAAATGTTGGGAAAAAAATCTGAAAAAATTCCTCTGCACTCAACAAAAACAGACACAACTTTTTGATATCTTGAAGTTTTTCATTAATCCTCTTTGTTTTCGTGTTATACGGGATTTTTCAAATTACCTCTTTTTTCACAAAAAAAAAAACAGAATAACTTTGGAAAAAAAATCGCTCAAAGTTTGAAAAAAAGGCAATTAAAAATGTATTGAAAAAATTCCTCCGGAAGATAGCACCTGAGGAGAGGGGAAAAAGGCGAAAGCAGCTGTTTCAAAATAAAGTCCAAATCTAAAAACAAATTGTAAAACTAATCAGAGAATCAGGAAACGAAGCCGAATTCTTCCCCTCTAAAATGCCGCTTGTTAAATCAGTCTACGTTGACTTCCGGCGAAATGGCATAAAAAAACGTTCGAGACCTTTTTTGAAGTTTTGTTCGGAAACTTTGCTATAGTGTATATTTTGTGAGGACATTAAGGGCGCATCAGCAGCTCGATTCGCGATGTAATTCGCATTTAGGGGGATACGTTGCGTGTCATTTTGATTCCTCGCTTCCTCGATATCTCGTCGGTTCTTTATACGCGCCTCGTGTTCGATGTTAATCGAATCTGAGGACCGGGCATCCGGCGGGGATGAGAATCAGGAGGGACGAAAGAGCTCCGCGAGGCAGAAGTGTCGGAGAAATTTCTCTCGGCCTCCCCTCGCACACCCCCGACATTTCTCCGTTCGGGTAACGGCTTTATTGAATTTCTGTCCGCGTATATAACGGCGTCCCGGTGCTTTTAGTCGGGAAATCTCTTCACAACCCCGTCTCTCGTTTTCATCCCTTGTAGATACAGTGACGTTTATTTCTATAGGAGCTAGCGACGATATATAACGAATCATGTCTAAGATCGTGAAGCTGACCGGCTTTGAAGGTAATGCTCCTTGAACGGAATGTGGCAAACCGATCAATTTCACCGTGTGAATCGGGCGTCCTCGTGAGCAGGAGAAACAGAAGGAGAAAAATAGACATACTCGAATGAACGACGACGAGAAATACGCTCGGAAATGGCCGGGGTTTTGCTTCATTTCCGAGATCCCCCGCGGCTCTCCATCGCTGCCTAGATTCAAAGCAGCCATTTTTATTGTTCGTGTGCTCTGTATGTACAACTCATTGACGTCGTATTTTTCGCATCCGGGTCGCGGTATTGCGCTTTAATTTTCGCAATTTTTCATTTCTCTCTGGATCGAAGCTCCAGGAGAAGTCAATGATTTTCTCATGAGTCCGATGCGTCAGATTCTCATCGTTTCAAATAGGAAAATGTAGGAGAATTTTTTTCTTATTTTAATAATCGCCCAATCGGTTATTCCGATCATTTTGAATTTTGTTACAAATTGAAAGTCTTTACCCTGTGCCCTCGTCCGTTTCGAAAGTCAGTGAAGCTTCCTTTTTGAGAAAGTACCGAAATCAATTAACCAATCGATAAATCAATGAAGAAGATTCGATCGGGCAAACTGTACTAAAAGTTGTCGAAGATGCTTCTTGATTCTTGAAACTTGAAATATGCCTGTACTTCGAACCTTCTCAAAAATCCTGGGGACAAAGCTTTCTTCATGAGAAATCAACGAATAACTAATTTTAATTAATGATATTAAATGAATTTTAGTCCTTGATTCTTACCACGGTCGGTCATCCGAATACACGCATCACAAGATTGTATCTTCCCAAGAGAAAACCATCAAGAATGAAAAATCAAGGACCTTTTATATAGCGTTCCAAAAAGCTCCATCGTATCAAGGCCCTCGCACATGTTTGTCCCACAAGGAGCGAAAGCTCGAAAAAGCTCGACAGAGTGACAACGGTCTCGTACATACTTAATAACCATCAGGGAAAAATGACGAATGAGGATGACACGGGAGAAGACAGGAAGAGATTGGCGTTGCTTCCGCTGCGCCATTGCTGGTTGTATTGGGCGCACATCCACGCAAACATACAAAGCCTCCATTATACGTTCAGCCCTGTGTCGAATGTGCCTCCCTCTTCAGGGGTGACTCCAGCAGGGACTCCACTTTGCTCAGTCCCTTCTTCTCCAGCTGGTATACGAATCTCTCTCTCTCTCTCTCTCTCTCTCTCTCTCTCTGACTCCCGTTCGCCATTAGGAAACTCGCAAGTTTGGTCTCCCTCATCGACCCCATCCCCGTTATATTCTCATCCCTCTCACCAACCCTCTCTCGCTCGACTATATGTGCGGACATTTATACACGAATGTACAGCTTCATAGCGCCATCCAGAGGGATGAGCCTCCCTCTATCTGGCTCTTCATCCCCCGGCCTACGGTATAATAACGCACATGGCTCTTTTGCCCAACCGCTCACACGTTAATCGTAGTAATTGAGTCTAAGCTACGGGACTTTGGGTATGGCCTTGGAAAGGAGACGCCTCCCCCATTGCCGGAGGTCCTCTGACTCTTCTTCGTCTTCTCTCTCGCACTTGGAGCCTGGAATACAGTTTCCTCTCCCTCTTTCTCTCTTGGTTCTTGCGATCTCGCTTCCATCACACGTGCAATCGTACATTCGATCACTCGGCTCCAACGTACATTGACTCGTGCAAGGATTTAGCTGGACAGAAGGGGAGGCTCTGCTTGCCTCGCTCGCTCTTTCGCTCGTTCCTTCGGTCTGGCTTCGTCACGCGTTCGGCGCCCATCGGAAACCCATTCGGCGTATATATCTGGGAACGGAGCGTGATTTACATCGAAATCTGCTCACCGGCAACCGGTTTACCGGCTGACGAAGCGAGAAGGAGATAAAGGCAGTCCAAGAGGAAGAGAGAGAGAGAAATGGAGGAGGCGTTTATCGATTTTGCCGGTCTTGGAGGTCGTGACCGTACGCTCTCGTTGCTGCAGCGGCAAAACCGAATCACGTTTTGTACCTCTGGTATATATATATGTCAGAGTCGGGGAAAATACCTCAGGTTCCATGGTATACCTGAAACATATTTAATTTTCAAAGGTGCTTCGAGTACTCGGTATTTTAACCAGAGACCCAAATGTAATATAAATGATTAAACTATTAATTAGGCTAGCAAAGTTGTCTCGATGTTTCTCTCGCTCTTCATCCCTTCGAATTACTTCAACGATGCTGCAAGTGCCGCAACCTACTTCCATTTTACCATTTTACAACGAAAATTTATATATGCTTTGTCTTTTCACGTGTGTACTTGCACGTAGTATTTCACAAATAAAACATAATCCGTCGGAGCGCCAGGAGCGTTCAACTTTCTTCCCGTTCGACCCTCCGCGATCTCACACCCCCGGGGGAGACTTTGTAGGAGGCGAGATTATCCAAGGGTTAATCCGGCTATGAAAAAGTGCTCGGCTGGACGAAACGGCACAATTAATACCGTTTGTCAACGCGAATCAACTGATCAGGGCGCTGATCGGAGCTTCTCACAGGATCCGAGTCTTTTCTATCGGTGTCAACATTTCCATTTCGTTTTCTTTCCGACAAATCGCATCGACAATGATCGACGAATTGACAAGGACAAAACCTGTAAAGAAGCAATCATAAACTGTTAGTTATAAGCTAGATTTTTTATGACGACGATGAAAAGAGACAGGAAGTCATGTAGGGGAGAAAGTTTGAGACCTTGCGAATGCTGAAAGAATTTACTGCTTCTTTGTGTACACTGTAAAAAATGTTTGTATTAAATTTAATAAAAAAAATATGGAGTATTTATGCTTATACTTACAATATATTAATTTTAGAAATATTAATATTAATATTAATATTAATACTAATATTAATATTAGAAATATTAATTACAATTTAGGAGGGTCAATGGTTGGTTTGGTTCACTTCGAATACCCCATATACAAATATATATTATATATATGAGACATTCTCCGTCAATTCCGCCACTTTTTTCGACCCTCTCAGATCCGCGGTCCCATAACTTGTCACAGTTTAGTCCCACTTGAAAGCAGTCTCTGCGATTTTTTTCAAATTTTTTAAACGGTGAATCAAGGAGTTATATTTTGAGGAATTAAGGTAGAACGATACCATATATCAAAAAAGAGGGATTTTGATGAAAACTGGTAGATACGTTTGAAATTGACTAAAATGTTCCCTCGACAAATTTCAACGGATTCGATCGAACCGTTTCTGAGAAAATCGAATTAGTTTTTTACATTGGATCTTATGGAAAAGAGTCAAAAACCGCAAAAAAACATTGAAAAAGTACCGTTAAAAAAGCCACTTTTTGATGAAACTAACAGAAGTACATGAACCAACTCTCAAGATCACTCCTGCAAAGTTTATAGCAATTTCATCGTACCAATAAGCTGCAATGTGCAAAAGAAAATTATTAAACGCAGTTTTTCTCTATCTTCTTCTATATCTATAGCTATATGCGCGGCAGCCCGGCGCGGCGAACGCGCTCTCTCCGTGCTCTCGTATACCTATATACATGCGACTTATAATTTTTGTGCAGTTGGTAACACGAGACTCTCCCCATGTTTAAGCATATGAGTACCCCTCTCACCGCCTGCCCCGCAAAAGAGGTATCGTTCTACCTTAAGGAGCATATATTGTTTCGAATCCATATAGCTTAAAACGGAGAGGATGTACGAAAAAAATATTCCTACAAAAAAATTATGTTTTTCCATCAACTATTGAATGCAATATGTGTTATATTTCTATCCTTGAATTCTACTATCAAATTTATACAATCTCTAATAGTATTAGTGGAAAGTACAGAAAAATCCACAATACGGCAACTGATTTTTTCGGGGTTAAAAAAATGTTATGGGACGGATCTGAGAGGGTCGAAAAAAAAGTGGCGGAATTGACGGAGAATGCCTCATATAAGTAGCAAGGTAGACGGAAGGTAAGGACGACACGGGTGCGTTCTTTGATACATGGTCGTGTCTCTTTTTATTTCAATATGTTTGACAGAGACAGAACGATGAAAAACTGCGTTTAAGAACGCACCCGACGAGACAAATGCTTGATGCTTTTACCGCTTTCGCTTCCATAGACAGACTCGGACACAGGTCTCGACTTCCGGTCAGGTCTCTCCGACGAGAAGAAACTTCCCAAGCTCGTTCATTAAGTATTATCGCGCCATATCCGCTTTCCCATCTTATTTTCTTGTACTTATTGTTCGATCTTTGTTTTTTTTTTGCGCATCAGCTTGGAATTTCCGCTGACGTATTCTTCACGGGCGCCAAATATAATTCCTGCAACAGGAAGAAAAATTCCTTGTCCAATTCCCAATGGATGCGCATCAATGGTTTTAAAAAAACTTGCTTTTTGGATTGCGCTACTCATAAAGATTTTTGTAGATAAATCTCCGTTTAGGGGATTTAATAATTCAAATATCACAGAATCCTTCATCGTGTAAATTGTTTGCGAGGATACAAAGATTTTTGGCAAACTTTAAGCAATTTCTTTTTATTTTTCCTCTAATGCTGATTTTTTTATGGATTTTTCTTCAATCATTTTGTTTCTCTGTACGAAATGATAATTTGCATTCAGTGTGTGAAATAAAACGGATAATCCTTCCGGTCGGACGGGCACGGGTTAACTTTTTGATGAAGCCGAGGAACTGACAAGGTCGCCAAAGTCGGCAATCTCTCCGACGATATATACATATATATTGTGAAGAACCGATCAACACCAGAAGGGCGCAAACCACATTGTTTCCCGAGGAAAGTTACGCTGATCCTGGACCTTCGATACGCCATTGGTATTCCCGACGAGGTCGGCTCGAACCTTGTTCAAAGCGACCAACTACGAAAACTATCCTAATCTCGAAGTTAACGTTGATCGAATTCGAGGAGGATGACAATAAACGAGATGGAACATAATACGTAATCAGAACTGGCGAATGGAGTTGGGTGAGAAGTACCATCATTTACGGTTGAGAATTTCGGGCAGGACATTGGATTCGCATTCGACAACATTCGCTAATTTCATCGACGGCCCAAACTCGCTTATGCGAATATTCTCGATCAAACGACGCTTCTCGATTCACGCGAACCTTCTACTTCAAGCACTCATACCGTACAGAAATTTTTATTTCAGTTTATTGATTTATTTTTTTCATTTTTCGATTGCCTTGCATGATGCATAAATTATCAAAAAATTATATTCGAAAGCTATATTTTGTGGGGGATAAGGTTATAAATAATTGTTATAACTTATTTTCCTTATATTTAAGATTGATAAATAATTACATTTGCAATAAAGAATTCAAGGTTGATTTTTTATCCAAAAAAGAAGATGGGAATCAAAATTGATGCCAATTTGTGAATTTTCAAAACAAAAATTAAAATCTTGGGCACTTTCAAAGAAAAACCAAAGTACATTGAGAGAGAAAAAAATAATAAATTATAACACATGTGGAATAACATCTGAAAACTTTATTTCGATCGAATGGTTATCAAAAAAAAAATCCCAAAACCTTTATTTCAGTAGACTCGCCTTTCATCCCTTGAGGAGCAAATTTACTGTGGAATATTAACAAAAAAAATGCAAAAATACAAAAAAAATCGTTGACACGATTTAAAAAATCTTTTAAAATCGAAGATTGATCGTAACTCAATGAATCCACATGGGATTTCGAAGTTTGCACGATTGCATTCGTGAGATCGGGAATGCCTTGTAAAGATGTCGGCGACGAGTAGAGGGATCGAAGTGACAGCGATTTGAGTGAATCGATGGGGTACGAGTTCGTGATGAGAAGGAACGAAGAAAGAGAATGATGACACGTGCTGAAGAGAGGTTGAACATATTTTGGGCGTTTGTACGGAGCAATTGGTATTTATAACAAGGGGTGACTACCCTCGATGTATCAGGGAGTGAGACGAAGAGAAGGAGATGGAAAGAGATACAGGGAAAGGGATGAAATAGGGAGCTCCGATGAAAAGAGAATACACCGGGAGAGAATCAGACGGATACAAAGACGAGGAAGGATGAGCGTAAAAAAAGTGTAAGACAAGGAGGTCGACCACATGCCCGAGAACACCCCTCCAGTGGCGTCGAAACGCGACGAGATTCCCGAATACGACCCGAACGCTCTCTCCCGCCGCTCTCTTGGGTTTTTTTTTCAGACTCTCGTCGATCCAGCACTTGGTTCTTCTTTTCCTTTTCCCACTGAACCACCCTCCAAAGGTATTTCACCCCCTGAAGAATCGCTTTTTCTCCTCCTTACGGACCACGGCTCTGCCGTAACGAAAAAAAGCTTTGACAAAAGAAAAAGCAAAAAAAAAGCACGTCGCGTAAGCACACGCGCGAGAAGCCATAAAGCAAACGTACGAACTCGTAATATTCTTATTTTCATTGCCCTTTTTTATTGCGCGAGAGGATTCAACCTTCTCGTGGCTTTCGCGATAATGCCACCATTTGCGTAAAATAAAACACTCGCTCTCAATCGGCCATTCGGTCAATGCTCATTGCGATACATTGTCGTCATTTTTCATTTAACGATAAAGAAGAAAGATGTCAGATTGTTTTGTAAACAAAGATGGCGCTCGATCACTCGTCAGAGGGCCTTTCGCTCACCCCTCTTCAACGGGGTGAGAAAAATGTGAGAGGAAAATAGTGTATATCCGCCGCAAGCTTTCCTCGAATCAGGATCGACGAGATTATAGAGTTATCCTTATCGTTTTTTTTCCGCCCCAAAAAGCTCCCAAGGGAGAAGTTTCCATACTCTCTCTCACCCTCTCTCCCGCACTTTCTGTTCATGAGTGTTCATGAGCGTCGAGTTCACCTCGACTCTGTCCCGTTCTTCGTCGCTTCGCGGCCCACCCTCGTTCTTTTTTCAGCCTCGCAACTTTTCATCCCCGTTTCATCCGCGTTACTCCTCCGCGTGACAAGCTCAGCCAGAGTCTTCGGTCTTTTTCAATTTATCTCTCATGCATCGCCCGCCGACTCTTCATGGTCTCATAGCGAGCGCCATCGAGTTCCGGTAAACCGGGCTTTGCGAATGGCGCCCCGCCGATATCTCCGTTAGGGGTTGCAATTCCAAACATGCTTTTGTGAGCCAAATTTCAGGAACAAAAACGACAATTTCGTCATCAGGCTGAGGAGGAATAACAGAGGGGGCATTTCGTACGATGAGACACGTGTATTTGTATGCGCGTTTATCGAGGTACGAAGTTAGGGATGAAAGCAGAGAGAGGGTGGAGAGAGGGGGAGGGAGATAAAAAAAAGCGCTGTCGAACGATACAGGCGGCAATACGATCGCTGTAATTGGCTACATTGTAGGTATGAATTGATACGTCCTTGATATTGATTGCCAACGGTCCCGGGGCTCGCGAATGGCGTTCAACTACCCCCTGCGGGGGGCCGAAGGGATGATGTTTTGCCGCGGTGCGAACGAGGAGGAAACAATCTCCTCCTATCCCTCTTCTCTCTCTCCCTCTCTCTCTCTCTCTCTCTCTCTCTCTCTCTCTCTCTCTTTCTCTCGTTATTCGAATTCAAAGGTTTAACAGACATGAACGATGAACGAGGGAGTATTCGTAGGACTGATGAATGTTGAAAAACAAAATGGCGTATGCGGCGTCCCAAATGTATTTTAAATCCCGTGGACACGCGCCCTTTTGGTTACGACACGAGAGTATATTCATATGGATGTATATGTTTGTGTGTGTAATTATTGTACGTATCGTATTCGTTCAGCGTGTAAAATCCTCTCAGCAAAAATTTGCGATTCCATACACAGATATATTTATATTTAACATCCGTTGATACTTTGTTGTACGAAAAAAAAAATACCAGCCGGAATGAATATCGAATTAAAAAAATGAATAATAAAATCACTAAAGGAAAAATAAAACGGGATAACTTCACTTCCGTTTGGCCGATTCAAACATTTTTTTTAGTACGCAAACGTTGTGATTAAAATTAGAGAACGCCGTTTGGTTTATCCCAATGACTAAGTTTTTTCTAGACGTGAGAACAGTTTGAAAATTGAAAAAAATGGAAAGGGAAACTTGAAAAATTTGCAAAATTCGATCGATGCAGTCTCGTACATGATGCTGAAGTTTGCATCGTTGTGTACATGATGCTAAAGTTTGCAACGGTAGTTGTTTATTCATTAATTAAATTCAAATATACCAATGATTTTCCCAAAAAATCAAAATTTTTATGAATTTTCGTCAAACACATTTTTTTCCTCGTCTCTTCTCATGAATGCATTTTTTCTCGACAAAAATTCTGCATGATTCGTAATCAGCGGTAAATTTCCTACGGAAATAAAGTTTTCTGACGATTGAAAAAAAAAAAAAAAAATTGTTCATTTTTTGCGATTTTCGAAAACCTCAAAATAGCGAAATTTCCAGTGCTCGTAACTTTACTTTGGTTTAACCAATTCCAAAATTTCTTTTTCTTACTTAGAGGCTGTCACTAAACTTAGAGATAGGCGCTTGGTTCATTCCGATAACTTCATTTTTGTAGGAATGGGAGCGGTTTGAAAATCGCTGAAAAAAACAGAAAGGGGTATGTATGCAAAAATTGGTGAAAACCCATAGTCTAACTTCAAAAATCTGCCAAAAATCGAAAAATGATCGAAATCGGATTAACCAAACGGGTTTTTGAAGCTTCAACGATCCCGGGGTGATTGAGCGGAAGTTCAGGCCGAAAACTCATCTAGAAAAAAAATTACAATCATTTTAGTGAACCGGTTCAATTTTTGCCAAAATGCGAAAAAAAAATTTTTTCATTTATTTTTTTCAAACCTTATATCGATGTATTTTGTCCCCCTGAATACGAATCTACCAATAGATTTCTTGAAAAATCAAAACTTTTACGAATTTTAATCAAAAACACTTTTGCTTAATTTCGGCCTAATTTTCAGAAACCTCAAAATAACGAAATTTCAACTGCTCATAACTTTACTTTGGTTTTACCGATTTGAAAATTTATTTTTCGTACGTAAACGTTGTGACTAAACTTAGATAATGCCATTTGATTCATCCCGATAACTAAATTTTTGTAGAATTGGGAGCGGTTTGAAAATCGCTGAAAAAAACTGAAGGATTTGTGAAAATTCATAGGCTAACTAAAAATCTGTCAAAAATCGAAAAGTTATCGGATTCGGATGAACCAAACGGGGTTTTGAAGCTTAAACGATAACGAAGAGAATGAGCTCACGTTCAAGTCGAAAACGTATCTAGAAAAAAAATTACAGTCATTTTAGTGAACTGATTCAATTTTTGCCAAAATGCGAAAAAAAAAAATTTTTACTCATTTTTTTCAAACGTTATAATGATGTATTTTTACTCCCTGAATACGAATCTACCAATAATTTTCCCAAAAAATCATATCTATCAATATAAATATTTAAAAAAGTGTGTGTTTTCAAAAAAAAAATTCCAATTTACGAATTTGAGCATTTCCAGCGGTTAAATTTTTTCAAGTCGTTATAAAATAAGTATTTTAATCATTTCTTAATAATTTATAAAATAATAAGTTCTTTAAATTCATAAACCATAATCCAGAGTGATTTTTTGAATTGGCACGGAATAGTTCGTGTGTTATATCGATGCTGAAAGCTTGTAGGAGAATCTTGCAGAGCATGAGATTTCTCAAAGAGGCAAAGAGACGGGAGGACGAAGAAGCGAGATTAACAGAGAGAGAGAGAGAGAGAGAGAGAGAGAGAGAGAGAGAGAGAGAGAGAGAGAGAGAGAGAGAGAGAGAGAGACTGTGAACGAGAGATGGGAAATAAAGTGAGATGAGAGGGCGGACTTTGCGAACCGCGAATAGCGTAGGAGAAAGAGACGTTGATAAGGCGGTGGAGGAGAGACGGAGGAACTCTGGTGTGCCAAGGGTTGTGAATTTTCGCTGATGAGAGCGAGAAGGATGAGAAGAGTGCGCGGGGCAAATGGACGCCGCTTGACAACAAAATGGCGTAACTGGCGGTCATTTGACGCGTCAATGAGCGTGAGCGCGCGCCCTTTTGCATCCCAGTCGATGTAATATAGGAAGTTTGCAGCATCGTTCCGTCGTGTACCTCGAGCGAGTGGGAATGAGAGACAAAATGCTGGAGAATGCGAATATATGTATATATATTCTTGTAAAATGGAAGGGGGAAATTCTCATGGACGGGAAATGCAGAGTGAGGCAGAAGTGAGGATCGGCGCTATGAATCAGACAAGAATGGAGAGACGCGAAATTAAATATGTGTGCGTCTGTGTGCGTGAATGAGAGAGAGAGAGTGAGAGAGAGAGAGAGAGAGAGAGAGAGAGAGAGAGAGAGAGAGAGAGAGAGAGACTGAGAGAAGAGCGTAATTTTTCAGCAGTGTGGCGCTCAGAATTTTAATGGCCCGACAAGGAGTTTGCTTCGTGAGCGAAGAGAAGAGAGAAGGTTGAAAAAAGGCGAAAAATTATGTAGAAAAAGAGAGAGAGACTCCGGTGAACGGGGGCCAAACCGTGAAAGAAATAAACTTGATGCATATAAACATGAAGCTTTTCTCCTGCCCACTCTCTTTCTTATTTCGTTGAAGGATTTCTTTATTATCGATACGATAAGCCAACTCTTTTGCATATTTGACGATTGTTACAATGCTATCAGCTGTTTTACGTCAAATTTCGATGCAGCAATTAACGCAGAATAATTAAGAAAAATTTCAAAATTGAGTTCAAAGTTATAAAAATATATATATAAATTTTTACGTTAATAAATAAAAATCTCTTTCCAGAAAAAATCTTGAAAATCTTGAAAATCTTTTTTCGTACAATTTTAATTTCTTTAATTTTTTTTTTTAGTACCGTCATCATCTCTGAAGAAGCTGAACCACTTTTTGGATTACGGTGCAGTGTTTCTATCCCGAGAAAGTGATGTTTTCCATGGCCATTTTAGTACGCAAGCAGTGTCTCGGTACAAACGAAAAGTGTAATTATTTTTTCTTCACCAAGAAACAGTGATGCGCTTCGTTCGAATGAAAAAAAGATATTTTTTTATCTGACGCAATTAAAAGTTATTTTCCTCGATCAGTATTCGTGTATTCTTAATATACTTGAAAATCTGAATGTTCAGTTGAATAGAAAATTAGGAAATGTATTTTTTACGAAAAATTGAAAGATCTTAACCATACTTCGTACATTAAATTCAGTCAGGATTTTTTTTAAATTAAAGCAATCCATTTGTAATTTGTTTGGAACTTGAAGATGTACTTGAAATTTCGAACGTTCGGATTGACGGAAAAGTTAAACTCAATAGACTTGAGGTACACGACTTTTTTTCAACACTGCCAAGTACAATTTTTTTAACCACTTTTTTTTCCACGTACAAAAGTTTTTTTCAATCATCGTGAATCGACCGAGATCAAATTTCGCGACTTCCATCGCGATACGCGTGCTTTTTTTTAGTTTCAATTATTTATTTAAAAAATCGTACGACGTTCGTTTTCACGCTGGACTCTCGTGTCCCGTTCTTTTCCTCGTGGATGATCCGCAGATCGCTTCATACGGTGAGTTTTCCTACATTTCTCCACACAAAGATGACACGATTTTGTATTTTTCCAAAAATTATTCTCAAACTTGGCATAATATATATTAACTTTGGAAAATATCACTATTGAATCACTACATGGACGAAAAAATCACCATTGTGTCACTATTTTTGTGAAAGATAAGTCATTATTTTACTATTTTTGAGCCTCTGAAAAAAGAACTTTCCACGAGGGGGCGCCCTGACGAGAGCTTTGTGCATTACGAGGAGGCTCTCTCTCCTCTCTCATTTCTCTCTCTTTTCCGCGACGAGAACCATTTCGCGGTCGATCGGCGGCTTCCTTGGCAAACGAGCCTCGCTTCCGGTCGTCGTATTCGTGTATATTCTCACACACACGCGTATATATAAAATGCCCGTAACTACATACTTGGCTCCGTAATTTGATGTCAAAAGTAGTGGGAGAGAGAGCGACGATCCGCCAGAGGAAATGCGTCTCGACTTTTAACGCGAGTTTGTGCGCGATCACGCAAAGTCGCATGTGAAAAGCGATATGGATACTTTATACAACGCTCGCGCCGCTCCGCGACTCGAATTTCCTCTGCGTCCGCAATCTTTGAAAAAAAAAGAATTATTTTCAGCGCAAAGAGAGAGATTAAAAAAGTGGGAGTTCCGTTAAGGCCCAAAAAATTCTCGCCCTGATCTTAAAATTCTTAGATTTATGTTTATTAATGGTTAATTAATTATTATTAATATTTAATTGTATCAATGATATTAATAATATTATTTTTTTTTAAATTCCCACGATACGAAGGTGGATTTGTTCCAAATCATTTTCATCCTCGATGGTTTGTTTCGTATCGTGAGAAATAAAAAAAAAAAAAATTTCCATTTCACTAAAATTGGAATAATGAAATGGAATTTTTTTGATCAATCGATCGATTGATTAACAAGAGTAACGATTCAGAGGTTATCAGGGGCAAGGATTGGATTCCCAAAATCCTGAACGAAGGTAAACAATTATCAGGTCAAATACATTGAAAACCCATCAGAAAATGTTTCTTTCATTCTCTCTTTCGTTCTCTGTTTCTTTTACTTTTTCACATCGCTATTACCGATATCTTCGTTTTATAGCATCAACACTTGTACGTATAGTTGATACATACGATTATCCGAATGGGCAAACGAGTTTGACTCCGCGAGCTTGTACGTTTAACACACGTATATGGGTAAATCTACCATTGTTTATCTGAAAAATGCGGTTCAAAATTTCTATTTGTCCGCCACTCTCAATTATAAATTTCTCTGATACAGGATAATATCTTAGTTTCTTCAATATTTCTGATGATTCAAGAATTTCTTAAAAATGCCTTTCACTGTAAAGAACTTAAAATGTTTTGAACGAGATATTAGTTTTCCTAAGGGTCGTCGACCCTTAAAACTCCATTTTGTGCTAAGAAAGTTGCTGCTTTTTCCGTCTCTTCCAGAATGAAGATAAAACGTCATTTTTTAAACCAAAGATTTAACCTAAATATTTCTTTCGACAAATTAGGTTTCTAGAATTAAGTATCAAAAACCAAAAGCAATAATTGCACTGAATAATTTAATTTTTTTTTTTCATCTCCAATAATTTTTTCAATAAGCATCACCGAATTTTGATATCAATAGTCCAATTAAAAAAAATAAGTTAATCTTCAAAAATTAATATAAAAAATAACTCTCAGCACGACAATTATACCTTTTTCAAATTCAATTCGAATAATGCTTACAAGAATAATTTCTGCATGAGAATAAAAATAAAAAATTTCATAGTTGTATACAAAAGTCATCCCTCTCGATAACGGATCCCACGAAAATCTAGAAAAAAAGGTCTGAATTTTAAGGATAAAAAATAAAATGAAATATATTTCTCACCCCTAAAATCTCAGAATTTCGTCCTTATTAAAAAGGACTATGAAGAAGTAAACCAACCCCTACGTGGAATTTTTTAATTTCAATCTTTTTACGTCATTTGAAAAAAATTAAATCAACAAAAAATTTCTTTAAAAAATTGAAAAAGCTTCCCGGAGTTAAAATTTAACCGATCAGCAACCCTCGAACTGTGCAACGACATTTAAAATCAGAAAAATCGAAATTAATTACCGGATCGCCAGATAAATAATGGTGGAACTATCTATACATATGTATGTGTATATAATATGGCGTGTGTGTAAGATAAGCGAGAGATTGAGCCCGCGGCTACTCGCGCGGAGAGTATGAAAGTATCGAGTGTATCGTCGTTGGACGAAGACCGATGGAGGGTTGTTTTTTCGCGAGCGAGGGAGAGAAGAGCGCGGAAAGGAGGAATCGTGAGCGCGAGGGAAGCGGGACGAAAAAAGAGGATGGATGAAAAGAGGAAAAACCGGTTTATCGCGTGCTACTCACCGTGAATTCTATATCCATTGAATATATATATATATATATATATATATATAAATACACACATATATAAATACATGTAAATATATATATATGAAGTGTCATGGTGGCTAGAGTGGGTGGCTGTAATTATAATTATAATTATTGCTATTCACCGTGCGAATAAGCCAGAAAGATGGAGAGAGGGAAAGAGGTCGGATCTCGCTGCTCATTGTTTGCCCTCACGTTTGCCTCTATAGGTGCAGCCGTTATATATTATATATCAACTATAAATGAATATATGTCTGTACATAAACACGTATATATCGCAGTGATGCCGTACTAAAATGGAGCGAGAAGGGGATGAAAGTAGTAGAGAGGGTGAAAGAGCGAGCGAGGAAATTCGACGACGTATATTGTGAAGTTGGCGAGGACGGAGCCAAGTGCCGGTCGATATGAAACACCCCTCAATGAAACAACCCCCGTACAATCTCCCATGCATATATACGCACACATATATATGGGTCAAAATTCCGAAAGGCAGCATGCGTTTGGGGCTCATAGTCGACGATTGTTTTGTAACTTTAGGGACACATAGTACAGTATGAGAGTACACTCTGGATTTTTTTTTGGATTTTTAAACCGAACAGTTTCACTGTACCGATGACGTCATTTTTTTGAAATTTCTTGAATGTCATGTTTCAATCAATCTCGCGAGACCCCTGTAATGAAAAAAAAAAAAAAAATTCGACATATATTTTCATCGAAAAAGATGTCAGCTTTTCAAAAAAAATATTTCCAAATACATACCAATTCGTATGAGCCATAGAAAACTAGGTTTTTTCCTCAAAAATGCGTTTTATCGATGAGCCTACACTCCAATCTGTTTTTTCATATTTTTTTCGGATTTCTGAGGTTTTTTTACACGAAAAAACTCTTTTACCAGAGTGGGATCTCTGCGGCATCAGACCGTTGTGCATTAAATATAATCCGAGGTGCTGTGAATATCGAGAAAATAGTGCGAATACAATAATGCTTACCGCGCTAGTATTGTATTGTATTGTTACTATCATTTATTATCGAGGTCGTTGGGGTTTTTTAACTCAACTTTTAATTTATTATTACTGTAACAGGAGGATTTGACTATGCGAAAAAATAATAATACCCCGAAAGCACTATAATATACACGATTCCGGGGAATGGGTGTGTAAATAACTTTAAAAAACATCCATCCATCTTTTATGAAAGTATTTATTAACGCATGTTTACTTTTGTGCAAACAAAAATATTTAACAATTTCTTGGCGAAAGATTAACCATACGTCAATAAATATTTTCATAAAAGATTAGAGGATGTTTTTTAAAGTTTCTTTACACACCCATTCCCCGGAATCGTGTATGTCATGTTGCTTTCAGGGTATTATTATTTTTTCTCATAGTCAAATCCTCCTGTTACAGTACTGATAAATTAAAAGTTGAGTTAAAAACCCATAACGACCTCGATAAAAAATGATAGTAACAATACAATACAATACTAGCGCGGTAAGCAGTATTGTATCCGCACTATTTTCTCGACATTTACAGCACCTCGGATTATATTTAATGCACAACGGTCTGATGCCGCAGAGATCCCACTCTGGAAAAAGAGTTTTTTCGTGTAAAAAAACATCAGAAATCCGAAAAAAATATGAAAAAACAGATTCGAGTGTAGGCTCATCGATAAAACGCCTCTTTGAGGAAAAAACCTATTTTTCTATGCTCATACGAATTGGTACGTAATTGGAAATATTTTTTTTGAAAAGCTGAGATGTTTTCCGATGAAAGTACATGACGATTTTTTTTTCTAATTACAGGGGTCTAGAGAAATTGATTGAAACATGACATTGAAGAAATTTCAAAAAAATGATGGATACGGTGAAAGCGGTTGATTTAAAAATCCAAAAAAAATTCCAGAGTGTACTCTCATACCGTACCTCTCCCCACCCGAAATTTTGTTGGATATGTCTGAAAAGAAATTCCCTGAAAGTTGATATTAATATTATGTACTTTCCCTTCGCGTGAAAAGATTTTCCATCTAAAATACACGTAAAACAAATTTTTTTTTTCATTCATAATTCTATAACTCAGCGGCATTTTATGCTATCACATTGTTCTTGATAGTCGCAATTTACGCAGAATTGACCGATCTTCAAAAGTTTCCCAAACAGCGTTAGTGTAACTTGCACCGGAGAGATGCATGGTACGGGTCACTAAAGTTGATTTTTATCCAACATTCTCGTTTTTTTGCTGGTATCTCCGAAATAATTATCTTTACTGAAAAAAATATAAAGGAAAGTTTGGTTGGAAATTTAATTTTCTACAAAAAAGCTCCTTTAGACCTAATTGTTAAAATCAATATTTCTTGAGATATTGAGATATCAGCAATTTAAAACGTTAGGTGCGATATAAACCTTAAAGCAACCACAAAGAAGTTAAGGTTCAATATCTCAAGAAATATTAACTCAAGCAATTAGGTCCAAAGTATCTTTTTTGTAGGAACTTAAATTGTCAACAAAATTTTCTTTTACATTTTTTCTGTAAAGTTAACCATTTTGGAGATAACAGCAAAAAACGAGAATTTTCCGTAAAATCAACTTCAGTGACCCGTATCATCTCACCGGTGTAAGTTGCACGTACACTGTTCAAGACACTTTTGAAGATCGTTCAATTCTGCGTAAATTGCGACCAGGAACAATGGGATAGCGTAAAATACCGCTGAGTTATAAAATTTTTAATAATTTTTTTTTTTCATTTCCGTGTATTTTAGATGGAAAATCTTTTCACGCGAACGGCAAGTACTGGATATTAATATTAAGGGCTGTAACTTTCAGGGAATTTCTTTTCAGATATATCCAACGAAATATCAGGTGGGGAGTGAGAAAAAAAAAGTCTAAAAAAACCGCCCTAATATACATGTGTCTGTGTGTGTACGTGGAGCCAGCAATTTTTTTCCCTCTCGAGTCTCTTGCGAAAGCGCCCTCTTTCTCTCTGTTGTACAATTTAACTCACTCGCGCGACCCCTAACGGCGGAGGGTTGAAGGGAGATGGATACAGGAAACGAGAGAAAATTCTCGTTTAACTCTGTAAAGCCGTATCCCCCATCGACCAATGGAATTTTGTGGACAAATTTTCCTCTCGCTTTTCCAGAATTCTCCCTCCGAGTCCACGTTTTCCCTCCTGCGGGTGTGAAAACCAGAAGGGGAGGCTCATCTTGTCACTCATTCGCATCCTCTTATTTTTCCTTAGACTCTATACTTTTCCACCCTATCTATTATCAGTCTATTTTAGAATTTTTTCCTTTTTCTTCAAACGAGGAAAACTAATAAAATGTTGTGATTATCAGAATTTTGAAACTCGTGAAAATAAATGAATTTCCGGTGAAAAAAGGTGCCTGGAAAATTTTCTTGAATAGGGAAAAAGTTCCGAGGCCTATTCTTTGTTGGAATTGTTTTTTTCTATTTACATGTAAAATGGTGAAACTTTCGAATCACTCCTAGGTGCAAATTTAGTTCCATACTAACGTGCACTGGTTCTCGAATTTTCACGATATAATCCGTCAGAAAGAGAAAACTCGGTGGTTCGGGATGAAAAACAAACTCTACAACGCCCCCGCGAGAGCACGTGCGCGTCTCACCCTTAAATTTCCCTCTGCATTATGCAATATATAAATTTTCCTCCGGCTTCTTGTACGCTGTACGTGTATTACGACGTCGTCGTATAAACCTCATGAATATATACATACATACGTGTGCGTTTGAAACTCGAGAGAAATTTCTCCTTTTCCGCCATTTTTCTCGGTACAATCTCGGGGTTAATTCTCAACGAGGCGAAAGTCACTCTTTCCGTCGTTTATGCATATCTCTCGTTTCCAGTATTCCACCCCGTCGAGTCTTTTGTTTCGCTTCCTCATAAAGGAAGCTTTGTTTTCGTCAAAGAAAAGTTTTTCCTCTCCGAGTCTCAAAATGTTCCAAAACATTGAGGCATCGTTTTGGACGAAAATTTCCCTCGTAACTTGAGAAGGCTCCAAGTTTCGAGGCTCAAATTTGGAAAAAATGTCGAGCAAATTTCAATTCAAGTTCCATCAAGTTCAGATTTCATTGACTTTTATCTTTTTTATAATGTCGATTGAAATTGACAAAAAATAATTTTATAAATTTACAAGTTTATGTTTTTATATCAAATTATTGAAAGATTTATTATTATTATTCTTATTATTATTATTATTATTATTATTAATATTAAGATGAGGGCACTAGACTAGGACACTATTTTTCCATCTAGAGATAAATAAATGGAGCGCGAAACAATTTTGAAAGATTGAATTATTTCTATGAATTTGCCGGTACTTTAAAATCCAAAAGATTATTCTGAACAGATTTTTTGACGTAAATTTTGGCCCTATTTCATTCCAAATAATTCTCAAGAGATGTTTACCCGCCATCATCCAGCAGGATGCACATCGTTGGCGTCAAACACTGTTAAACTTATTGGAAAAAAAAACCCTTTCGTGCACAAAGCAAAATACCGAAGGGAAAAAAACACCCTTCTAGAAAATACGACGGGAGGGAACGCGATAAAAAAAATCAAAATGAAATCACAGAGCTTGTTACTGGCTTCGCCCTCCCACGCTTCCTCATCGTGTGAAAATGCCTCGATATATATAACACATATGTATATAAATATGTGTGATATATATGAGGCATCCAGCTATAACCGAGCGGCCATTACCTCGACATTTTTCTTTCGCGTCGCCAATTTTTTTTCAGTTACTTTTCGACAAAAAAAACATACGTATTTCTCAAAAAAAAATTATTTTTCATCCACTTCCGTTTTAACACCTTTCAAAGTACAATTTTTGTTTTTTCGACAAGAGTGTATCCTCCGATTTTTTTCAAATAAATTGACAAAAAAGTACATCAAAAACCGCATCTTCCGATCGCTATCCCATCATGGAAAAATCATTTTTCGATTTTTTCTGTGTGTATGAAACTTTGAAAAATGTGTTTTTGATGTATACATAAATGTGTACAATATTTATGTACACATAAATATTGTAACTGTATTAATAAATAATAGCATCCACAATGTTACCTGTGTACTTATAACTTTTTTACGAATAAAAATACATCTTTCAAAGTTTCATACACATAGCAAAAATCGAAAAATGTACTTTTTCGTCAATTTATTTGAAAAAAATCGGAGAATACACTCTTGTCGAAAAAACAAAAATTGTACTTTGAAAGGTGTTAAAACGGAAGAGGATGAAAAATAATTTTTTTTGAGAAATACGTATGTTTTTTTTTGTCGCAAAGTAACTGAAAAAAAATCGGCGACACGAAAAAAAAATGTCGAAGTAATGGCCGCTCGGTTATAGCTGGAATGCCTCATATATATATATGTATATAAAGATATATATGTGCGCGCGTGTGTGTGTGTGTGTGTGTGTGTGTGTGTGTGTGTGTGTGCGTGCGTGCGTGTGTGCGTGTGCGCGTGTGTGCGTGCGTGCGTGCGTGCGTGCGTGCGTGCGTGCGTGCGTGCGTGCATTTCTGACACGATGGTTGAACAAAATGTCCGTAAAAATAAATGCACAGCCGATATTCGTTAAAATTGCAATTTTTATAAATATTAATAACTGGAAACAGCAAAATGCTGATGGAGCAACAATTTGAAACCGCCGTAAGGGAAAAATGAATTGGAACGAAAAAAAATCAAAAGATCCAGTAAAGCATAAAAATTCGGATGACGTGAGCCATTTTCTTTTTTCAGAATTCATTGAAGTTACTTTTCCAAATTACCGGAAATGATTTCAAGATCACGGGAATTTTCTATAAACGAATGATAAAGCGATTTTTGAAAAATTGAAAAAGACCTTTTTCCCGGACAGTTCAGCGAAAAATTTTATTCTTGAATTGAGACAATTGGATTCAATTGAATTCAATTGAATCTATGGATGATCTAACAAAAAATTGTTAACAAAAATTATTAAAAGGCTCGTCCCCCAAAATAGCTTTTGAATATAATTTTTGAATAGTTGATGCCTTATCCAAGCCAATAAAAAATAAAAAAATGAAAATCCTACAGTAAAAGCCCTTCATTTAAAAAAACACAGGAATTAATAATGTATTCCGGGCTTATTTCTACACTAAGTCACTCAACGCTACGAAATAATTATTGATTTAAAAAAAAAACCATTGGAATAACAATATGCGCTTAGCGAAACCATCTGCGACCTTTGAAAAAACACAACCCTTGAAATAATTATTCACGACTCGGGAGTCAATATGATCGTCGATAAATATAGTTGTGAAAATTCTAAACCTTTTGAAACGTGAATTTACGAGGGCGGAGTAATATTTTGCTCCGAACATTTTACAGAGAGGGATTTTTGTATTCACGTCGGGGGAACGGGGGAGGAATATGCGAGAAAAAAGAGGAAGAGTGACGAGAGACAGACGTGCCAGCAGGGGAAAAAGCCGATGGCGGTAAAGTCCTCTGTATACGTACACGACCATTCCCTCTGTATCTGCCTCTCCTCCCCCCATTCCTCCTGGGTCTGTAAAATGGCATCAAACACAGAATTGTTCGATGGGAACAAGCGCGGTCGGTAATGCAGGAAAACCACGCGCAAGGGGTCGCGTTTCAGTTGAATATGCCTTGCCCTTTGCAAATCGTGCCCTCTTCGTTTATCGGACAGTTGTACAATCGTAGAATACAAATATACCTCACGTACAAAAGGATGCATCAATGCCGGAGAGACTTCGGGACGAGCCGTCCATCAGCGCAAAATACATTGAAACAAGAAGCATTGTTCGCCCACAAACATATTTCGCTTGCGGAGGGAAAGAAGGGCTCAACTCGGACCTTCGATACTAAAAATCATGCGACAAAAGTCCTTTTGTTTGCCAGTCCGATATTAAACGGTCCGGATTGCCATTACGAAAGAGAGGACAGGAGAAGGAGGGCGGGAGGGAGAAGAGGGAAGCTAAATTTTCCACTGGCAGAGAGAAAATCATACAGACGCGTGAATACACGCAACTATGACAATTAGTAATTGCAAAGGGTGAATTCACGAAACGATAATTTCAGTCGGTAAATACAAAGTGAATACGACAATTCGGTCTCCGTATAACAGCAGTTATGAGAACCGTGACGGACCCAATACCGCATTTTTGACAAGTAGCAATTTATTCCTCCTTTGTGGCAAACCCATCAACCATCGGAATAATTAGTGCAAAAGTGATCCAATGTGGGAGTCGTTTCTAATTCCCGTTAAGAGCTGACTTTGACAATTTATTTTGGGTTCATGGAAAAAAAAATGGGATCTCTCTCGGAAGGTTTATTTGTGGGCTTGGAAGGTTAAACAAGCACATTATTTTTTTTATATAATAAATAAATTATTTCACTCAGAATTTAGAGCATTTAACGGAGCAACGTTTGAATAATCTTTTTATAGAATTGTTATTTAAAAATTGGAAAATTCAGAAAAGTTATCTGAAAATTGAAAAACAAATTTACTCTCTTGGTAGATGGTCGGATTTTGAAAAAAAATTCAATTTGAATTTATCGTAAAGTTGTATGCCAAATAGTATAATTTTCCGTACAATTTACCCTATGCGTGGCTTTGTAAAATTAGTTGTGATAAAAAAAAATTTCGTTCAATAACTAGTCAATCCTATTTTTTTTTAATGTGCACATTAGATATTGGATAAAATAATCGAAAAAACAGATCTTTTTTGAACTTCCCGAAGGGAGGGCAGATTTCTAGTCATGCAGAAAATCTAGAACAAAAAACAAAACGGAATTATAATCTATATGGGGCATTCCACGCAAATCGACCACCTTAGAACCCGACCCCTTTCGATTTGGCTGAAACTTTTTTCTCTTTTCTACCCTATCAAAAACATTTTTCAGATTTTTTTCAAATTTTTTTGCTCAACCGATAAAAAGTTATACATTTTTCAAAAATATTGGCTTTTTATTTTTCGAATAGCTATAACTTTTTCAACATTTGACTCATCGGAACTTTTTTTTTCAAAATTTTAGTTTTTTTGATGTATTTTTTGAAAAAAAAATACAAAAAATTATAGAAACCCATCTTCATTGTTTTTTTTTTAGATTTTTCGAAACAATCGAAAATTTCTGGATGATTGCCATTTTGTCTCTTTTTTTCTTTTTATTATATAAAACTTTGAAATTTTCTGCAAATCCTCAAATTTTTTCAGAGTGGTGTTTTTTTTATTTCTATTTTTTTCCAATTGAAAAAAAAGTTTCAACTACCCTTATTTCTCATGAGACCATTCAGAAATTTTTTTTAGAGTGTTCGGAGAACCTCCAAACATGGAAAAAAAAACAAAAAATGAAAGTGGTAATCATCGATAAATTTTCGATTTTTTCCAAATATCTAAAAAAAAAACAATGAAGATGGGTTTCAATAATTTTTTTGTATTTTTTTTCAAAAAGTACATTAAAAAACGAAAATTTTGAAAACACAAACGTTCCGATAAGTCCAAAGTTCCGTTCCGATGAGGAAAAAAATTTGAAAAAATTCTGAAAAATGTTTTTGATTGGGTAAAAAAAGATAAAAAAGTTTCAGCCAAATCGAAAGGGGTCGGGTTCCAAAGTGATCAATTTGACGTGGAATGCTCCATATACTATTGGCTACAAACGTACGTGATAGATTTTTTAAAATCAAATTTTACAGAAATGGTGTCCTTTTGAAAAAACGAATCGATTTTTGGGCAAAATCAGTAAATTGTTTATAAAAAAAAGTGAACCTTAAATTGAAAAACGGTTACCATGGAAAATGTAATTGTGAGACTAGCGTCAAAATTTTAAATAGACCCCCTCAAGAACCATGGAGGATGAAAGATCTATAGATCCACAAAAAGAGTCCTTTTTGCTTTCGAATGTTGGACTCACAGCCAACACACATGAGGGGATGATTGAGTATGCGAATTCCTTGTATACGTGCCAAAGAATGCACACACTGGAAGCAGTCTTGTGTGTGCACAAACGCAATTTGAATGTGCGTGTGAGTGCGCGATTACGAGTGTGGGAGGCGAGTGCTTGATAGCGTGTCAAAGGCTCTGTTGTAGCCACAGGGATTTAAACGATAGAGCCACGATAAAATGCGGACCACGCGAAAGCCTCCTCCACCTCCGTGCCTCTCTATTTTTTTTCCTCTTTTGTTTCCTCCAACGCTACTCTCTGTTATAAATGCGCCGGCGCTGAGAATGAGAGACTGCATCGCTGCCAATCTCCCAACTTCTCTCCCTCTCTCTCTCTCTCTCTCTCTCTCTCTCTCTCTCTCTCTCTCGTTCCCTCTTTCATCCGTCTATCCCTAGACTCAACTTTGCTCTCTGTTTCATTCCTCCGAGCCCCACGGTTATGTTTCAGGCGTTTCAGCATCGTCTTCTTCATCCTCATATTTCTCCGCTCTCTGATTCCCGGGGTTTATCGATAAACTCGTTCTCGAACTCCTTCCTCTCAAACGCACCGAAAAGATGCCGTTTGCGAATAACAAAAAAGGGCGACGCCAAAATAATTATTTTTTCGCTTCAAATACTTTACCATGATAAATATCAATTTTAAAGTTTTATCTGAAAGAGGTGGAATTGTTTTGGAAGGAAGAAACAAATTCAAAAAATTCAAAAAGGGAGGATGGAGAAACACGAGGAAGCGATATGCAAATTTTTTATTTTCATCAACTATCATTTTTTAGCTTCCTATAAAATCTTCGAGACACTTTTTGACGGTTTTTTAAAAAATAGGAATACTATAACTTGAATTCAAAATAAAAGTTGAGCCGACAGCATTGACAGCACCTTAAAGAAATTTGAAGGTGAATTTAAAGAATCTTCTTTAAAGAATCTCATCGGAATTTTTCGTTTACAAAATACATTTTTTGCTCCAAGACCAATTAAAATTGTTTTTTGCATTAATCTGACGCTGAGAAAACAGTTTACTTGTAGTAAAGAGATACATTTACTTGGCACTTTTACTCAAATATTCCTTAACTGTTACAAAATTTTTAGTCGTAAAAAAATATTTTATTTGTGTCAAAATAGTTTATTAACCGGGTCATTCCATGTCAAATCGACCAAGAGTTGGTATCGACCCGTTTCAACTTCGATGAAATTTGATCAGAAGTTTTCGTTTTTAATAAAACAAAGTTCTACCGAAAGAAAAAAATTTTTAAAAAAATTATCCCCAAAGTTCAGAATTTTTTATTTTTGAAACAAAAAAACACCATCCTGAAAATGTTCCAAAAATTCTCCAAATTCATCATTTTTCAAAACTTTTTTTCCGAATATTTTTCTTTTCGTAGCCACAAGTATACTCTTCAAAACGAACCCAGAACTATTGTTTCGTAACTATAATAGTTTTCGAGATATTTAAAAAATAAACTCGAAAGATTTACAAAATTGTGAAATTTTGAATTTTGCATGACTTTCGAAAAAAAATTTTATACTCCTTTTCCTTTGGTTGAACTTGGTTTTATTAAGAACGAAAACTTTTGACCAAATTTCATCGAAATTGAAAGGGCTTGATTTCAACTCTTGGTCGATTTGGCATGGAATATCTAATTTATTAACCGTTAACGAATAATTGATTTCGCCATATTCAACCGCACATTTGTCAACGGTCAACAAATCCTGATACATTGTTCTCTCCTTGCTATATTCCACCTCTTTCCGAATGAAAGAATGAATTTCGACAGAGATAAATTCCATCTTGCTGTTTATTAACCAAGAGATACGAAAATCCCTTCGTTCATCGGACCTGCTGTACATTGGAGTTGTTATTTCGCAGGGATGCAAAGATAGAGTTGAGACGGGGATGCGTTTCGGGCAGAGTTACAAATATGTCTTCGACCGGTTTGATTTACCCGGGCATCCGCAAATGTAACGATGCCGGCACGTGTCTGCTCTCTCACGCGCATACGAGACCTCGTCGCATGTTCACAGTGAAAATAATACACAGGGGAGTACGAAAAATACACACACAAAGGGACGCCTTGTAGCGTCGGCTAACGAGTTACACCCTATTGCCTCCCCTCTCCCGGAGATTTACTTTAAACACAGAGGATCGTGAATCGGGAGATTCATCCACCGACGCCCACACACGCGTGCCAAACATTTGCGAGGGGGAATGCAGAGAAGCGAATCGCGGATTTCACGCTCATTTGACCAAATGATCGTGCCCAGTGGGTGAACGAGGCAGACGGATGATGCGACAAGGATGCGATGATGGAGCGAATAGAGCGCATTCGTGTATCGGAAGTGCCTCGTGCGCGTGTAGGTTGGTAATTTCCAGCAGGAAAACACCAGTCGATGAACTACATCGGTACCATTCGTTACTCTACCCCGAAGAGGCAGTTCTACGGATTAAAAGGCTATCTGCCTAAGATCGAAGAATAGTTCTTCCAACTATCGAGTCATCAGGCCCAATTGGTATTACGGTAGCTTTTTATTGCGGGAGAGGCGTTCCCGGTGCTCAATTATCAAATTCCGGTACATCTTTAAAACGGCGAAGCTTCCTCAATTTCCAATCGATTTTAATTGAACTTTCTCCAACTATTCGCAAGATGTCATTCGGAAGACAACGTGACCCACTTTATTGACTCAATTCATTAGGTGCAACTCCCCAAACGACTCGAACGCAACCGGTGAATCACGCGCCATAAGGACAATCAAGAAACAAGGACACTTCCCCGAGTCCCTCTCGAGCTTAGCTTCGACGAGACCGTTGAAAAGGCAAGAAACCCTTACTCGGGCCATCATTGATACGACCGGGGGTGCGTGCGAGGGGTTACTTTTACCACCCCGCACTCGTGTGCTTCGTGAGCGAGCCCGAGCGTGTGCGACCCCTGTTTGGCTCTCTGCTCGTGGAAGAATTACATCAAGCCGGTCAATTTCATCGTGAGCTCGTAGTTTCGTGATACGCGATGCACCAACGGAAACGTTTGTCCTCGATACAAGATTTTTCGGGGAGTAACCGGGGAGTTTGTATCGTGTTGGGGAAAATTCGAGTATGGGACGACGAGTGAAAAGATAAGAGCCCAGAAAGAGGGAGAGATGGTGGATAATGCACGGAAACCACCGTATGAAAAAGGGGTTGAAATGCCACTGTGAGGCGGTGGAGGGGGAGGATGGGGCGAAAGAAAGCACGGCAAAATACAGTGAGAAAGAGCGCAACAGTATATACACGATCGGGATGAAGAAGGAGGGAGAATTACACGCAGGGGTGAGTTCTCTTTCTCTTTATGCTTTTCGGTTGGGATTCTTCACGTCCCTTCATTTTTTTATCCATCTATCTCTATTTCTCTCTCGTGTTTCGTGCGTGCATGGAATATCTACCATCGTTTGCAAAGCCAACCAACCCCACCGGCATACGCACACAGTCCGTTTGCATTGTTCCCCGCGCACACTTAATCGCCGATCTGTATCGCCTTAAGCCTCTCCGACAGCCACGTTTTTCCGTCTGTATATGTTTTTTTTTTTAATGAAAAGAGACTGGGAAGAGGATTTTATTTATACTTATTCATTGCGGAGGAAAACCCAACCGGCGGAATGTCTCCCCAATTTAATTTGTCAGTTAACGATCCAATCGAGTCCGCCATCAAAATGAGAGGGTGAATCTTTCTTTGAAGGGAAATTTCCACAAACGAAACTTGGTTTTCATCAGAGAGGAATTCTTTGTTTTTATGGAAAAACTTTTGGAGTTGGAGGAAGTGGATTTTTACGATCGCCATTATCCGGTTATCTCTCTTTCGGGGTCGGAAGAAATTTTCAAATACATCCCTCGAAATACGATGCAGAACACCGGACGCAATGCGGAAAGCGACCGTTGCAGCTGGTCCGAACAAGCACCGTCGGATTTGGGGTGCCGAGAGAGAGAGAGAGAGAGAGAGAGAGAGAGAGAGAAATAAAGCCCGAAGATGGTGAAGAAGAGAAAAAAGAAAAAAGTGCGAGGCACGAGAAACGAAAGAGACAAAAAAGACATCGCTGAAGATCCACACGTTGAAAACACGATATCTATCTTTCGCGAGGTAAATCGAGATTGAGAGATGCTGAAGATAAAAAAAAAAACAATACCCAATAAGTAACAAAAAGACAGATCCCATCCATCTGGTATTCTCCGAATATCGGTGCTGATTTATTTTTGAAGATTGAGACGCTGCAGCGGGAAAACTGTTTTTTTCGTATAATTTTGTAATTCATTTGAGAGATTACTTATGAAAAATAAATATCCTATAAAAAGTCACTCCGGTTTCCAGAAACCCCTCAAAAAGAAAATGTCCTCGTTGTAGTCACGATAATTCACGACAGCTTTTAATTGACTACCATTCATGTGGACAGAGGACTCTCGACACTTGACAATGTTACGATTGGGCAATTCTAATGTTTGTCACCGTTAAGGATGTTGAGTCCCAAATCGCAAATGATGAGAAAATTCTGAAAATTTGGTATGTTTTTGGATGAATTATTCAAAAGGCCGTGTAAAAATTGCACGACGATTAGGAAGCTCGTTATCGATTTTTGATATCTACACTATATTGGAAGCAACGGAAACAAAACGAAACTTTTGATAAATATTTTTTTTATTCGTTTAAAAAATTGTTCTTATCAAAATGTTAATATCTTAATAACGAGTTTCCTAATCGTCGTGAAATTTTTACACGACCTCTCAAATACTTCGTACAAAAACATGCCAAATTTTCAGAATTTTCTCATCATTTTTCATTTTAATCCTCAAAGAGGTTGAAGTAATGATGATGGAGTTCTGAAAACTTAATATGTTTTTACATGAAATATTCAGGAGGTCGTGTAAACATTTCACGACGATTAAGAAGCTATTTATTGAACAATTAACATTATAAGATTTCATAGGGACTCAACATCCTTAACTCTACCATAAACCCAGCTTCCCTTCCAGGGCCCGCAAGCTTACCTTCCATCCTATTGTCTCCAGTTTTTCTGCCATCATCCCCCTATTTCTCCCCTTCTCCTCTCTCTCTCTTTTCTCTGCAGAGCAGTTTTTACATTTTCGTTTGCCCCCATTTGGATTGTCGTCTTGCTGGGCGGGAGAACGCCATTCGAGCAAAAACGATAGAAATCCAGCGGAGTGTCTCGCCTTTTGTCCACGTGACTTTGTCACGGCGGAGAAGCAGAGACCCGAGTATGGAAATGAGAGAGAGAGAGAACGAAAGAGAAGGGCAAAGAGAGACCGTAACAGAGGGAAAAGAAAAACGAGTTTAAAGACCAAAGTGTGTTCAGCGGCTTTGCTAGTTATAGCCGAGAAATAGAGCAACTTCTTGGGCAACTTCGAGCTCCTTCGAAGCCTCTCGGAGAGGTCGCGATCGAGCCAGGTCATTGGATATACAAAGTACTACGATTCCCTATCTTTCAGCCTCTTTTCTCCCTCTCTCCATCTCGTTAAGTGCCGAAAAGCTTCTTAAGAGGGTTGTAGAACTCAACACTGGTTGGATCGGTGTAAGAATTTCAGAAATTGTCTCTAAAAATATTAACCACGAAATGGCAATGAGAAAAAGCAATTTGCACTATAAAATGCATCCTTGATTTAGGAAAATTTTCCAAAGTCAAGAATTCAAGCTTCTACTCCAGTTTGGCTGAAACTTTGTAAATTTCGCTTCCCCAAAGTCACCGGATTCAGTATGGAAGGTTAAATTGTCCCCTGATCATCGCACGCGTAAAATAATTGAAATGAGACACTGTGACTGGATGAAGGATTCTTTCGTATCTCCTCTCCGAGATTTTGCTTCTCCCCTTGAACAGGATAGAAAGAGAGAAAGAGAAATAAAACGTCATCAGAGAGAATGGAGTGAGAGGAACGCGACATTCGTCGCCCGAGGGATGTTTTTCCCCCTCTCTCTCTCTCTCTCTCTCTCTCTCTCTCTCTCTCTCTCTCCGGTTCGATTTGCCGCCAGTATTTCACAAAAGAGCCTCGGACAAGAAGAGTAATTAAGAAAGTAGTTAAATTGCGCGTCTAAATAACAGATGGTACGTGAGGGAGGAGCAAAAATAATCTGCGGTTCGGGTGAATGGAAAAATTGCGACGTGAAACGATTGAGTGAGAAAGAGGAGGAGGGATAGAGGGGATGATAAAAGTTAAAAGAGCGTTACGAGGGGCGAAATCTCATACAAACGGGCAAAAGGAGGAGGAAGAGGCGCCGGAGTAAATTCCTGGCAGAGAAGAGCAATGAGAAATTCGAAATGGGAGCGAGAGAGAATTTCGCCGATGTTGGAGAATGGCGTTTTGTGTGCGAGAATAGAAAGAGAGAGAGAGAGAAAAGGATCGAAGAAAGAACGAGAGCGTGGCGTAGAAAGGAAAGAGAGAACGGGTATTGAATAGAAAAGTGACGGAGGCGCGAGATTCCTCATTTGTCATGGACCGCTTGTTGAATATATAGATATTTCACGGGCATAGCAAGCTTTTAGACATTATGTATTAATACATACATTAGAGAGGTTGAAGAAAAAAGACACGTTATTTTTTGACCTCATTTCTCATCAAAATGTTTTTTCAATTGCCTTCTCTTGTAATATAAAATTACCATCTTGTAATTGAGCTAAATAATAATAATAATAATAATAATAATAATAATAATAAATTTATTAATTATTATTAATTATTTAGAGACCGGAATTTTGCACTACTTTTAGTTAGTAAGTTTTCATTGCGTTAAATGAATTATTTTGTTAAGAATAAGATTGAAAAATTATTATTGACTAGCGCCGCGCGAGAAAAAATCTATGAATAAACTAAGTACTTTTTAAAATTGTATCTGGTGGGAAAAAAATTGTTAAGTCAATTCGAGAGGTCCAGTTTCGATATTAGTCGGATTTAACCCATTTACGTGGAATACCCCATATATAAATGCACGTACGTGCATTTATGTGTATATAGGTTGAGTATAATTCTCTCTTGAAATGAATGAGGCTGCTGTATCGTCGACGCGACGAGGTCGCCGGGAGTCAATCGATTATCGATCTTCGCGATCTTCACCTCTGTCTTTCTCTCTCTCTCTCTCTCTCTCTCTGTCGTCGTCAATATAAAATGATTGCGCCGACTTGTCAGAGCTCCTATACATATAAATCGATCAGATTGTCGGGTTTGTACTTGTATTATAGCGACAGACGAAGATCCTCGCAATCACAATTTCAATTCAACTCGTATAATAAACATGTCTTCATACGTACGGGCTACTTCGAGGCAACTCAACCAAAGATTTATCCACCGTCTTCTTTCCTTCGATTCATCATTTTTCATTTTCCCTATCAACTCGACTCTCATTTTTCCTCATTTGAAGAGCTTAATTTTCATTTTTTTCCACTTTTCCTCTCTGTCATTGTTTTTCCCTAAAAAGGTATTTAAAAATCAGAAAAAATCTCGACAAATGAAAATTTAATTACAACATTCATAAGTCAGAAACTAAAATGAAATTTTCTCATCTATCAGTCATTGAAAGAAAAAAAATCTACCGCAAAACCTAAAAAGGAATAATCAGAAAAATCTCAAGAAGCCAAAATTTCATTATAACATTCATAAGCCAGAAACTAAAATAAAATTTTCTCATCTATCGGTCGTTAAAAAAAAATCCATCCGAAAAATGACAGAATTTTTTATTTTCTATTTAATTGTAAAAGATTGATGATTTTCGTGCAATAATAAAATCATCGAACTGAGCAATTAAATGAGTCAATCGTAAATGCTCGAGCCATCGATGATGATGCGTGAAAAAAAATTATTTTTGTGTGAATTTGTGCAAGAGCAATAATTTCTTCGTACGTAATGACTCCGCAGCGTCTCGACGCCAAGGATCAAAGCAATTCATTTATATATATATAAATATACGTTGACGAACCATCGAATAGGAAAAAAAAGAAAAGAAACAAGCTTCTCGTCTCGTTCGCGAGAGCCTCGACTACCGACTCTCTTGTCGCCCTATTAATCCTCGATTATCCGAAACGCCTACGCTTAACATTAATTAATTACGCGTATGCAGTTTATGCACGTACCTCCACACATCCCTGTATTCCCGAATAACTGCGAACTGTAATACACATTTTCCATGATTTTTTACATTATAAACGTCAGGAAAAATTATTTCTGCAAAGAATTGAAAAAAATATATATCTACAAATAGCTAGCGTCACCTCTAGGCATTATTCATTCTCCAAAGAAAAATCTTCTTTTGCTTCCCTCATTTATCCTCATCAGAAAAAATGACGAAATTTTTGCGAAAATAACTGCCTAAACATCAATAATACAGCACTCGTAACTTTCCTAATTTGATAGTCAAAGCTTTCTTTTTTCATGTTCGTTCTAACCGCAAAAATTGATAATCGATTATTCTTAATAAAGGGGAAAAAACGTGCTCCCGATAATGGGCTTTAAATTCGCGGAGGGCCCTGATTTTCGATGCGACGTTCCTGCACGAGTGCGAGCGAGTTTGCACGAAAATTACCGAGTCCATCCACGAGGAAGCGGCAGCGGCGGGGCGGGAGGGGAGGTTCTCGCTGTCTCCCTCTCTTACCCATACGCGCGCGCGCACTCTCTCTCTCTCTCTCTCTCTCTCTCTCTCTCTCTCTCTCTCTCTCTCTCTCTCTCTCTCTCTCTCTCTCTCTCGCTCACCGCGGCCCATCCATGTGCTGTGGCCGCTGTTGTATGATTCTCCAAGTGCTTTGTGTCGCGCGCGCGCGCGGGTGGTGCAGTCAAAGGTGTTGTTTTTTTCTCTCCATCTAATCTCACGCGTAAGCCCCTTTGCGTGTCTCTTCGTTGGCACAATCGTGCGTCAAGGGCCGAGCTTTGCGCGAAAGAGAAAACAGAAAAAAAGGAACATTCCTTCGTGTGTAAGTTCAGCGTCGAGAAACGAGTATTTTGCACGCACAACAGCAGACGTGCGACAAGGAGGAAAACAGAGAGCGCGCGCGGGAGAGAGAGAGAGAGAGAGAGAGAGAGAGAGGGGTAGGGGGATAGATAGCTCTTGCTGAAGCGTTCTCTCCTGGTCGGCGAACCCGGCGCAAGTCCCGGATCAGCGGGAGATTCGGGTGTGACCTGGGCGTCGCGATGCCTGGGTACGTCGTCCACGTCGACTTCCCGAAAGCCCAAGATTAAAAAAAAACTCCATTGCGATTCATCCGAAAAATTCACAGCTTTATATACTTTGTCTTAGAAACGAAAAAATCTTTCGTCCCTTTTTTCATTTTTTTTAATTCCTTAAAAATTATATTCTTTAATAATTCAATATAATGTATGCATCGAAATGATGGGGATAATGGAGATGGGAAGGATAAAGAAAAAATCTTGAACGAGCAATGGGGAGTCAAGCTCGAATAAACACGAATAAAATCACTCTACACAAACAGAGCCATAAATACGTGAAAATATGAAACATGCGCGCATGATGGATAAATGTATAGGAAATTCGTGTCGTTTGTAGTGTGTGATATATATATATATGTGTGTGTGTGTAGGCAGAATCTTTCTCTCTCTCTCTCTCTCTCTCTCTCTCTCTCTCTCTCTCTCTCTCTCACACACACACACACACACACACAAAGAACTCGGATATGTATAGATCTATATGTTAGGGTGGCTCGAAAAAAAAAAACATTTTTTGCTGGATGCGTTTTTCATCCCAATTTCTGGACCTTTTCCCTTGAATTTCAGATATCGTGGAATCCTTCGGTATATTATTTATCGGAAGATAATTTTTTTTTTGTCAATTCTAAACCCCGTGCGATTTTTGCTAATTTTTTTCTCAATTTCTCTCACTATCAATATTTCAATTATTATTATTGTCGTGCATTTCTTCGAACAAAAATATAGAAAAAAACGTCGACAAAAAAAGCAATAAAAACTTTTTAAAAAATCAAGATTGCCGTAGTTCGACACCGTTATCTCTTTTTTAAAAATTGTACGGAGTTTGGATTTGGCAAACAACTTATTTCGGCACGGACAATTTACACACCTCGAGTTTTGTCATTAGAATTTATTTAATTTCCAAAACATCGTCGCTTGACAAATTAAAACCTCGATGCGGCAGTAGTAAAAAAAAATCGTGCGGACTTCCGTCTGGGCGAGAATAATGATGGGAGAAAAAACTGAGTAAATCTCGATGAGGAGCGCAATAAAAAAAAAACGTGTTAATTCGAGCCGCCCTAATATGTGTACGCGTGATTCTGCGCGTGAATCGTCGAAAGAATCGGCCTTCTCTCGCTTGTGTGTACTCCGTGTGTCTCGATTCTCAGCGGCTCGTCGCTCGTCGCGAGTGCCGGGCGAGTGAAAGAGACAGAGAGAGAAGGAGCGATAAAGAGAGCGTATCAGCGGTGAAATAACGCCCCGCCATCGCCATAATCTCTGTTTTTTTTCTTTATTAATCTCATAAATATTCTCACGATAAATCGTACAATCGACGACAAGGATTCGCGTCGATGGTGCGTTTGTTAATAATCTCGCGGGCGCGTGTTTGTCCCATTTTTATTTTTTTCTGTAGCAAGGATCAAAGTGCTTGTGCTCGTATTTTTCGTGTGTTTTGGGCAGCGACGGGGACCGCGTCGAGGCTTCGAAATACGCCCTCTCTCGTTTTCTCTCTGTGTGTGTTTTTTTTATCGCTTTTATTCGTTTCGTCGTTCCGGCGAAAAAGGGCGTGCATATGTAAATCTGATGTGAGAATCAATGAAAAAAAAATAATAATTAAGAAAAAAAATATTTTAGTGCTAATTGTGGATCTTCAGAGCCGCGATGATGATGTTTGCGCGAGATTGATTGTCAAAAGTGTGGAAAAAAAAATATTTTGTTTTTCCAGTGTGCAAAAAATCGAGTGAGGAGGGGAAAAAAGGTCACTTGGGAGGGATTTAAGGGCTGGGAAAACTAGAATGGACGCATCCGGCGTTGCAAAGAATATGAAAAATTGAATTTAAAAAAAAGAGTGCTTCCGAGACGTTTTGATTTGAAACATTTTTGTTTCGTTTTTGCCGTCTACAGTGGAAAATCGTTCAGCTCGACTGTGGATAAACGTACGAGGGATCCAGAGAAGCGGTTGCAAGGCGAAGGTGATCCGGGAGATGGAACAAACTGGTGAATCATTTTTAATCGTTTTTTAAAATATCGACCTGAAAAATAGCTCGGCGCTCCATTATTTTGTCTATTTTTTCCCCCAACCTTGGACAGAGGTTACTCAAGGTCATCTTTTCGTAGGATCTAGCGGGAAGGTTATTTAGAGGGGGGAAAACAAGTGATATAGCGTCCGACCAAAAGGACAGATGAAAATTTTGAGTTTGCGAACGGTTTTCGTGTGAAATTGTGTGTTCTCGCACTGTATCCGTGTTTTTACTCACACAAAACACAGACACAAGCAGATCGGTGAGCAAACACGAGGGACTTGCGCGTTTCGCTCTGCGGGGGCAAAGCTCTGTCTTGGCGCCGCTTCGAGTGGCGCGAGCGCGCATCAGTCTTTCTATATATATACATATATATATATTTATCTATAATAAATTATATGTAAATATAAATAATATCATAAATAAACAATATTGCTAATGTGATCCAGTAAATGCTGGGGTCGAGCGCTATGCGCCCTCGCATTTTAATTAACTTATGGACTTTGCTGGACCCTGCAATTTACTTATGAAGGGTCACGGTCTTTGAACTTAAATTATGAGAGGTCAGGGTGGTTCCTTCTTTAATTTTTGTCATGATAAATTCATGTTACATAGGAATATGCATATGTATATGGGTCATTCCATGTCAAATCGACCAAGAGTTGGAATCGACCCCTTTCGATTTCGATGAAATTTAGTCAGAAATTTTCGCTTTCAATAAAACGAAGTTCCACCGGAAGGAAACAATTTTTCTTCGAGAGTTATGCAAAATTCAAGATTTCGCAATCTTTCGAATCTTCCAAGTTTATTTTTCAAATATCTCGAAAACTATTATAGTTACCAAAAATCGTTCTGAAAGAGTCTTGAGAGTAATTCGTCTTAAAGAGTATTCTTGGGCTGCGAAAATTTTTTTTTTAAAATGATGAATTTGGAGAATTTTGAATTTTCAAAAATCTAACAGTCCAAGTTCCGTATTAAATTTTTGGTTAAATTTTTTTTTATATAATACCTTGTACTGATCTTAAAAGATCTTGAAATTTTCAGGATGGTGTTTTTTTGTTCCAAAAATATAAATTCTTAATTTTGGTAAAAAAAAATGTTTTTTTTCTACCAAAATACTGTTACTTTTACTTTTTTTACTGCTCAAAATTTCAAAACTACATGATTGCTCAACTTTACTTAAGTGAGAGGTAAAACAAAAAAAACACTTTTTTTTTTACCAAAATTCAAAAATTTATATTTTTGAAACAAAAAAACACCATCCGCAAAATTTCAGGATCTTTTAAGATCATTACAGGGTATTGAATTTAAAAAAAGTAACGAAAAATTGAACGTTGATCGTAGATTTACACGATTTTTAAAAATTCAAAAATTCATAGTTTTGAAAAAACAAAAATCGCCTTTCTGAAAATTTTAAGATCTATTAAGATCAGTACGAGGTATTGTATTAAAAAAATTGAATAAAAAATTTAAGACGGAACTTGGATTTTCACGATTTTTGAAAATTTAAAATTCTCCAAATTCACAATTTTTTAACATTTTTTTTCGGACAATTTTTTTTTTTCGTAGCCCCAAGTATACTCTTTAAGACGAATTCAGAACGATTTTTCGTAACTACAATTGTTTTCGAGATATTTAAAAAATTAACTTGGAAAATTTGCAAAATTGTGAAATTTTGAATTTTGCATAACTTTCGAAGAAAATTTTTTAAATTTGTTTCCTTCGGTGGAACTACTCTTGATTGGAAACAAAAACTCCGGACCAATTTTCATCGAAATTGAAAGGGGTTGATTCCAACTCTTGGTCGATTTGACATGGAATGACCCATATTTATAACATTCATATTCATGCAGGGATGAACCTTAACGCTGGAAACGTGCAATTTTGTTTTTAAAGAGCTTTTCACCCGCCGAAGCTTGAACCAGGGCTTTTTTTTTCCTACTCCCCACAACGGCCCTCAATCTTGTGTACAGCATCAATGTCATATGTATACATATAAATGTGTGTATATAGACGCTGTTGCTTTTACATTATGAAAATGGAGCCACAAAAAAAACGTCTCTCACACTTTGAGTTCCGACTCCCTGAGCACAAAGAGAATACTGCGCTGTGATGTGAGAAGAAAAAATATTCCAGAAAAGTCGTTGAAAAAATTAGTATCAGCACAGGGCTTTACTGTTATTTTTTGTTAGTCAATTCAGTTAGTTTCATTTTTTTTTATTGAAAAATATTCACCGTAAACATACTCGTTATTTTTCAAAATTTTTTAGAAACTTAAATGAATATGAAATGAAAAATTCAAACGAACTTTACAGAGGTGTTGGAAAAATATTAAATTCCTCCATTAATATTTAATTTTTTCATTCACGAAAATATTTTATTGCTTTGCATTTTTCGTCGAATTTCCACAAGCCTGTCTCTGGAGTTATATTCCTTACAATTTTTTTTTAAATCTGCGATAGGTGAAAATTTGCGGACAACACGCTAATTGCAATGGGAAGAGGGAATTTCTTTTTTTCGTTGACTCGACGATAATTTCAGAAAATTTCTCCTCACAAATTCAGCGGAAATGTCGGCTAACGGGCGAGTCACGGAATAAAAAACGTAATAAAAAAATGACTTGACGAAACTAAATTGGAGAATCGCAAACTCGAAATGTTATATCGGACCGAAGTAATTCGAGTTCCACTGTATTATACGTGCACTTTTTTTTCTCTCGCTATCTCTCTGGTGGTGGTCCGGATGAACGCTCTCGGAAACATATAACTCGATTCTCCGTACGCCCCACACGGAATATAACACCAAACGTATATATATATACCAGGGTCCGTGCGGCTCGGGGGATACGCGCCCTCGCGTCGTAAAGGTTCAACTCTAACCCAAACCCCGACCCCCGCCCATCGCTTTCACACACCCCCACCCCGCCCTCCCAAACCTTGGCTGGATTTTCGATGCCATGGCCAACTTCACCCCACTCGGTTCTGAATTCCATGGCCAGCTTCACTCAGCTTAATCTGTGGCCAACTTCACTCGGTCTCGATTCTTGTACACGGTGGCGGTGGCGGTGGCGGCGGTGGCGGTATGCATATATATATATATATATATATATATATATATGCATACACACAGGGGAATGTGGGGCAAGATGGCCACCACAAAAAGATGGCGGAGCTGGGATAAAAATGGTTCACCACAATATTGTTGGGGTATGTTGGGGGTGTTTTTTTTTAATGTCATGAGACTGACCTTTTTTTTAATTTTTCCAACTCTCGGAGGCCAATTGTCATCATCTAGATCCGATTCAACATGGAGTGTATGGAATATTTTGGCTCGTTTAATAATGCCCTCGTTTTAGGGATGTTCGATTCTTTGGGTAGAATCGAATAAAGAAAATCAATTTTTATGAAAAAATCGAATCCAAATAATCGATTTCGTAAAAATCGATTTTTAAAAATCGTAAAAAAATTAATTGCTAGTTAAAGCATACGTAGCATACATAGTTTTTGCTACGGAAAATGATTTAATTGGATTAATTTATTTTTCATACAAAATGATGAATACAAAATAACAAATATAAAGCAGTTTTCATTCTGGCTAACCATAGTTTGATTCTTTTACGCATTTGCCCTTTTTAATATATCATTAAAAATATTATGAATATATTTAACAAATCAGACTTTTTTCTATTACATACGTTTCCATTGTTTTACGTTATTTTGTATATTTTTACTTTCCATTCAAATTTTGTTTACCCTCTTTCTCACGTTTTTACATTTTGGCATACTTTTTTTTTCTTTTAACCTTGACGTTGATGTTTCATAGACTTTTGTCAATCTTTGTACAATTGCCAATCTTTAATACATAATGAATTTAATAAAAAATCGAATTTTCGATTTTTAAGGTCAAGAATCGATTCGGAAGATCGATTTCTTGAGCAAACGAATCGATCTTTTGAAGAATCGAATCGGAATCGAACATCCTTACCTCGTTTTTTAGATTTTTCTATTCTCAATGTTTTTCCAAAATTTTAGAGGGTGGCTTTTTGGCCCCCTCATGACCATTTTGCCCCGACTTCCCCTATATATATACTATCTACGCTATACACAAGCGTGTATAACGCGGTGTGGCGTTATTGCAATTTCGTGGTTTTAAGTCTGTCCCACACTGCAATTCACATACGCATGTAAATTTTTCACCAATTTTATCACAATATCAACAAACTACAAAAATTTCAAATCTATAAATCTTAGGGTAATTCTTTGGAATAGGAAAGCCTATTGAATTTCAATTTAAAAAAAGTCACTAACGATAGATTAACTAACAAAGCTTTTTTCATTAAAAAATTATGATTAATTAAAAAAATTATTATACATTTTTTTTCGAGCCATAGCCTCAGTTACGCGTAAATAAATATGAGTTCTCAGTTTCAGAAGTTTCATCTCAAGATATCCTCCCACGAGCATCGCTATAATTATGATTGTTATTGATTATCATTATAATAATATGCATACGGACAAAATGCACGCTGTAGATACACAAACGCGTATGTATTTATATACATACATAATTCAACGTAAATGCATGCAACATTTCATACAAAATTAAATGATGAACATCCCTCTGGAGAAATTTCTCTCTCTCTCTCTCTCTCTCTCTCTCTCTCTCTCTCTCTGCTTCTTCTTTCTCGTTTCTCGTTCGCGTATGCGGATATTCGCTGTGTTTTCGTTTTCACTGTGATTTACAAGCCGCGTTCAACCGCTCGTGTCTCTTACACATACATGTAATTCACGAGCGCGTTTTTTTCCTCGTTTTTTTTTTCTCTTTCTCTTCTCGTAAATTTTTTTCCACACGGTATTTGCCTCTCGCTCTCTTTCGTTATACACTTGCGTGTTCCCTCAACGCCGAAGTACCAGTGTCAGGTCGCACGTACTACGGCTTCTAGAAAATCGTTGCCCCGTTGCACGTCAAATTTTATCGCGTCAGAAGGGCGTAATGGCAGCAAACATGGCATCGAACAACGCCCTTTCGTCATGCGCGACGCGTCGTGCACTTTAATTGGATACCAGGAGGTTTTCTCTCGACCTTCCCTCTCTTCCCTTCTTTTCTCTTCGTCTTTTATTCCCCCTTCGTTGAGAAATTGATGCGGGAGCTCGCGTTTGGGGAGTGCTCAGGGATAATCGACGAGATGAACGAAGCAAAATGTCGATGAAAAATGAACAAGCGGGCCGAAGAAGCTTTCTTGGATCATTTGGAATAAAGTTGCTCTGCATTTCGCTAGAGGAGGCTTAATTTTTGACGTCATTTTAGTCCAACGACTACTTTATACGTGGCATCAAATCAACTTTCCGTTAATTGCGGGAGGTGTTTCAGAGGTTTCCCTCGTGTTGATTATCGATCCGAATAACAGTCTCGACAAAAATGTCTGTCACTGATTACATTCACGAGTTACTTGCAGTAGAATTCAAAAGTTTGCACCCTTTTATCGCCATTTTTTTTATCATGGCAAAGAATTTAATATCTCATCTAAAAACAAAAGCGTTTCAAAATAAAAAGACCCGGCTTTGTTCTCCCCTTAAAATTCGCGGATGATTTTTTTTGAAGCGCCCTGTAGACACGACGTTTTTGTGGTCTTATATTTTCATAAAATCGTTAGTCAGGGATGCAAAATTTTTAATGAAAAAGTAATGCATTAACCATTACTTTTTTAATGGCTAATGACAATAATTTCCATTAACTATCAAAATTTAATAGTTTATGAAAATTATTCCCATTAACCATTAACCATTAACCATTAAATTTTTATTTATTTTCTTTTATTCTTGAAAGTGCCAGATAAATAAATGAATAAATAAATAAATAAATAAAAACTTACTAACTAAAAAAAAAAAAAAATTTGTTAGTAAGTTATTTATTTATTTATTTATTTAATTATTTGTTTGATTATTTGTTTGGTTATTCATATGCATTAACCATTACTTTTTCATTAAAAATTTTGCAACCCTGGTACTGATCTTAAAATCTGAAATTTTCAGGACGGTATTTTTTTGTTTCAAAAATATACATTTTTTAATTTTGGTAAAAAAAATTTTTTTTTTAAACCAAAATATTGTTATTTTTACTTTTTTTACTGCTCAAAATTACAAAACTACATGATTGCTCAACTTTACTTAACTGAGAGGTAAAAAAAATATTTTTTTTTTACCAAAATTAAAAAATGTATATTTTTGAAACAAAAAAACACCATCCTGAAAATTTCAGGATCTTTTAAGATCAGTACGAGGTATCATATTAAAAAAAATTGCACCAAAAATTTAACGTTGATCGCGGATTTTCAAGATTTTTGAAAATTCAAAATTCGCCAAATTCATCATTTAAAAAAAAAAATGTCGGAATATTTTTTTTCGTAGCCACAAGTATACTCTTCGAGCCGAATCCAGAACGATTTTTTCGTAACTATAATAGTTATTGAGATATTTAAAAAATTGTGAAATTTTGAATCTTGCATAACTTTGCAAACATATAATCAAACAAATAATCAAACAAATAATCAAGCAAATAATCAAACAAATAATCAAATAAATAAATAAAAAACTTACTAACTTTTTTTTTTTCAGTTAGTAAGTTTTTATTTATTTATTCATTCATTTATTCATTTATTTATTTATTTTTTTGGCACTTTCAAGAATAAAAGAAAATAAATAAATAAATAAAAATTTAATGGTTAATGAAAATTATTTCCATTAATCATTAAAATAATTTCTATTAATCATTAACCATTAAATTTTAATGGTTAATGAAAATGCAAATGCATTACAAAAAGTAATGCATTACTTGCAACCCTGTCGTTAGTGCAATTCCTTGGGAAAAGGTGGTGATAATTTTGTTTCAGCTGAACGTAAAAAATTGACGGTATTGAGTTGTAAATTGATTCGTTTAAAATGTTTTTTTTTGCATAACAATATGTACATAGAGTAATCTACAGGGCTGAGCAGTTCAGGACAACTTTTTTTGAATGTTAAATCGAGACAAAAAATTTTAATGGCTTGGGCTAAAAAAAAATATTCCTGGCAGTTTTTCAAAGTAGGAAGACGATTTTGAAATTTGCATCGTTGAAATTTAACGAAAATAAGTTTTTGTTCAAATTCAATCGCCTTAGCGATGAAATGTCAGGAAAGTTGTAGAAAAATTTACAAAACTTTTGGAGGTTACTTTATTGATTCAATAGTGAAGTAGCCGGGATGTAAGAATATGGCGAATGAACTTATGGCGGAAGTAATTGCGATAACGATCGCATTATCATTAGCCTAACGCTCTCTCTCTCTCTCTCTCTCTCTCTCTCCCCTCACTCTCCTTCTCTCTCTGTGTCGACTTTATCGTCAACAGGGTATAGTCGACACGAATGTATATTTATGTCTACCAACTAGAGGTAAAAAAAGAGAGAAACAGAGCTAACAGAATTCAATATGAATGTGCGTGTGTGTGTGCGTGTGTGTCGAGACGCTTTCGTGATCGGGCTCGTTTGATTAACTTCGAGGAACGAGATCGATGCGGGCGTAGATTCTCGATCGAAGAAACCACTCTGTCGGGCATTCGGCCTTTGACGCAGTGACGCTCAACCATTTTTATTTTATTTTTCATTAATAGCCTTTAAAAAAACAAAAAACAATCCCACCATCGCCATGAACGACATTCGAACGATCGATATCGTCGCGCCTCTAAAACGTCGATTTTTCTTTTTCCCTTCAAACTCTTCGGCAAATACCTTTTGATACTTTGCTCACTCCATAAAGTGGAAGCAATTCATTTCACAGTCAAAATCTTGGAAAATATCTAAAATTGTCGAAAAATAATATTTAATAAAAATTGATAATGATTATTAGTTTTCAAGTCGGTGGAATTTTCCTTTTTGTCGTATTTTATATTTTTTTTCAAAATGTGAAAAAATCATTCGAATTAAAAATCCGCATTTTATTTTTAATGCTCGTTCACATTTGTTGCAAGGAAGGCAAATGTTTTTTTTTTTACATAACATTAAATTCTATTGTTTTTAAAAAAGTGATGGCCTTTGCATCGGCTTATCATAAATTATGATGCAACGATTTATAGTTGTCATTAATAATCCCACAAAAGAACGCACGAACTCTTTTAACGCCTTTGACGATCAATTTAGAACGTTTTTTCTTTGCGAATATTTTTTTATATTCTGTTTTCTTCTTAGCTCTATTTTCATGAATCAAGTGAAACAATTTTACAATTTTTATTTCCATGCCAATATCGTTGAAAATGTTGATATAAAAAAATTATTATTAAAATTATTCTTAAAAAATTTTTTTTTCCAAAAAACCCAAAAATCGTGCAAATTTCAAACTGGCGACGCTTTTCTTTCGTTCGTTAAACTTTCCTTATATTTCCTTTTTATTTTCATTCAGCGATAAAGATCCGGCGTAAAAATACCCCTTTGCACCACCTTATCGTAATTTATTTTGCGACGATAGGAGCAACATTTCTCGGGTTCCCAAACCGTCGATTATTTTAATTCAGCACACGCGTGTACGCACATTTATAGGATACACGATATTGATCTCAATAATAACAGCGTCGCATGGCTCTCGCGATGAATATTCATGAATAAATCGTGTCAGCGAACGAGACTGATTATAATAAATGCGCCTAATTGATAATCGCGGTGAGAATGTGCGTATGTATCGGCGTATCCGCGCTATATCGCACGCGATACGGAGCTATTTTTAATATCTCATTCCAGCAGGCACGACCATTAGCAAAGTCAAATTTTCCATGAATTTCCATACGACACTGATACCTTGGAATGGGCAAGTTTAAGCTACTCCAAATTCCGAACTTTCAGTTGAAAGGAAAATCGCCAAAACTATTTTTATGAAACAAAATTGAACGATGCCTCCGCGGTATTTGATAAATTATTCTTGGAATTTTTGTTTGATTATTTTTAAAAAAATTATTTAAATTTTGTTTACTACTTAAATTTTTTTATTGTAAAGTTTGAAAATTTTTTGTGCAGCTAAACTTTCGGAATTTTAAGCAAATAAAATTTATACCGACAGAAATTGCGAATAAAAGTGCGCGCTCTCTTAATTTTTATCAATCCATCATCGATACTTGTCATTTCTCCGGGTGTTATTTTCTTCTTTTTTCACGTCGACAATCCGCGAGCAAATTTCTCTGACGAGCTTGCAATAAACAATTGGTTATCAAGGAATTAAAAGAACAGCAAAAATTTCTTAAAAAATCATCAATGTACAGAAAAATCTTATAAATAATATCCGGATAAATGAATATCGGGTAAAATTAATAATAATAAAAATAAATTGATATTATTTTTTAGAGCCAACCATATGAGATTAAACAAAAATAATTGTTGCTATTTGATAATATTGTCATGTAAACATCAAATAAATTCAATTTATTTTTTATTCAATACAATTACTTGATTCAAATGTGAATTATGAAAATATTAATGGCTTATGTTTAATTTTTTAGTGTTCCATTTTGGATCGTAACCACAAATACATGTATATGAACGTTCTTCTCATGATTGCCAAGGCGTTATTCTAGTTATTTGCAGTAATTCTAATTCTAATTCCAAGTATTTGCAAATGCGAGTACTTGGAATTTGGCAGCCGTCAGTTTGTCGGGTGATCGCACGCGTAAACGTCGACCCCACCGCGTATATAAAACATGACCCCACCGCGTAAATTTTCGTAGTTGCAGTGATGCAAAACCTCGTATACAACACTAATGGATACAAAGAGATACAAGCGTTTACAATAACGCACCCACGATTGATCCGTAGACTCAGGCGTGAAAGCGGGAATAAATAATTCAATCGTCGATTAACTTGGTCATTATTGACTAATGAGCGACACTCTGGATTTACAGCGATCTGATCCCCGCTTCCTGGCGCGAAATTACATCTTTGCGTTTCCTTTCTCTCTTTCCAACACTATTGAGGATCCTTTGAGGATGTTGAAAATTTCACGACGATTAGGACGCTCGTTATCGAACAATCAACATCGACGAATTAAATTAAATTAAATGTAGTCTTATGGAAACTGATACAACTTTGCGATAACTTTTTTTTTACCTCTCAATTTTTTAATATCTACACTATATTGAAAGCAACGGAGACAAAACGAAGTTGATTGATAAATATTTTTTTTATTCGTTTAAAAAATTATTCTCAACAAAATGTTAATATTTTAATAACGAGCTTCATAATCGTCGTGAAATTTTTACACGACCTCTCAAATACTTCGTACCAAATTACATAACATACCAAACATACCAAATAGAAAAATTTCCAACGATTCAATTCTCGATTTTTTTATATTTATTTTCAATTAATGTAAACTTTTGATTATAAAAATTTCACTGCTTATTTTTTGGCCAGAAATCGATTCATTTTTTCAAAAGTGTAACATTGCTACAAAATTTAATTTGAAAAAAACCCTGTCGCACTTTCATAGCCAATATGTAAATTGAAAATTTTTTCGGTTCTTTGTTCACGGTTTCACAAATTACTGGAAATCCGTCCGTCGAAGAGTTGAAAAAAAAGGGGACCTTGTGATATGTAAACTAGCCTTGTAGCAACGTGAATTTATATATCGAATTAATAATCGACAATATCGATCTTACAAGCCGCGTACAATCATAATTTTCTCCAGTGTCGCAACGGAGGTAGTTCGATTCGCAATTTAATCGTCCGCATGATACATCAATTCGGACGTAGAGTGAATTCGATTGGGTATGTGCTCGGAGCAAATATCGACGTACGAGATCACGTTATTTTCATCATATCCAAGCAAAAATCAATAAGAATGTCATTTATTTTTCATTCGATTTGCACATTTCTTTTTTCCCATCTTTCACGCTCTTCCTCTAAATATATAATGCAACAAATATATCAATATATTTATTTATTATTATATTCTATGTAATACATGATATTATTATAAATTATATTATATTGCATATAATATAATATTAAGGGGTTATGCGCAGTCGGGAAGACGAAAAAAACGATTCCTCAAGAATTTTTTCTGGGAAGGAATTTCAATTTTTCATGGTAAAAATTGATGTACAATTTTTGTAACTTTCAACTGTATATTGAAATTTTTCTTTTTAAAAAATAATGAAAAAAGGCGTCTGGCGGTGAGCACGATATCTCTGGATTGGATCGTCCAAAATAAAAAATTATAACAAAATGGTGGCGTTTAAAAGAGAAATCGATTATTGCTGAAAATTGTTGTCTTAAATTGTTTATAAAATGAAAAATATTTATTGGCAAAAAAAACCTTCGATAAATTACTAAAAAATATATTTATAGAACATGTGTAAAAATTTGAGGCTGATCGGTTTGCCGTGTTTGAGAAATATCTTGCTAACCGACTCAAAAAACGCAGTTTTGAGAACAACGCGTTCAAATATGTTTATAACTTGGAAAATATTTGTCGGATTGACATGAATTTTTCCGTGTATATACTTAAATATTTGTATATCACGAAAATGAAATTGAAAAAAAATCGATTTTTTTGAAAATCCTGACTGTTTATAATTCCTTAAAATATTAATATACATCAATATATATTGAATATATCGGCGAATAATATATTTCAGATATATCTTGAGTAACGCTGGAAATATATAAGATCATTTTTGGTCAAAATTATCGACGATCGGAAAACGATTGGGCCTGATCGATGACGATTAGAAATCGTGTGCCCCAACTTCCGTTTGGGAGGGGGTCCACCATTGTCTCGAATCGATCTTTAGTTGCTGATTTCTCGTCGACGTATATAATTGCCGGCGTACATGTACGTTCTTATATACATGTATATTGTATATATTTGTGTGTGTAAAGTTTAATGCGGTAGTTACGCTCGTTTCTCACGGACAATTAAATCAAATTAATGTCTGTAGGTCGCGAGCAATCGCAGACCAACTCGTAAGCCTCCAAAGTATATACATATATATTTACGTACGTGTATATAAATGCACTATTATATTCGTTTATATGTAAGAAACAAAAGGCCACATTGTAACTTTCAGTCTGTTTACGTTCGGGAATAGAAATGGAGGAGAAAGAAAAACGTGAAAACAAAATGTTTACGGCAATTTAACATTTTAGAGAAAATGTATGTCGGGCGCATATACGGAGCTTGTACTTTGGTGCTTGTATAAAATAAATTATACACACACAAATTCTGGAAGTTGGATGCACATACTTTCTCTTTCGATGGTTAATTATACCCCGAACAAAATTATTACTCGTACCGTTATTTGTGTATATACATTTTGCAGACAGTGCAAAGGTATATTCTTGGAATTCGTGTTGATCAGTCGGCGCAAACGTATCGAGAATTTGTCTCTTCGCACCTTTTTTTCAATTTTTATCAGCGACTTTTTCGCGCAGTCTGACGACATTTTGCGAAAGTAGATTTTCTCCATGATTGAATTTTAGGTTATACGCGCGTTTGGATCTTTCCCGGAAAATCGTGGGGAATCTTTGATTGGATTGAATCTTGGATATCTTCAATTTTTGGTTATCGTTGTTTTCGGCACCTTGTCAGGTTATCGTGGGTCGCCGAAGACCCGAGACACGTTGGAACACGTAATTTGCAATGAAAAAATCTGATAAAATTCCTAAACTCTCTTGAATACTTCAACTTTAAGGGCGCACAATGAAGATTGCAAAAAAAATTAAACAAATATTTTATTTTTCCTCATAAACACATCCACCTCTCAAAAATTCAGGCATTGACGGAAAATAGCTCGGGTCTCCAGCGACCCACGATAACCGAATCAGGTTAAAGATCACGATAATTGTACATTGCTCTCTGCTGGATATGAAAGATGGCTCTTCGAGAAAAATTTTGCGCACACATAGATGCACAAACTGCCAAAAATTTAACGTCCGATAGAGAAAAAGTCTCTCTCGACTCTTTCGCAAAATTATCCTCACGGTAATTCATAATCACCGGACTGGACTTTTAACGACTGCGTAACTATCGTACGACAGAACCTGGGAAAAAAAACGTAACCTAATATCCACCTTCTCGCAGCGAGTGTTTGTACACGTAGAATTAATACGAATACTCCGGTAAAACGCGTCTTAAAGAAAGTAAAGATCGGTTTGTATTTGCTCGTTGAAACTACGGACACTTTGATATTTTTATTTTCCTTCTATTCTCCATAGACAGTTTAGTAGGCCACGGCGATAAACTCTTTTGGCGAACGAGGCGTTTGTAAAAAAAAAAAATACTTTTCTTCAAGAATATTAATGCTTGACATTTGCAATGCAGAGAATTAAAAAGAAAACACGTAAAAGTAAAAATTTTTTTACACGGTATTCTCGTACGCGGGCGCCATGAATGGATGAGTCAAAATACAGAGACCTTCTGTACCGACATTCTAGTTTTTTTCTATATTTTTTTTTCTCTATGAGCTTTTGACGCGATTCATCATTCTCTTCCTTCTTTATCTTCTTTTCATTGTCTTTCATTTTTTTCACGCGATCTTTTAAAATTTTTCTTTCCAATACCCGATATTACAAATTTGCGATTTTTACTCTCTCTCTCTCTCTCTCTCTCTCTCTTGCTTTTATGAGAAACCCAGAAGAGGCGCGTGTTGAAATAATGCAAAATAAAATACAATAAATTATACATGTATATAGACATAAAACACAGCGCTTTTACATTCTGCTTGTTGAGCATATATTCCATCTCTCTCTCCCTCCCCTCCTCTCTCTCTCTCTCTCTCTCTCTATCTCTCTCTCCCCCTCCCTCCCTCCCTCCCTCTTTATTGCGCCTCAAGCACTTCTCTCGCTTTGCTTTACGTACTATATTGTCGTTCCCACCGTGCATACCAATCTCGAATTATATCGGCAAATTTATCGTCTACATATTTCAAGCTCGTCGCACACACACAATCTCTTCCTCTTTTTGTCGTCTAGCATGTGTGTTATATCAGAGTGGCACTTTTTTTAAATTGCTTCTCGAGATTCAGGTAGCTTCTCATTCGGAGTAAAATCCTCCCGCCAACCAAATTTAGATTTTTTTTACCGCCGCCTCATCGATGTTGAAATTTTGGAAAAAGAGGGCCTATTTCGAATGGCGTTGAATTTCTTTGGAATGCAATCAAAATCGATTTTTTTTTGGTCCAGTGTTGAATGTTTTTTTGAAAATTAAATAAAAAATTTGGGGCCTGCAGCATAATTATTTCGTAAATTTCAAATTTCGTGAAGAAATACAAAATTTTGGTCAAAATTTGAGGTCGTATAATTTTTTTAAATAATTGTGGATTTACAAATATCTACAATATCGCCTTTATTAAAATATCGATCATTTTCTGTCCGCTATCTTTTTGTATAACCGTATGTTAATTTTTTCAACTTCCGCATCACAATAATCAAAATTAGTTCCCAATGTACTTCTCAAAACAAAATTAAATAAAAAAAAATTGATGGAAGTTAAAAAATGGACGCTTGGATGATTTCAACCATAAGCACGGGGCAATTAAAAATCTCACAAGGTTGAAATTTATATATGTAATACTCATACATTTTGTGATAAAGTATATTTTGAATTTTTGACAGCGCGGTCACTTATTTAAATTTTCACATGAACCGATAAATCCATAATCGATGAATAAAATCGTAGAGGCATTAGTTTTGGGAAGAGCTATTTTTTAAAAAAGCGGCACATAAATCTCGACGAGCGAATCAATGAAAAAAAAATAAAACGTTATTTCAAAGCACCCTAGTCTATACTTTGAAATAAGAGAGAACGTCAACCGTTAGTCTACTTTGCATTCGTCGGTTCATGAAAGAGAAAGAGGGAGAGAGAGAGCCAGACTTTATCACTGTCTCACTGTTAATTCATCGGGAGTCAACGAGCCATAATGGTAACAAGCGGTAGCGCACAAGTATTGTCACGAAAAGTCGTTAACGACAATATGATACGATCCATTATCGCTCAACGTTCTCGACTCGTGCGTGTCTAATATTTTTAATGGAGGAGAAAAAAAATGCCTCTATAAAAAGAAAAGTAATCAAAAAAAATCTGAAACTGGAGTTACGTTCCAAAATATAAAATGTGTGTAAAAAAAAATGAATCTTTCATCAGATTGGCAAAATATTTAATTTTTCAATGCACGTTCAAACATAAATTTTTTAATTTAATTCTTACAGAAATTAATTTTTTTTCTCAATATCAATCTCATTCCATGTTTTTGAATTTAAATGCTCTTCAATGACACTTTTCAGGGATTCTCGTTTAAAATCATTGCCTGAGCCAAATCAATTTTGACCCTATTTTTAATTCAAAATTTTCTATAATTGAATAATCGTTGTATAACCATTTTTTTTATCGCACGATCAAAATTTTAATCTCCATGCTTTTTCGTGGTCGTACCAGCATTAATTATTTCATTCTGTTCGCGGTTAATTTTTTTTTTTTTTTGTTAAATTTGGACTCCAACGTCGAAAAAAAATATACGTACTAATTATGCGGAGGAAAGTGCCGATGCTGAGACAGCGAACAAGTTTTAACGAATTCTCGTCGAGTCGAGGGAGAAGGAAAAAAACCATTCACCATGAGAACGAATCAAAGTCCAAAATAATAACGATAGGAGAATATTTACAGGTCGGAGGCTAGAAAATCAAAATGGCGTCATTAACGGAAACTCTACGCTCGGTGTAACGTGAATTTGCAGCCTTTTGGTTTCTAAATTCTTTTTTAAACTAGCCGATTCGAGGGAGTCATTGCAAATGGAACAAAGTGCCTGAAGGCATAAAAAACTCCGGGAGTCTTTGGTGCTCCCTTCGAGCATAAAAATGAGGAGTGGGAAGGGGGTTGCAGAATGTGTGTACTTACATCTGGCACTGTAACCGATGAACGAGTGGCATTTCAGAGATCAGAAGAGAAAAATATGAAAAAAAGAAGCGATATCGTCGCATTGCCGCAATTCCCTAGGCGAATGATTTCAATTGACTGTCAAATGAAATATTCGATGCCGAACCGAACATAGTTTGTCTTGTGTTAACCCTTCTGATTTTATCAATGATTTTGTCTTATTTGCTGGAAAAATCATTTGCTAAAAAAACATGAACATGCCTCAAATTATAATTAATAATAATAATAATAATAATAATAATAATAAGGTTTTTATATTTTAGAGATCTTTGAAATGGACTATGAAAATTTTGAGATGTTTTCTTCCATCTAAAATTGATTCATGCAGCTTTGAGAGTGCCATATTTTTTGCCCCGAATGAAAAAACTAAAAAAAAAAATTCAAAAAAATGTTTTCTTGATCCCAAAACACTCACAATTATTCAAAAACGAAAGAAGATCGTTATTCCCCAATTTTGAAGAGACAAACTTTTTTTTTGCCCTCTAGAAAATTTTGAACAACAGTATTTAAAAATTCGATGAAAATGGTTTCAAAGAAAATTCTAATTTATGTTTCAACGTCACGCAACAAATGCTTTCGACTATTCGATGGTAAATTGAGTAGGTTATTTTTTTTCAAAGTTAATTTAATTTATCTCCACGGTTTTTGCAGATATTAAAATAAGAAATTAAAAATCTAAATAAAAATAAATTAAAATTAAATAAAAAAATATAAATAACTATAAATAAAAATTGACAAATCAAAATAATCGTAGTCGATTTTTTAAATGGTTGCAAGTACCTAAAACTCGGTTTTTAAGAATTTCTTTATGATTTTTCCAGCCACTTCCATATTTAAACTTTGTAAATTTGGTCTATTTTCGAATATTTCTTTGGGAAAATATTGCAATGGTCAGTTGTTTCTTATACCTCAATCCGTCGTTCCTAAGAGCCCGTTTATATTTTGAAAATCGGTCGATTATAAAAATTTATAACTAATTTTACCAGAAACCAAAGCCTTCAAAATTCTCTCGGACGATCAGAGTCCCTTTATTCGCCAAATGTCGCAATAAGACACGCATCTCTGTGATCTCCGCGAAAGATACGTGAACCACGAGAAAGATTCGCGGAGCATCGTGCGAGCTTCCGGCGCATAAATCCGAGTATATTTCTGCCACTCGTTGTACAGGAATATATGTATTATCAGGGTAAAGTCGAGACACAGAGTCCGCGTCGTCGCGACATAAGTCTTCGGGAGTGCTTGGCTACTGGTAGCCCCGAGGCGCCCTCTATATCCTCATCTTCTCGCACATTGCGAGAAGGAGTTCTCCCTCCTCGCGCCAAGTCCAAGATTACGGCCTCCGGGATACTCCCGTTTCATTCTGCTCCTTTCATCGTGGAAGGGAGCGAGAGAGAGGGAGAGAGAGAGAGAGAGCTTGAAGCGAGCAAAGAAAGAGGATAGGCCAAGAGGACTCAAGAGCTCGAGAGACAGAGAGAGAGAGAGAGAGAGAGAGAGAGGAGAGAGAGAAAGATTCCCGGGGATCCGCGTGATGGCAATATTTTCCCAGGCCAGGAATGCCGGCTCTACCCATCAGGCAATATGCCGCACACGCTCGCGGAGTTGAACAAAATGGCGGATTCGCAACAACCCAGGAGCGATCGACCGCGTGGCGTCCAGAATGAGAGAGAGAGAAGAGAGAAAGAGAGGAACCCTGATTCTCTCACTCATCGACTACTCTTCTCTCAATCTCTCTTTCACTGACTCTTCCAAGTTTCTCTCTCATCGCCATCCCTCTCGTTCATTTTATCGCTTCGAATGCTTCATCTCTATTTCTCTCACAATCTCTCACTCTCTTCATCCATATCGCGGTCTTTCACCGAATCTCCGTCTCTTCCTCCCATTGGGATCTCTCTCTCTCTCTCTCTCTCGCAATTTGCCGTCCCTGTCTGTTGAATGTGCCTCTGGTTATACGATGCCAACGGTGAATAGAAATGCGCAAGCGCCATCGAAAACACACATTCGCACTTTGGTTAGCACGAGTGTGTGTGTTTGTATCTGTAAGCTGCACGAACGAAGTTTGTGCTTGTAAGTACATCCACAAACATAAAATTCATTCTCCGTTCCTCCGAAAAGCCTGACGTCACGCTCCCACTGTCACTAACGTCACTAACTTCTTCTCTATTCTCATTCTCCTCTTCCTTTTCTCGTCACGTATTCATTCTCGTTTTCGTTCTTGCCCAATCCTCGTGCAAACTCGAGCTTCCGATTGCGAATCCTCATGAAAATACCAGACAGAATGTGCAGTCGTCAAGATAATTCAATCATCACCAATTATCCTCGATATTTTGTGGAGGTTTTAGGTATTCGTCTGGAATTATAGAGTTAGATTATCGCGAAACAAATTTGTGTATTCCTCCTGGTTTGTAAGTGGCTCAGAATCATTTACAAATCCTTTTAATTCGCCTCGAGAAAATGCATCGTCGCATCGTCACGATTCCGCTAATTTGGTTAATCCAATAGTGGCTTAGAATGGTTTGTTGATTTTTTTTATTCATGCCGAGATTCAACATCGCATTGGACCGACTCAAAAGTGGCTTGGAATAATTTGCCAACGGTTTTGCGCCATGCCGAGAAAATTTAACCCCGTATCATCACGATTCAGCGCATTTAGTTAACCCCATAGTGGATTAGAATGGTTCGTGGCTTCTTCTCATTCGTACCGAGAGAAGTTAGCTTCGGTTTATCAACGATCTATCGCATTGGGTCGACTCACAAGTGGCGAACAATAATTTTTTTGAATTTCTGCGCCGAATAATCCGAGGGTTTCCCTTACTCCGGCAAAGTAAATTCATCGTTGTCACGGTTCATCGCATCGAGTTAACCTAAAAGTAAAATAGAATTATTCGTGAATATCGATGTTTTTTTGTCCAACAATCGGTTCAGCGATTACTCACGAGCGAAACCAGTAGTGACGGACGATGTAATGTCTCGCGTCCCAAAATTCAGCCTAAAATATTTAGTCCCCGTGGCATTAACCGCAGAACTGTTACGATGCGACCGCTAATTGTTCGTTATTGTGTAGCCGGAGCGAGTTGCATTGTCTCGAAATTATGCATACAAGGTTATGTTCGGTGGGAAACGGACGAGAATGAGCGAGTGAGAGGTGGAACTCGAATGCGCCAGGAGGGTTCACCGAGCGAGTCACCTGGCAATGACGCCGTTGACATTTATCCTCGTAAGGTTCGTGTTAAACTACAGGATCATTTGTGCACAGTTATGGATACAAATGTATGACCAACTTCCGGGCAATGAAAGGGCCTGAACCACATGGCAAAGGGCTCGTTCGAAACAACCGAGTTACGGTTCTTCTTGTCATTTTAGGAGTGCACGCCCCTATTTTAACCTTCGACATGAATTGGTCTGTACCTGGGTCAATTGTGCTCCAACTGCGTGTAAAGTTCCCTTTGAAGGGTGTGAGTTTTTAAGCAATTGTATCAACCCCAATGGGGGGTTCCATATTCGATTCGACGATTGATTCCTGTGACAAGTAACTTGATTAAATTATACTTTAATTAAGAAAGCTTCGAGGAAGGTTGGCGGAATCATTTTTATACAAAATGTCTTCTCCGATTGAGTAAAAATTTTACAATTATCAGAAATTCGTTCCTTTTGCAAATAAATTGAAATTTCAAAAAAATGTAAACGCCGTAACAATCGTGACCTTGCAACTACCGAACTCTTTTTTAATGCAAATCTACTGTGTGATAAAAATGATAATTGTCGAATTTGGGAAGGTCGAGAGGGATTGGGATTTAATAAATTTTCAAAAATCAATGGAGGCGTCGTGCAAATTTTTAATTTTTACGATTCTTCATTCCCGACATTTTTTTCCAGTATGATCTGGATTCATTTTACAAGAAATTATTTACCGGGGCAAAATATATTTTAAAAAAGAAACCCACGAGTAAAAAAGAAACTCACGTACTCGCTGTATTTACCCGTTTGCGAATTTTCTTTGAAACGATTGCGTTTAGGCGACCTTTTTTTCTCCTTTTTCATCTCGATACTTTATATTTCATGATTTTACGGCTCTCGGTAAAATCATCCCGGGGATATTTGCCAGTCTCTCGAGCAAGAAACTCCGGAGACGGATTTTCTGACGTTTTCGCTCATTTCCGCAAACTGTGCACGTCGGAATCAAAGGATCGTGCGCGACGATGCATAATTATTTTATGTATTCCGTGGTTGTAAATTTCTTGGAAGTTTTACACGTATATGGAAGATGCATAACAGAGAAAGAGTCGAATTATTGTCCGAGGCATGCGTCAATTGACACTTTCTACTAATTCCAGTTTGTCGAAGTTACAAGGAAGATTTGCAATCGTGAAAAGAAAGAAAAAATTGTTAGGCTATAATATTGTAATGAGCGTTTGTTACTTTTGCCAGTATAAAAAATGTGAAGACGTTTAATTTTTGTTAACTTCACATTAAAGTTCGATTTTCTTCGAAGCAAAAGCTAGAATTTTTTTCAATTTTATTTGAGAGTTTGAAAAATTTAAAAAAGAGTTAAAAAATAAATAACTAAAAATTTGAGTTTTTGTTAACTTCAAGCTATCTAGACCATATTAAAAATTCGATTTTCTTCGAAACAAAAAGAGCTTGGAATTTTTTTTTCAACTTTATTTGAGAACTCAAAAATAGTCTTAAATTCAGGGACCGGAACGATGCGTCTAACTATGTAAACAAAAAAGGAGCGCTAATTTTTGTTAACTTCAAACTAACGACACCACATTAAAAATTCGATTTTCTTCGAAACAAAAGCTAGAATTTTGTTTTCACCGGTATTTGAGAGCTCAAAAATAGCCTTAAATTCAGGAACCCGAACTATGGCACTATGGCAGGGTCTAACTATGGAAAGAAAAAAGTATTTCAACAGGATTAATATACGTTAATAAACTAGCAGAGGTTACTTTGACATTCTGAAACATGATACATCACTCAAATATAAATCTAAGCCCAAGCCCGAGGTCCTCGAAATTCAGATACTTTGAAGTAGAATAGATTTTCGACGAAAATAATTTTTTGAATAATTCTTTTACGGCATATTAACACATTGCAGCGACAGTGTTAATCGTTGCCTCGTACTAACGCAAATTTTTAGCAATAGTTTACACCAGTGTCCTAAAAAAAATCCTAAATAAAACGGTCGTGGGTTACGTATTAATATTTCGCGCGTCAGACATTTTGAAAATTATTTATCATGGTCAGGAATGTGTAAATTTGTAATTTGGATTATTGTTTCGGCTAATTAAAAATTCCAAAATTTTATAAACTCCTCGGAGAAAGAAAGAGAGAAAGAAGCTGAACTGCTCATCTGAATTGCCACGTTTTTTGAAAAAACGATTCCTCAACGTTTTAAGAAATTCTGAACAAAGACTCAAAGCCAAATCCACTAGGATAAAAAGCTTTCTTCAACAGGAAGGAAAATTGTGCGCAAATTGAAATTTGCTTCCTCATCACATTTTGCCATTGTGATGGCTTCACTATGAGGAAGCCTACTCGCTCCTTGCTCGTATTTTATTCGAGTAAAAATTTACAACTCCACTTCACAAAGTATCTGAGCTTTTTTCTCAGTGACTACGGATGGAGTTGCGGTTTTGTCGATCGTGTATTCGCACAATACGAGGAGCCCCATTGTTCTTGTATAAGCATCGTGAGAGCCTCGAAGGAACTCTCGGAAGAAAAGAGAAAATGAAATATCTCTCGCGTTCTCGAGCTCAAATAAATTTCTTTTATCTCACTCTCTCTCTCTCTCTTTCCCTCTCAAGAGCATCGACGATAAGTCGTATTGCCACTACGCGCCACAGAAGTTTGTAAGAGCCGAGACAATCCGATGTGTTTCATGACTTTTGCCGCTATACATTGAATGTACGTAACGTCACGGTTAATTAACACTTTCTACATCCACCGAGCATCGACGTGCCTCGCGCATAACGCTCGACACGGTTTAATGGCGTTACAAACGCTCACGAGTGTTTTTTATTTATTTGCTTTTTCTTCATCACGAAGCAACAGCGATCGACACCATTGCTGCTTCGTTATATTATCGATTCATATCGATTGATTTATTTTATTGACTGTAATAATGATTTTTCTAAAGAGAGAGGGAGGAACGGAAGCTGCAAATGTTGAAGTTTTCATCGTTGAGAGGAGCGAAAGGCTATTTTTATTTAAAGAGATTTGGAATGAAAGGATAAAATTTTTCAAAAGTTCTTTGCGACTTTCATCGAGAATCTGTGACCGTAAACAGTAAAAACCCGTTTGCTCAATTTTGGCCCCATTTTTAAAAACCTCAAAATAACGAAATTTCAAGTGCTCGAGTGACAAATATCAGCGCACCGATCCCAAATTTTTTTTATCGTGCTTAAAAGTTGTCACTAAACTTAGAGAATGGCGTTTGGTTTATTCCGATAACTTGATTTTTGTAGAAATAAGAGCACTTTGAAAATCGCCGCAAAAAATGGAAAGGGCCTTTTTATTTTGCAGAAACTTGCAAAAATCTATGATCGAACTTTAAAAATCTGCCAAAAATCGAAAAATTATCGGATTTGGATGAACCGAGCGAGGTCTTGAAGCTTCAACGATGCCGAAGAGAGCGATCCCAAGTTCAAGTCGAAAACGTAGCTAGAAAAAAAATTACAGCCATTTTAGTGAACCGATTCAATTTTGGCCAAAATGCAAAAAAAAACAATTTTTTTTTCGGGCCTTATATCGATGTATTTTTCCCTCCTGACCGCGAATCTACGAATAGGTTTTTTTTTAAAATCAAATTTGCATGAATTTTCATTAAAAAGTAAATACACAAAAAAAGCCCTAAATTCTGAGTTTGAAAAAGGAAATCTATTTTCATCGCATTGAAACGACTTTGTGATTTTTTTGAACTTTATAGATTTACAAATGGAGAAAAATAAATTCTTGGCGGAAATTATTGTTGCATTACGATTGACGCATGATGATTGAGAAATGAATCGAAAAGCATAAAATATGTTATAGAATTACCTGATTAAAGTTAGCAGAGACAAGTCTCCAAAATGAATTTAAATTGTACCAGAATTCGGTGCTAATTTGGTGCCCAATTAAAAATTTTGTTTTTCGTTTACCCAAAAATTCCTTGAATTCGAATTAGATTCGAATTTTCAATTATCAATTAAAAAATTAAAATATCTGAAATTGAAAAAAAAAATGTTGAAAACTCTGATAGAGAATTTTTTTCACGAATAAAAAACGCACGTGACTACTGAATATATGGACTGAATTTTTATTCACACGTTATTACAATTGCTTGATTATCAAACAAATAATTAAAGGTCAAACAAAGTTTCATTGATGGAAATAAATATTCGAATTCAAAGAAAAGTGTTTCCAATATTCTGATTTATTTGAATTCAACGAATCTCTCTCCTGGATGCTTGTAAATGAAATTTTGTCCTGAGGGAATGATGGGGTTGAACCTATCAAAGTACTTCAGGACAAAAAACAGCCGTAAAAGTTTATTTTCGAGCCTCGACAGTGTTCTCCATCCTCTTGTATGTGTGCGTTTGTGCGGGCCAACAGATTCGGATCAAAAACGAAAGAGCATTTTGTTGGTTTCCCCTCGTTGAAGAAAAAAAAAGAATAACATCTCTACATTCGCCCTTTTTTTCGTGCGTTCGTACTCGTAGGTACACATGGCTCCGACAAGCATACACCTAGTAATATATCGCTCTGTCGATATCCGAAACTCGATGCCAGAGAGGAAGAGAGGGAGAGTTAAAAGGTAAAAGAAAAATGTCAAGGGAACACGAAATGTCGTGCAACGGAAGAGAGAGAAAGAGGGAGAGAGGAAAAGGAATCGATATATACATGTTGACAAAAGATCGTGTGTAATAATATCGACGTGGCCCCCAGGGTTGGGAAACTCGATTGTACGTCTCTCTGTGGAAGTCGATACGTGTTATTGTTTGCTTGTTCCAATAGACGAGAAAGATATTAATATATAGGTACACAAAATATATTTATCTATACGAGGCATTCTCCGTCAATTCCGCCACTTTTTTTTCGACCCTCTCAGATCCGTCCCATAACTTTGTCACAGTTTAGTCCCACTTGAAAGTAGTCTCTGCGATTTTTTCAGATTTTTTAAGCCGTGAATCAAGGAGTTGCATATATTTTTTCCAATCCATATAGCTCAAAACGGAGAGGATGTACAAAAAAAATATTCCTGCAAAAAAATTATGTTTTTCCATCAACTATCGAATGCAATATGTGTTAAATTTCTATTCGTGTTGCAAAGACTATTTTTTGGAAAAAAAAAAAATTAAAATTAGTTTTTTTCGCACGGTCCGACACCTTCAATTCAACTGTCAATTTTGAACAATCTCGAATAGTATCAGTGGAACGTACTGAAAAATCCTCAATACGGCTACTAATTCTTTTAACCCCGAAAAAAAATCAGTTGTCGTATTGTGCATTTTTCTGTACGTCCCACTGATACTATTAGAGATTGTATAAAATTGACAGTAGAATTGAAGGTGTCGGACCGTGCGAGAAGAATTAATTTTCATTTTTTTTTTTTTTTGCAGAAAATAGTCTTTGCAACACGAATAAAAATATAACACATATTGCATTCGATAGTTGATGGAAAAACATAATTTTTTTTTGTAGGAATATTTGTTTTGTACATCCTCTCCGCTTTGAGCTGTATGGATTCGAAAAAATATATGCAACTCCGTGATTCACCGCTTAAAAAATTTGAAAAAATCGCAGAGACTCCTTTCGAGCGGGACTAAACTGTGACAAGTTATGGGACGGACCTGAGAGGGTCGAAAAAAAAAGTGGCGGAATTGACGGAGAATGCCTCGTATATATACATATATACAGAAAAAGAGAGTGAGAGGGAAACAAGAAACCCGGCAGTCGGGTCTCTGAGGCATAGTCACCTGCCTATTAGAGAACTCGAAGAGATTCCTGAAGTATATACGTAGTCATTATATATACATGGGCCGTTTCACATAGAATTAGCAGTCTCGGCCGCTGCGATTTTATTTTTCTAGTTTTCTAGGGTTGGGAAACTAAAGAGGTCAAAACGCTCAAAATGTATTTTTTTAGACCGGAATACGACTTCGAGGGAAGAAAGAAGAAAATAATCAACGTAAGAGAATAATTTGGAAAATCAGAGAAACCGAAGGAAATTGTGTACTTGGAATGCCCCATACATGTGTATAAAATTTTTGCCGAGTTTCTATGGACTATATAACCAGAGATCCTAGACCCACTCGGTTTACTCGTCGATCAATCGCTCTTTCTTTCCCTCTCTCGCTCACTCCACCTAAGATAAGCTCCCAGAACGTATTTTTTTCCCCTCTTTTCTCTGCTCTCTTCGATTCGGTCCGAGTCGGAGATTCGTACCTGTTCACTTTGGTGCCTTTTCACTTCGAGACTCCCTCGTAACGGCCCAACTTTTGCTCGTATATACAACGTGTTTTCCAGGAGACTCTGTATCGTCCCTCCGATGCCGCCGCCAACGCTCTTCGGCTGTTACCGGATTTACTACCATGTACGATTCTTCACCGATATCGTAAAATCCTCACTTCACGCGTCTCGATATTCCAGAAACTTTTATTCCTCTGCCTTTTCATACAGGAAGCTTCACGTTGATTTTTGACTTCTCTCAATATCGTTATCAATGGGGCGACCGATACGACATTCGCCATTGTACATTTTTTTTAAAGAAAAGTATTGCATGGAGTATTTTGAAATTCCAAGGATCGATTTATGCATAAATTATGTATGCACGGTAATTTTTTCGCACGAAAATATTCAATTTTCAGGGACTTGAAAGCCGTCTTCTGAATTTCAAAAAAAAAGAACGTTCTCACACTAGCTGCTGCAAGGATCGCGGCCTTCAGAGTGCCTAAAATAAAAAAGTAAAAAAAAGTCCATCAAACTAGAAGGCACACGGCACGTACTATGGAGCAGGATTGTGAAAAAAAAAAATTCAACAAAATGGCGGAACTTTGAAACGGAAGTTCCAAATTGCACCCTAAAAACTGTAGTTTTTGGCTTGGGAAATTGAAATTTTTTATTCAACAGAAAGACCGAATTGTATGGAGAAAAAAGCTAAACGGGCTAAACAAAATTCAAGTCGGAATAAATTTGGACGATTTTTTTGAACGCTTTTTGGGAATCCTTGAAATACGATGACATTTCTGCTTATGGAAGTGAGAGATTTGGGTAACCTGTTTTCATTCCATTATTTTTTGCTTTTTTTTGTCTCTCCTTCCCCGGGCGATGAAAAGATCGGGTTACGGTTGACAAAGACATTTTCGAGGGTAAAGAGTGAAGAAAAAAAAATAGGCAAGATCTCGAACGGCGTCTCGACAGTTTGCAAAGCCCGCGGTTGCAGCCCTCGGATTTTCATCTCCCGAGTTCTTATTCTCACTCGATCTCATTATTGACCACTCGAGCGGGTAATCCGAGTCGCCGTTTGGCCTTGCGGCCGCGTTTTTTTTTCTTGCCTCCGGATTCGATTCTCCTTCGACATCTCGCGTTTCTGTTACAAACGCGTTATCCCGCGTGTTCTCGATTGCGAGATACCCACAGCACGATCGTGATACTCGATGAATTTTCGTGACCAAAAAAACGCGAATGATCGTCGAAAATGAAAAAAAAAATCGTGCAAATTGCTTCCTCGTCATTTGACTCGTTCAAACGCTTCTTTGGGCGCGCGAGTAACTCTCTAAATTTCCTCAGAAGCTTCTGAACGCGACTGAAAGATGAGTCGCAAAAAATTACACGATCCCTTCCTTCTTGCTTTCTGAATTGTAAAAATTTACAGCGTTCACGAGCATTTTTTGAAAGCCTCGATATTCCTCAAAATCTTGACTCTCCGAGCAATTCTTTTTTTTTCTGTTTTTGTTCGCAAAAATTTTTTGATTTGCTGTTTTTTTAACTTCATTGACCGTAGAGCAATTTCAAGATTTTTTTTGCATTATACATTTCTTACATGAACATTTTTCAAAAATAATTTTTAATTTTTAAATAACATTTAAGAAAAAGCAAAAAATGATATCTTTGAAAAAAATCATTAATTTTACTCATTATTTGATACATTTTCGATCCAATAGAAAAAATCCTACAAACAATTGTCCAAAATTGATCTTATCGAAAAAAATATACCTTTTTTTTTACTTTTCAACTATTTTAATTCCTCTTCGGTATTCCAAGCGCAAGAGATTATCCGTAAAATTCACAACGCTGCGAAATAAAGAAAAAAAAATTCAGGGACAAAATAACACAAAGTCGCGAGTCATCGACGATTCATCATCGACCGAACAATCGGCGAATTCTCTTGCGGCGTCTCGTCTTTTATTTATTTTTTCATTTAAAAAAAAAAATTTCCACAACGAGTTTATTACTTTTGATGGATTTCGCGAAGCGATTATCGTTCCAAGGATCTCGCGCATCTTGCGGATCCTGAGATTAATTTGCAAGAGAGAAAAAAGAGAAAAAGAAATCAAGAAATATTGAAACGAGACACCAGCTTGCGCAATGAAAGATACGTATTTATAGTAAGCCAGCATCCGTGTCCCGAGTTTATTTTCATTTTATCGCTCAACTTTTATTATTTTGGTTAAATATAAATAATTATTTAAACATTAATTGATTATTTATTATTCTTTTTATTAAATCAATTATTTAAAAAATAATAATTTATTGATAATATTAATTTAATAAATATATATTAAAATATAATATATATTAAAAAAAAAAATTCTCCGACATTTCTCGCGTCAAGCAAAATTTTCCTTGATTTTACTGCATTTTCGTCGAGAATTTCCGCGTCAAGAACTTTCGTGACTGAAAAAGTTTCCGCACTCGTTTCGACGTGTAAATAACCGTGCGATATTTGTACATATTCTGTTTGGAGAGTTCGTATGGCGAAAGAAGAAAAATCACGTACCGCATATACGTAATAATACGTGTGCATATGTCGGGGTGCAGGCTTAAGGGTCGTTGAAAACTAGCGTGTCACGCAGAAGCGTGTCCGCGGATCGATTCGGTAGACTTTATCAAGCCCTCGTCTAGAATTCTAAATACTTGCATGATTATGTATACTCGTATGATTATACACTTCACACGTGCACTAAAATGGGAAGGCATTTTCCACTGTACGAATTTCTTCATAAGCCACAAATTTCTTATCATTAATTTTAATTTTTTATCAATAATAATTTAATTCACAACGATTATCCAATTTATCATTATCTCACATTTTTTATCCCACCATTTCGTCTTTAATGAGCACATTACAAAAAAACCCAAGCCACAAAAAAAAATATTATCGGAGACAAAGATTCCTGTTTTTCCTATCTTTTCAAAGTAATTTTCCTTTGTATCATTTTACAAAAAAATTCAAGACACAAAAGGTATTATTCGAGATTGAAGTTGTCGTTTTTTCTTATCTTCTTCAAAGAATTCTTTTCACAATTCCATCAGCTCTATTTTTTCGTCCGCCATTTGTATATTTCAAATTATATGTGCTTAAAATGAACACATTACTTCCGGAAGTGTGTTTGATTTAAAAATCTGAAGTAATTCAGGTAAGGACTGTACAAGTGATACTGGATAAAAGTTTAGAAACATTCCGATGGGATCATGAAAAAATATGACGAACACACTGGAAAGTGCCTCGTTGATATATACATATGAAAACACTTATACTGGGATTTCGCGACGTCCACCTTATATCCAACAACCGACGACGAAAAGAGCATAACTCGATTCTCAACATTTTAGACCGCAATTTTAACGCCATTTTGCTTTAACGCCTCAGAAATCCGCGCATGGAGCAACGAAAGAGTCGAATAATTCTCAGGCCCTTAATAGGGCTTTCTATGGGGCCGATCGGCTCTTTATAGGACCCATCGGCACTTGACAGGGCCCTTATTAGTCGGGTCCAACGCCACTTAATGGGACTCATCGGTCCTTGATCGAGTCCACCGGCCCTTAACAGAGCTCTTATTAAGATCCATCGGCGCTTAATCGGACCCATCAGTTCTGAAAATAGGACACATAGGCCCTTGTTAATTTTATTTATATTATTCAAGCTGCGAATTGATCGATCAATCGATCGACAAAAGAAAATATATGAGGCGTTCCATCCCAAATAGCACAGTTTGAAAAACTTTTTTTTTATTTCCTCAATTTTTTAATATTTTTTAGTACCCATCGAAAGACCCTTCCTGTTAAATTTTGAGATTTTTTCGATTACCCGTTCACAAGATATTAAATTTTTTTTTAAACCGCTCTTTTTTCGGTTTTTTGGTCATAACCTCTTTAATAATGGTCCAAATTAAGTATTAATTTTTCAAAACTTTTGTTTTTTATGGCCCTTTTAGAAAAAAATACAAAAAAAAATATTTGACGTGTTTTCGAATAAGTTTTTTGAATTTTAAACTTTGAATCGTGTTTTCAAAAGTGAGCGCGTATGTTGATTTTTTTTTTTAATTTTTAATTTTAAACTTCTATTTATTCAACAATTTTTAAGACTACTCCGGTCGTGGGTCGTCCATAATTACTATTTTTTAATATCTTGTTATATATATTTAATATCTTGCGAAAGGGTGATAGAAAAAATCTTAAAATTCAACAGAAAGGGTCTTTTGATGGGTACTAAAAAATATAACAAAATTGAAGAAATTAAAAAAAAAAGTTTTTCAAACTGTCTGATTTGGGATGGAACGCCCCATATATTCTAAAAATATCGAAAAATTGCAGAAAATCATGTTTTTCCTTCTTAAATTTCGGTTTATCGTGGGTTTCTCTTCACTTTCGTCTGACGTAAGACTTTAATCCAACAGCACGTCAATTCTGTGTCGTGAATATCGCGGTGTTTCCCGTGTATTGATTGTGTTAAGTCGGTTCCCGTCTCAAAGGCCACACGGAAGAATGGGAGAGAGAGAGAGAGAGGTCTTAATTTATGCACAATCGGGTCGCGCCTCGATTTATATTTGTTTTATATTCACGAACCGTCTAGTTCTCTCTCACACACGTGTGTGAGAGAGAACTAGACTGTAATTGGTCAGTGACAGCTGGGCCGAATCGAACGTGGCAGCGCTATCGCGACTCTTCGTTATACCTATATATATGTGTGTGTATGTCCCTTTTACATTATTCATGGCGGGGAGTGGGGACTATACACGTTTACCTCGTCTCTCTCCCTCTCTCTCTCTCTCTCTCTCTCTCTCTCCCTCCCTCTTTTTCTCGTGGAGCAATTCCGCTGCTCCATGATCCGATCACTGATTTTTATTCCACTATGCATACATAATAGACCATCGATAACAAAAACTATTTATTTTGTCATAACTCTCGAGAATTTCGTATCATATAGGAGAGATAAGTTCCACAAGAATGTGGGGATGGCTCGTTTTTTGCGTTCATCTGTTTCTTGGCATTTGCAATTGAATTTACACTCTTTGAATTGATAAAATATTATAACAATGGAATTTTAGAAAATTGGCAAATTAAGACAGTCTTTGGTGAATCTGGAACGAACAGCTCCTACTTTGAGTGGAAAATAAGGGCCAAGAATAATTTTTCTACGAAGAAAAATGGGAGAGATCGTGACGATGAATCCATCGAGATATTTGAACGCCGTTTTGCAACTAAAATTTGTAATTTTTGTGCGATTTTGACGATATCGGACACATTTAGAGACACATTCCTGATATTATTGGTCAATTAAAAATTACAGCCATTTATTGAGAAAAAAAAACAAAGCTACGATGTCACCTTAACTTTCATTTGGATTACAATTAAAAAAAAAAAATTAGAAAATAAAGAACGCATTATAAAATCCGAACAATCGGGGTAGACTTAAATTTTCATGGTCTTTTATCTCCAGATGAGTCAAGTCGTGGAAAACCTTTTTTTAAAAAGAGAAACAATTTCATGAAACCCGAAAAAATTTGACGTTTTCACGGCAATCCAGATAAGCAAAATCCGCAGGGAGAAAGAGAGAGAGAGAGAGAGAGAGAGGGAGAGGGAGAGAGGAACGAGGTGACGAGATGATAGAGACGAAGATGCGCAATGCGACGAAAATAGAAAAGCGACTCCCGCCACGTTTTACGAGAGAGAGAAAGGGAGTGACGAGAGATATAAATATGTACGAAAAGTCTCACCATTCGCGGTATGCTCACAAAGAAAACGTCTGTGTGACGCGAAAACGGAAGAGGAAAAATTTTGCAAAAGAAAAAAAGAGATAAATCTTCACTCCCACTCGCGTTTCTTCGAGATAAAACAAGCCGTAAGATCTCGAAGTGAGAAAAAAAAGCAAAAAGTAAAATAAACAATATTATGTACTGATCTTTGGGGAAATTGAAGATACGAGACTCTGATATTCGCAGTTATCGTTGAGCCAAATTTTTACGTGAGAATTCTGTCGGAAAACTCGAATAGAAGGATCCAATTGTAAGCGGTTGCGGCAAAGAAATTTTCGTGTAAACCTCGGTAGGGATCGAAATTTTCCGTCGTAAAATTCATTTTAAGAGGAGGCTATAAACCTCTCTCCTCTCTCTTGCTCTCGGACGATCCCCATAAAGATATCCCTCTCGACACAGAAGCACGAAAAGGTGAGGAAAAGGGCCTCACCCTAAGATTGATCTTATCAAAATCGAGATAAAATTTATGGCCTGATCTAAAATCGAGTTGATTTGTGTTTTTTCGTATAAAAGATTTGTCAGGATATCACTCCGAAACTGTAATATTAGGGATTTGTCGTTAATGAGCTTTTTTCTTAATTTTCTTCAGTTTTTTACATGAGAATTCGTTGTAAAATGTTTTTTCGGGAATATCGATGGCAAACCCTATCCGTCCAGCTATGCACTCTGAGAAATGAACATTCATAAACCTCTAAATTCATTTAACAATATTTTGCACGTTTTTCCCTGTTTTTTTCAAGAATAAATTTTTTTTCGAGAAAAACTTTGCGTGATTTGCAATCAGCGGTAAATTTTCCATCGAAGTAACGTTTGATAACGATTTGAAAAAAAATTTTTTTTTGCTAATTTTTGGGCAACTTTTCAGAAACCTCAAGATAGCGAAATTTCAAGTGCTCATAACTTCACTTCAGTTTGACCGATTCCAAAATTTTTTTTCGCACGCAAACCTCGTGGCTAAGCTTAGAAAATGCCGTTTGGTTCATCCCGATATCTTAATTTTTGTTGAAATGAGAGCAGTTTAAAAATCACTGGGAAAAATCGAAAGGGGTATGTATGTATTCCAAACTTTGCAAAAATCGATGGTCGAAATTTAAAAAGCTACCACAATTCGAAAAATTATCGAAATCGCATGAACCAAACGGTGTTTTAAAGCATTAACGATCCTGAAGAGATTGAGCGCAAGTGGAAGTCGGAATCTCATCTAGAAAAAAAATGAGAGTCATTTTAGTGAACCGATTCAATTTTAGCCAAATTGCGAAAAAAAAAAATTAAAAAAAAAAAATTTTGAACCTTCTTTCGATGTATTTTTTCCCTCTGAACACGAATCTACCAATAATTTCCGCAAAAACTCAAAATTTTTATGCATTTTCATTCAAAAAAATATTTTTTCTAGATGTTCCTTGCTTTTTCTTACGAATAAATTTTTTTCGACAAAAACTCAGCTTGATTTGCAGTTATCGGTGAGAAATATAAAGAATGGATATAAAATATAAATAAATATAAATATAAATAAATATAAAATAGAAAAAGTCTTCTGCTTGTGAACACCCGCATAATACTCGTTTCCCTCGTATAAAAGATATCTGTTTCCTCTTTAATGTTAAGCAAATGGCTCTTGATGGTGAGGAGAGAGATTCTGAACTGGCAATAAACGATTCGAAGCAATATGCAAATGAAAATTGGCGCGATTCCTTCTTTTTTCATCCTCAAGCTGCGCTCTTTTGGCTGGAGACGCGCGTTGTAAAACACTCGTTGCAACGATCGGGTCGTGCGAGTATCCGTTATCAAAAGTAGGTCGTCGTGCGAAATATCGCAAGAGAGTGTGTGTGAGAGAGAGAGAGAGAGAGAGGGAGAGAGAGAGAGAGAGAGAGAGAGAGAGAGAGAGAGAGAGAGAGAGAGAGAGAGACTGGCCACTGTTGCACGCGAGGCGAAAAAACGCCACGAAAATGTCGTATTAATTAAACGAGAGCGAAGGATGAAAACGTACGGAGAAGAATAAACGAGGATGCGCGACTGGAAATAAAAAATAAAAATAAAATTCGTCCAAGGGAATTCCAGCGTCTCCCGAAAATGTCGAGAGAGAGAGAGAGAGAGAGAGAGAGAGAGAGAGAGAGAGAGAGAGAGAGGGACACACACACATGATTGCGCTTATTGTAAGCCTGAGGCAAACCTGAGAAACCGCTCCTCGCTTTTTTCTTTTTCTCTCTTTTTAATTCTCGAACCGAGTCGCGAATAACATCTCCATATTTGCATAAAAAATGCTATCTCTCGCGCGATGTCCACCGTGACGCGAGAAGTCGATGGAAAAAATTGACGCTCAGAGAAAGAAAAAGGTCGGAGGAAAGAGACGCGGAGGGAAGGAAGGAAATTGCTGGTGAAAAAAAATTAACCATTAAAATGAGATCGCGAACGACCGGTGTCGTTTATTCCGCTCTTCCACCTTTTTGGAGATGAATTTCTGCTTTTTAGCTTGGATGAATAAGGAGGGAACTTTTCTTGACCATTTGAACTTTGAAAAAAGCTTAACAATGGTTTTTGAATTTTTTGCGGTATAGAGATTTTCTTCGAATTGCTTTTCTCGCTGGAAAATTAAATTGCTTCGTTGCTTGCTTAATTAAAGTAAATTTCATTACTGTAATTAAAAAAAAAAATCATGTTTCAGCTACTTGATATATTTTTATTTCGATTATGTTTGCCGAAAATTCGATTTCCAATCAATTTGAATTTATTGCTTTTTTTTGGCACAGATAAATATATTATTTATTATGCAAATTTCAAATTTATGTGCAAACTGAGACGCTTTTATGGGTAAAACATAATTGTTCAGATCGTCCATCGGTCATTGGTCAATCGATGTATCCATCGCAATATCCTCGTATCGTATTTCTATATCCGTCCTTGCTTCACCGCGTATATATATTTATATATAAATATATCTGTGTGTGTTTCTTACTTTATAAGTGTATACATGTATCACCGGCATTTCATCTCGCGGGGTTGGCAGAGAGATTTTCATGCAAAGGCATGCGTGATTTATTCCTGACCGATTCGCATGTGTTTAGTCTGATCTCTCTCTTTCTCTCTTTCTTAGCTAACATTCATCCATTATCGACGAGAGATTTGCGATAAGCTCGTGGTTTAGATATACCATTATACAGATATGTATATACGTGGGTCATTCCATGTCAAATCGACCAAGAGTTGGAATCGACCCCTCTCAATGTCGATGAAATTTGATCAGAAGGTTTCGTTTTCAATAAAACGGAGTTCTGCCAAAGAAAAAAAATTAAAATTTTTTTTTCAAAAGTTACGCAAGATTCAAGATTTCACAATTTTTCAAATTTTTCAAGTTTATTTTTCAAATATCTCGAAAACTATTATAGTTACGAAAAATCGTTCTGAATTCGTCTTGAAGAGTATACATGGGGCCACGAAAAAAAAAAAAATATTCCGAAAAAATTCTTTGAAAAATCATGAATTTGGAGAATTTAGAATTTTCAAAAATCGTGAAAATCCAAGTTCCATATTTTATTTTTCCTTCATTTTTTTAATACAATACCTTGTACCGATCTTAAAAGATCCTGAAATTTTCAGAGAAGTGTTTTTTTCCTTCAAAAATATAAATTTTTGAATTTTTAAAAATAGTTTTCAAGATATTTCAAAAATAAACTCGACAGATTTGAAAAATTGTGAAATTTTGAATTTTGCACAACTATCGAAGAAAAATTTTAAATTTTTTTTCCTTCGGTGGAACTTCGTATTATTGAAAACGAAAACTTCTGTCCAAATTTCATTGAAATTGAAAGGGGTCGATTCCAACTCTTGGTCGAGTTGACATGAAATGACCCATGTATATACGCGCTTTATTACAGAGAAGTCATATATACAGCAGTTTACGTTTATCTACTCGTACACTGCTCATTTCATTTTAATCGTCCAATTTAAACTACAAATTGATGCCCCATTTTCTTGATTTCTGAAATTCGAAACACACTTGACTAAGATTGTCAAATTTTTACCTTATTCTTATATTTGTCAAAACATCCTTCATCTCTCATCCCTATCCAAGGTTTATCAAGCCTTCGAGGAGGAGAACTTCCTGTCAAGAATTGAAAATTTCATTCCTAAGAAATTCTATCGATATAAGAATTTTCGAATTATTTTTATGCGTCTTTTTTTGCACAGTTTTGGCGACTTTCCGAGTAATTTTTTGTTGTACAAGTTCCCAAGGTAACAATCAGGTTTTAAATATAAAAAGAATCGCTCAAGGTGTTTGGTAGCAAAAATTAATTTCCAAAAAAAAAATGGTGACTCTTTAATTTTCGTAATTTTACAGTTTTTAATTTTTTTCCAAAAATTTACCGGATGACGGGGAAGTTTGATTTTTCATTTATAAAGAATCGCATTGGAGATTCACAGACTTCACATTCTTTGCACATCGAATTAAACAAATTTCAACAGTGATCTATCGAGACTCAAATGCCCCATATGCGGTGAATATCGATGTTGGTAAGTTTGTATTCGTGCAACTTTAGCCAGATGAGAATTATCGTACGACGATAACCTTCGTGAGGATGTATACGTGTATATATGCGAGCCGATAGATAAAATGTACGAGTGAAAGCTCGTCGGGTCAATTGGATTCTCTTGGCAACCTCACAATTTGTCACGCTTCTTCTTTCCCCTCGCGCCTCACCGATCATTGTTCTTCCGTCCCTCGCGTCTATTCGAGTAAATAAAAAACGTTTGCGCAAATATTTCACAGCCGTAAAAATTGCTGGCACACGATGTTTATAATTATCGTCGTTGAATGAGAGATTTTTATTTTTCTCATCCCAAAGTGAGACGCAATAACGGTAAAGTCATTGTTTGATTGGCGAAAAGGTGTTTAGATCCGATTAGATTCGTGCTGTGTTGTGTGTACAATATACGTCTCTTAGTTACGCTATCTAACTCGCGTTTGAATCTATGATTTTTTTCTTCGACATTCCGACATTTTCTCGTTCTTTGTTCCACTCGGATTGACACGAGCTTGACTAGAATCCCAGGCGAAACGAGCTCTCCGGACTTTTAGTCTTAGAAAATCGAGCGCGGAGTAAAATAATTCCCACCATCGAGTTCAAACTGCAAACTTCATTTCCCACCTTTTTATTCATCTCTCTCTCAAGCCCTTTCATAGAGTTTTTTTTTACTTTTCAGTAATTATCATCCACCCGTTAAACTGCTCTTGAAAGCTCGCCCTCTCGTTTTACCAAGGCGGGATAACCGGCTAAAAATGAACTCGTCCATTTTCGAAAGTGTACTCGGCGCTTTCCCTATTTTCCATGTCGACCCTTTTTTCACACTCCTTTCTTCAATTTACTATTTTATTATGACCAAAAGACAGCTCGAAGAGTCAGTTGTTCATTTTGTTCGCTCGATATAGTCACAATTTTTCCCTCAAGACAAAATCGAAGGGAACCCGTGATTCTTGGTCGGATATGCGGGCTAAGTTCTACTGCGATAAAAATAAATAATAGGTCTTCGTGTTTATTACAGTACAAAGTAGAAAAGGAAATCTCCAAGCGTTTCTAACGTTGCTTTATACCGCATACACTCGTGAATAGGTACAGTACTTTGTCGGTGAGGTCTGTGCTTTGAAAAACGGGAATAACTCAGGACGCAATAATAGCCGACAGAAAGATTTCTACCGCACAACAAGCTCTTCGGTGTTTGAGCTCTGTCCTCCCCGCGCCAGAGAGACTCGAGGAGATTTCTCATGCCTCACTGGCTCATTATCTTTTCCAGTTATCCGAGCTATAGCCTCTTTTTTTTTCTTGTCTTTCTACTCGCTCAAACGTTCTCCCCTACCGCGCGCTTCTCAGTGTCAATTTTATTATTTTACACGTGAGACAGGTTCGAGTGTCAAAATACGCTAGTCGCGCGATTTCGTTCGCCAATTGTTTGCACAAAAGAATACGAATGACAAACGTCATCAGCTTGCTCAAGTTGTCCGAGCATATTCGGACATTTCGTTTGAAAATTTCTGAACACCAAGCGCTTGGTTACATTCCCCGTGAAAAACTGAGCACTACACTGCGACCTCGATAATCGGAATTCGTCGGGACCGGCTCTTGCGAGAAGTGGGGTTGCGCACATTGCACGGAAACGTCTCTGCGCCGCCGGTGACGGACGGCGGCCTGACGCGATTGGCCTGGCACTTCTCCCACTACGCTGCAATTGCAACGATCGAGGTACCGATTATCGAGGTCGCGGTCATGTTCCTACACCTACATACAGGTCTGGGCACTCTTCGACTTTTACACAGTCGCACGCGTAACCGAATTCCGCCCGATTCATGCCATTTTCCGCCACGGCGCTAGTGTCGAGTAGGATTCGTCACTATTACTATATATTTGAAATATATAGTAATACACATTTCAGTGACGAACCCTACTCGACACTAGCGCCGTGGCAGTAAATGGCATGAATCGGGCGGGTTGAGGGTACGGATTTTTAGGACGAGTGCCCAGACCTGTATGTAGGACCATGGTCGCGGTGTATCGTCGTTTAGCAAATTTTCGTCAGATGTATGGATCTCGAGTTATACGCGGTTCAGCGGCTTGACCAATCGCGGGTTACCGAGACAAGAGGAGGGAATACGCGTCGTTCCATTGGTCGTTGTTGAACAGCTTGTAACTCCGGTACGGTGCGTCGGAGAGGATTTTACCAAAGGACAAAGTTGTTCAGTTTTTCATTGGGAATGCGAACGTACGCTTGTTGTTCCGATAATTTCGTATGCAATGTATATAACACACGTTCGTTGATGTACGAGCCTGCGACAACGTCTGCCTTCTTTCTTCCGGCGGTTGCCCACTGTGCGGGCTGTATATACCGTATAACTACGGTAATAACCACACGTCCGGACGTCATTGTATATACGTGTACACGCACGCGTGTAAGGAAACTGAGATACCGCGTGTAAGGGACGATATACACTCACTTTGGTTGTATGTTATATGCATACGTAAACCGCAAATGATAATCGCTTTTGCTGTGATTGCCTCGCTCCGTAACAATAGGTACGTTATGTAGCAGCGGTGTATATCCAATGTATAGTCACGGGGGTAATACCTGGCGTACATAGGACGATGGCTATGAGAGAGTTGCATAGCTCCGTATGCGCTACGATCCTATGTGCGTTTATATGCATATAAATTCATAGATGGATCGCTGGCGAACAAAAGGACTTGAACTCGACAAATTTGGGTGTTCGGTCGTGGGAGTTGGATCATTTTCATTGTCAGCGGTCGATATGCGAGTTGCACGTACAGTGAGGCAGGGGATCTTGTGCAAAGCGAGAAGCATTTCTGGGCTCTCCTGTTCAGAGAGCTCGAAGCTCGTTGAATTCACGAACCAGCAGTGTCCCTCGTGATATTGTGCATCTGTACTCGCGTTATCCGTCTCTCTTTCGCCATGTATATTCAAGTTACCGACCAATCAACCTCGATCCGATTATCCCTCGAGTATGTACGATCTAGCCGGACTACCCTACATTTATGCCTATAGACGTTGCTACCGGGTAGTGCTTGAAAAATATAATACAGCGGGATAATTTTGAGGAGACCGTAAAATTAAGCGCGAGCATTTATTTGAAGGAGGAAGTTATTTGCGGAGAAGGAAATTTCGTTGGCCAACAATTATTATCACTAAAGTTTTTTTAATTTTCAAGATTAAATTTGTTTATTTTTCCAATATGATGAAGCTCTTTTTTATCGATAGGACCGAAATTTTGAAAAATAGTTGAGAAGAGTAAAAACTTATTAATAATTTTTGTTCAGTGGATTAATTTTTGTTTAATGGAATATTTGTAAAGAAATTATCTAAAATTGACCTCATCGATCGATCCGATAAAATCTCCAAAGAGGCGAACGACATTAGGGCCCAATTTCCGAGTCGATAATGTCACTCGCAACGATATCGGTGTAACGGTGATGTTTTTCTGGGGTCAAAACGCCAGTTGTAAGTAATTTTTTACGGCAATGATATTTTTCGATAGTCATCGATGGAGATGGCTAAAAATAATTACTCATTCGATGAGAAATGCTTCGTACAAGCGGAAAATAATGGCCACTCTATAATGCGTATACATGTATATACTTAACATGATAAACAAGTGGCGGGCTCACGGTGAAACGTCGCGTGAACACAATCGCGACAAAGTGCCTTCGTTTATTATGACATTCAGCCGAGTGAAAAAATAAATAAGAAGTAAAAAAAACTATTTCCGCAACGTTTAACGGGCGTTCTCTACTCGAGCGTCCGGCAGTGGTGTCAGCGAGACAGTTTTTTGTTTCTATTCGTACTCTGTGTGTGTGTGTGTGTGTTTTTCTCTCTCGTCTTGCCAAGACAAGAAAACTCGACAATTATTTCTTCACGGTAATTTACCACCCTCGTATCAATGCTAATTACCGCAGAGGAAGTAAAAAACCGAAAAAACGATCGAGTATCTCGGTATAATGTGGTTATTGATAATAATGTGAAAACATCGAATCTTCCGCCGGATTGAAAAAAAAAACTTGTTTTCTTCGACATTTTAATTTTAAATGTTTTTTTTCTCGTAAATGACAATTTTTTACATTAGCATTTTTTTTTCCTTTGTCGTTTCTCATTTTACAAGTCATTCGATTCATTTAATAACATACAGCTTTAATAATTAAGAAGGCATTTTTAATTTGAATTTTTTATTATTCATTGTCAAAATAATTAAAATAAAATTCTACAACTAAGATTTTTTAATAAGGAGCTTCCAAATCGTTTAGAAATTTTGACTGAATCATTTTGATAATGAAAATCTCGTGTTACCAATAATGTTATATTTTTATCGCCATTTTGATGTACCAATACCCATGACCTTAAGACCGCTTGAGAAATCTTGAAGTATCAATTCCCTATAAAGGGATTTCGGGGGGTCCAAAATGCTCCCTCCACGGACTTGGGGGCAAACGGCCGTAAATTCTTATGACGGTGTTACACACGGTCAATGTATATCCGAGGTTATTTCCGTGATCTAATTTTCATTTGGGTTTCCACTTTGAGCAGAGGAAACGTGGTTCTCGGAGCGCGAAGAAAAAGCTGAAAAAAGGGATCTTCGTATGTTTTTCTACGGTTGAACGACAGAGAAAAGAGAGAGAAAAATAAAGAGATAGAAAGAAAGCGCGAGAAAGACAGAAGAGAAGTGTATCCCCGGGAGTAATGCTTTCTCTCTCCCTCTTTTACTTTTTTATCCGCGTCTCTTTCTCCCGACGGGGGTGACTCGGCGCGAGGCGAGAAGACGCGCGAGCGAGACAAGGAAGCCTCTTTTTGCTCGGGCGAGCAAAAAAGGAAAGGAAGCGAGACGGAGACTCTCTTAGTACGTATTTGTGTGTGATGTGAGAAAGAGAGAGAGAGAGAGGGAGAGAGAGAGAGAGAGAGAGAGAGAGAGAGAGAGAGAGAGAGAGAGAGAGAGAGAGAGAGTGAGTTAGGGCGAGAGCATTATATAGAAACATCGGTTAAGGGCGAGAGGGTAATAATAAGGGACAGCAGAAAGTGAGAGAGAGAGAATTATGCAGAAACATTGAGTGAGAGAGGAAGGGCAATAAAGGAACGAAGACAGGCGAGAAAGATGGAGGGAAAGGAGACAATAGAGCCAATATAATAGACAAGGGTGGAAAATTTCGAGCCAAGTATTATCCTCTCTCATTTTATCTCTCTCTCTCTCTCTCTCTCTCTCTCTCTCTCTCTCTCTCTCTCTCTCCCTCTCTCTCTCTCTCTGTTGGATCTATACGGACATAGTCGACGAATACATCGACTACCAGCAGCCCGTAGCGAAGAGAAGCAGGTAGAATCCTGGGGTAGAGTCCCCTTGTACACGTTACCGCTGTTGAAACGGAAAATGGCGTATTTTCCGCGCTCCTTTACCAAAGAATACGTCCTTCTGATGAATCCCCAGCGACGTACAAACGCGGACTGGTGGAAGCGAGACAGCGATAGCTCGTCGTCGACAATGGCGTCGACTCCGCTATCCGGCCATTTCTTTCTGGGAAAACATCCTCAATTACCTTATCTCTCTCGCTCTCCTCTCTTCCTCGTCTCGATTAACTTCGCGAAACAAAATTCGATGCCTCGAATCTCAAACGGTAAAACGTAAAAAAAATACTCTTTCATTTGTACGAGAAAATCGTTCGAACGCTTTGCGAACGATTTATCTCGTACCATCGATTTTCACGCCACTGCTCTCACGAAGCTGTGTCGTGTGTGCGAGAGAGAAGCGGAGAACGCGAGCGAGAGCGAGAGCGCGACATCGGCGTGGCGAGACGAGCAAACGAGATAGAGCGTCGACGAAAAGAGGGACAGGAGGGGTGGGGGGTCTGGTAGAGTCGTCGAGTGTCGAGAAGCGAGGGGGAAGGAGGAAGGGAAATACTACTATGAAGCTGCTTCAGTAAACGCCAAGCGGTCGGCCTGTTGGTCGGCGTGGCGAAGACGATACTTAATATTTTTCTTCGTTTTCCACACGATTTCATCGTTCCGTGATTAAACTTTGCGATATTCTTCACTCATCGTGCGCGAATTAAATCGATCGATCGACGCGACTCTAATCGTCACGCGAAAATATACAAATTTTCCCTTCGTCGCTCGACCCGTGTTTTACCCCCACCACGCGCGACACTGTCTCCTCCCTCCCCTCCAGCCAGACTCCGCGCCCCCTCTCCGCGCACTCGTCGTATGCCAAGACTCGACGTGAAACGCGATTGTGGACGCGCATGGATGAATAACATCAAAGTTCCGGTCCTGTGATATACACGTATACATATATATGTATGTATTTATATTTATGTACGTACGTGTTCCTGTGCGTGGCGTTTAGCGTCGTGAACTTCCATTAATCGCCGTGTATCTCCGTTAGGATGAAAAGTGAGGTTAGAGTCGCATTAAGTGCTAGATATATATGTACAGATATATATCTTTGTATGTTGAAATAGGTGAGTGATGCTCGGCGTGTCGCGGCAAAGCACGCCTCGTACACGATATTGTGCTCGTCGATAATTTATGCCCTGTGCAAATGTGAGTTTCATTTGTGAGTTTCGTGCGCATTCGCATTGATATATATATATATATATATATATATATATATATATATATATAGGTATTTGTGTTGTGTACACAGAGTGTAGCTTCGCAAAGTGCTTGTTGGTTACGGTGCTCACAATTCACGGGTATTATCATCGGAGAGCTCAGATATACCGGAGGATTAAATGAATTTAAAAAAAAAAAAAAATACCATCAAATGCCATTGTAGATTGCAACGCGAAAATGGAGGATTCTTCCGTGATTCATTATCAACGTGGATGATCGACGCTCTCGTCAAGGTGATTCATGATTATTTTCTCTCTATTTTTTTTTAAATCTCTTATCCTCTTATCACGTCCCAGTGGTAAAAATTGATGTTTTTCTTTGTTCTTCTTTGAGATTAAAAAAAAAGTAATTAGGAAGCTGGAATTTTTGATAAAGAATGCGTTTCCGTAATATCGGTCTTTTGTATCTCGGACCGTGACCGTGTATCTTCATTTTCTTATTTTTTACGCTCTGTTTGGTGGCTCCGCCATCGATGAGACGGCAGAGGGAGACTTTTTCTCGCTCTCCTTTTCGCTCTTTCTCGTCGAGACACTGAGCGCGTTTCGTGAATTTCTCCTTCTTTCGCTCCTACCTCCTTGACTTTTTTTTGCTCTTTTTCATCGAAACTCATCTTTTCTTCTGAAAAATTGTAAACGGAGTACTATGATGATTATTGGCAGAGACAATTTTTCTCCGAGAAGACTACGTTCTGGAACGATGTTTTTCTGAAAGGTTGTTTTTGTCTGAGCTTTTCATAATCTTTGTTTGTAATGGAAAAGGATTATTATTCTTTTTGTGTCGTTGTTCTTTCTTGTTTGGTGACTCCGCCGTCGAGGAGCGGTGGAGTCTGATCTCTCTCTTTCTCTCACGACGCTCACGGAGCACGTTTCCGTGAGTCCTTTCTTCTTCTTCTTCTTCTTCTTCTTCTTCTTCTTCTTCTCGTCTTTATTCTCGAGTCTCCTTCTTCTCCTTCTTTACTTCTCGATATCCGGAGGCGAGCAAAACGTATAAAAACAGCAAAAGCCACGGCAAGATACGAAAGACAGCGACGACGGTGAAGTCAGGCTCGGGAACCCGGTTTCCGTTTGCGCATATGCGCTTCCAGTGAGCGCACGCGCGAGCGGTGAGACACGCACACGAATTTTGAAAAGACTCGCACCGTGCTGAGCCCCCATTAAAGTGAAGCATATAAGCGATGTACACTACCGGTGAAAAGTTTCCGGAAAAAGGTCTGGAACTTCGTGTTTTTAAAATTATTTTTACAATTTGTTTCTAGATTTGGACTCTATTTTGAAAATAACTGTTTTTCGTCTTTTTTCCCTCTCTTCAGGTGCACCCATCTTCCAGAGATTTTTTTTTAAATACATTTTTACGATTCGATTTATAAAGGGGATAGTTCGAGCTTCAATTTCCTTTTTTTTTTAACTTTGAGCGTTTTTTTCCAAAGTTATTCTGTTTTTTGTGAAAACGGAGGAAATTTGACAAATCCCGTATAACACGAAAACAAAGAGGATTCACGAAAAACTTCAAGATAGCAAAAAGCTGCAACTGTTTTCGTTGAGTTCAGAGGAATTTTTTCAGATTTTTTTTTCCAACATTTTTCTTTCTCATTTTCTGGGTCGGAGCTCTGATCATTCAATTACCATAACTCGAGAAGTATGGGATTATTGATAAAATTTCAAGCGGAGAAAATACTTTATTTTACCATTATCAACACATTGGAATTTTTTTTCAAATTTTTTCCCTACATTTTTTTTCCAGCCTTAACATGAGAAAACAAAATGTTGGAAAAAAAAATCTGAAAAAATTTCTCTGAACTCAACAAAAATAGACGCCACTTTTTGCTATCTTCAAGTTTTTCACGAATCCTCTTTGTTTTCGTGTTACAGGGAAACCGGGGACAATTGTGACAATTCCTCTTTTGGCTTTTTCTGGGCCCGAAGTACAATGCTTACGTAAATGACACGTATACCCTTGCATAGAGCATTTAATGGTCCACAAAATGTTTCTATGTTGAAGTCTGTAACTATCGAATTGAAAAAAAGTATAGGCCTTTGTACAAAGTGTAAGAAATTGATACAAACGTCCCCTACCCCGGGGCAGTTGTAACAGTCGATGGGGCTAATTGTAACATAAAATGTTAACACAAAATTATATCTAATATTGTGACCGATATTATATAATATTATTACAACATCAAACATTATCACACGGATATATAATACGGTCACAATGATAAAATTTTAATACATGAAAATAGTAAAAATCGTAAAAATGTATTTGAAAAAATTCCTCTGGAAGATGGGTGCAACTGAAGAGAAGGCGAAAAAAGGCGAAAAACAATTTTTTTCAAAATAGAGTTCAAATCTAAAAACAAAATGTAAAAATAATTTTAAAAACATGAAGTGAAGTCGAATTATTTTCCTCTAAAATGCCGTTTGGCAAATTAATTCTTCATTGATAATCGTTCCTAATATCGAACACGTGGAATACATTTTTGCATTTATTTTATTTTTATATGCCGGGTGCTTCATCCGGCGCTTCTCTTCTTCGCGCACCACGCACCGTTCTCCGAGCTTCCTCTTTAAATATATACACATACGCACTCATGTACCTGCGGGCGCCCGCGCGCAGGTGTGTGTGTGTGTGTGTGTGTGTGTGTGTGTGTGTGTGTGTGTGTGTGAGAAGGAGGGAGTAAGCGAGAACGAAAAGCCACAGTGGATTACCGAGTACGCAGCAGACAAAGGATATGTAACCAGCGCGCTCCTTGGCTTCTTCTCTTCGAGCACACATTTGCCCCCTCGAATGCACCAACTCCATTCTACACATGTACAGTGTAACCCAACTTTACACGTACACGGATCTTATTATAGTATTGCATAATACTATGATATCCATATGTAGGTGATTATTGAATTTAAATGAGGATGAGGTAGGATTCTGTATTATCAAACATAGTTGTAGGATTTACAATGGTCGCAGTTTATACAAGCATAGTTACAGCACGCATGAAAATAGTTTGATCAATTGACTTTGCCATGAACATAGTTGCACATCCCATCATAGTTGGAATGAAACATAATTGGGTTAATTTTGAATTCACGGATTTTATGTGAAACATAGCTGCGCGTGTTTATCGTTGGAGCAACTTTAACATAGTTGAGCGGCCTATCGGCATATTTGATTCAACTATAAGCACAATTGGAGTACAAACACGGTTTAAGCAACTACGGGTGTATTTATTGAAGTAAAATTATCTGTAAACATAGTTGCTCCACCTAAAGGAATAGTTGGCATAACTATGCGCATAGTTGCAATTATAGTGGATGGTTAGAATATTTATGAACATAGTCGAAGCTTCCGTGAACATAGTTGAACATAGTTCGTCTATTTATGGGTATAGTTGAACCAACTATGAACATGGTTGTATTGTTTACGTACATAGTTGCAATATCTATGCGCATAGTGCAATTAACTATGATAATACGAATGCACACACATTCTTCAATATTTTTCCACAGACGCTCGCAAACGTTGGCTCAAAAGCGCTCCAATTATATGTATTCGACAGCCCTAGACTTGACTTATACGGGACACTAAACTGAGTTTTTTAAATTATGTTTCATTGAATATACGTGAGCCACTATTAAGTGCTAGTTTCAACCCAGAGCCACGTATCCGTACAAACTTCGAGGTATCTATGTACTTTTACAATGTAACATAGTATATAACGTAAAATTGATTACTATACGGCAACTTAGCGTCGTATCTCTCTGAAGCAGAACACTTTTAAGTTTCAAGCGCTCTGCATTACGCTATCTCTCTCTCTTTCTTTACCTCTTTAATTTTCCTCGTACATATATTCGTGCCGTCACACTACGGTGAAGCCTCCTTGTACCGTACACGAGGAATTTCTCTCCTTTTTCCTTCTCGTATTTACGCTTTTATTTTTCTCCCTCCTCACTTCCCTCCCTCCCTCTCTCTCTTTGGTCTTTACCGATGCCCTTTCGTTTCCTTCCCCTCTGACACATTCGCAAGCTCGTTCGAATGTTCCCTCGGCGGTTGGCAAAGTACCAAAAACCACCGCCAGAGAGCGGTACCCAACGAATGAGCCATTCTCGTTTTTCGGAACGCCATTCCCTCCACCGTTTTTTCGGTATTCCCTGCGGCCAATTATCCATGCGCGAAACATGCAAAAATCTCGCCTCCTCCGTTCCCCGATTTTATCGTCTCATTCGTGACTGGTTTTTGAAATACATCGTACATCCCTCCTCATTTCGATGATCCTGAAGCAATGATGCTTTATTTTTTCTATTCAAAAAGTTTGCGCCGTTTAGGAGCAACGAAAAAAATGTATAAAAAAAAAAAATCGTTCTAAGAAATTTTTGCAGTGGAAAAACGTTGAAATATATTCCGGGGCCTTTATTGATGACTTGGGATGCTAAATGCACGAGCAAAGCTTAAATCTTACTAAAAACGTATTTCTAAACAATGTATTTTTTTCCTCATCTCATCGTTATAATTTTTAATTTTTCGACGCTAGAGTTCATCGCTCATAGCTCATAGCTCATTTCATATTCGATGAAATAATTGCCGAAGAGATTTAAAAAAAAATATATCGTGCAGGTTTCTCAGTTTTTTCCTCTCAAGTTTAAACGCACTTCATCTCCGTCTCTCTTCCTCTGTCATTCTGGTCAAGAGAGGGAGACAGAGAGAGAATTTTGAGCACGGGACTTTGGAAAGTACAAGTACGACCTCGTGATGCCTCGAGAGATGGCCTCGTATAAGAAATAGCCTCCGTGTTCGCAAGTGTATTATACGACGACCTTCATTATCCGAATAAAAAACGGATCCCCGAGAGAAAGAGGCACGAAGGAGGAGGGTTTCGTGCATCGCAACCCAAAGTAAAACCCGGAGATTCTTATCATCATTAGAAAAAAAATGAAAATCATGACAAATTATGACCGAAAGAGCAATTGATCTTTCGGTCACAGAGATAAATCGTTGAAAATTGAAATAAGCATATTATTTCTTGGATCATTTAAGAGCTTTGCGCAGTCAGAATTTCCAAAAAATCAATTTTTTCATTTTTATAAACAAAAATTTCATGTCAATCCGAGAAACATTTTCAAAGTTGAAAATTTATTTATTTATTAAAAATTTCTGAAAAATCGCTTTTTTCGGCCTCTTGACTGCGTCCAAATTCTTAAAAAATTGTCTTCCATATACATGTATAAATTTTATATATGGGTCATTCCATGTCAAATCGACCAAGAGTGGGAACCGACCCCTTTCAATTTCGATGAAATTTGGTCAGAAGTTTTCGTTTTCAATAAAACGAAGTTCCACCAAAGGAAACAAAATTTGAAACCCTTTGTTCAAAAGTTATGCAAGATTTAAAATTTCACTATTTTTTAAATCTTTCAAGTTTATTTTTTTAATGTTTCGAAAACTATTATAGGCACGATAAAATCGTTCTGGGTTCATCTTGTAGAGTGTACTCGTGGGTACGAACAAAAAAATATTCCGAAAAAAAACATTGAATAATGATGAATTTGGAGAATTTTGAATTTTCAAAAATCGTGAAAATCCATGTTCCGTATTAAATTTTTGGTTAGATTTTTTTTTATACCATACCTTGTACTGATCTTAAAAAATTCTGAAATTTTCAGAAAGGTGTTTTTTGTTTTTTCAAAAATATGAATATTAGAATTTTTAAAAATCGTGCAAATCCACGATCAACATTAAATATTTGGTAAAATTTTGTTTATACAATAGCTCATAATGATCTTAAAAGATCCTGAAATTTTCAGGGTGGTGTATTTTTGTTTCAAAAATACATATAAATTGTTGAATTTTTGTAAAAAAAAACATTTTTTACCTCTCAGTTAAGTAAAGTTGAGCAATCGTGTAGTTTTGTAATTTTGAGCAGTAAAACAAAGTAAAAGTAACAGTATTTTGGTAAAAAAAAAAAATTTGTTTACCAAAACTCAAAAATTTACATTTTTTAAACAAAAAACACCATCCTGAAAATTTCACGATGTTTCAAGATCAGTACAAGGTATTGTAGAAAAAAAAAATTGAACAAAAAATTTAAAGTTGATCGTGGATTTACACGATTTTCAAAAATTCAAAAATTCATATTTTTTAAAAAACAAAAAACACCTTTCTGAAAAATTTAGGATCTTTTAAGATCAGACAATATTATATAAAAAAAATGTAACCAAAAATTTAATACGGAACTTTGATTTTCACGATTTTTGAAAATTCAAAATTCTCCAAATTCATTATTTTTTTAAGTTTTTTTTCGGAATATTTTTTTTTCGTAGCCGTATACGCTCCAAGACGAACCTGGAACGATTTTTTTTCATAACCACAATAGTTTTCGAGATATTTAAAAAATAAACTGGAAAGATCTAAAAAAGTGTGAAATTTTGAATCTTGCACAACTTTCGAAACAAAATTTTTTAATTTTTTTCCTTTGGTAGAACTTGGTTTTATTGAAAACGAAAAATTCTGACCAAATTTCATCGAAATTGAAAGGGGTCGATTCCAACTCTTGCTCGATTTGACATGGAATGACCCATATATATTATAATTACAATAATTGTAATTAATAAAAATTATAATTATGATTACAATACAATATTTACATATTTTTATTCAGATTGTCACATTTTTTTTTGTACGCCCTAATTGTCGGTGTAATGATGTACGTTTACATTGTACAGGTTTAACATCGATCCACACGTGACGTGAATTATATTCATGATAAGTATATACAACCTGTGTGTATAAGACACGCTCGTAATAGGATCAATCGTTGCATGAACATCTGCGACCCCAATGCCGACGTTACAATGATCGCGGCTAAGCGCCCAACACAGTTTTCTATACTCGTTGAAAAAAAAACTCACCGCCGAAAGCCTCCTCCTACCGATGGTCTCTCTCGCCTCTCTTGGATCTTTTTATTTCTCTCTCGTTCTTCGATCTCTCGCTGCACATACACAGAAACCCATCGCATATTTACCATATGCCGAGTGTGGCTTTCAACATTTTTCGGTTTCGAGTGTGTCTGACTATGTGTTTGTGTACGCGCGCGCGCGTGTGTGTGCGTTTGTGTGTGTACAGCTGCAGGGTATGGCAAAAACTCACGCCTGTGCAAGTATTGCAGCACGAAACTGCACAAGAATGAGTTTTGAAGTTCTCTTTTTTTCTCTCTTTCACTCTTTTCTCTCTCTTTCTGGCTCTCTGCCGCAAACAGAACGCTCTCTGCCCAGAACAAACGTTATTTATGCTATTTCAAGAATTTTTCAAAGCTTTTGAATCGTCTCTGTTTCCTCATGAAGGCATTTTTTGGCGACGACAAAAGGCCAACAAAATCTGATTTTTTTTTATGGATGTAGGAAAATTACAAAAACGATGTTTTCAAAAATTCTTGAATTAACAATCGTCTGGAATTTTGAAATGGTTAAAAATTTGCCACTAAGTTTGGTGCAAATTCAACAGAGTGTTTTTGCGTCAGTTTTAATTTTCTTCAAAAATATTTTCAAGACATTCGACTCATTTTTTTAATTTCACATTGATTGGAAGAAAAAAATCAAGAATATTGATCATCAATTCTAGATATCCTTAAACTTTGGATCTGGCAAAGTTTCAATTTTGAAAATCCCGGAAAATTGAAGTAAATTTTCAATAAGGCGCAGCTGTCGTGTTTGAACTGATAATTTCTTTATTTCTATCTATATTGTTTATTTTTGTTTTATATTGTTTTTCGATAATTTTTCAATTTTCACAAGCCCTTGTTACAATGATTGAAATGTTTCAATGAAAAGGTAGAAAATATTGAAATATTAAATCGTCGAGTTTTTTTCAAAAAATATTAATTACCGCTGCCCGCGTATATCGATATTTATAAATTAGGCTTAATGACAACGTTGAATATATATATTTGCCTCGATGACGAGAGCTGATGGAATATGGGAGAGGGTGCCTATGTAGCCCCTATTTTTCACCCCTCTGATTCCACTTGGCTTGGTCATCTCTCTCTCTCTCTCTCTCTCTCTCTCTCTCTCTCTCTCTCTCTCTCTCTCTCTCTCTCTCTCTCTCTCTCTCTCACACACACACACACACACACACACACACACACACACACACACACACACACACACACACACACACACACACACACACACACACACACACACACACACACACACACACACCGTCCCCTCGCTCTAATGTAAGTCTCTTTGATGTGAATCCAACTTCTCCCCTCTCTCTCTCTCTATATATATATATATATATATATATATATATATATATATATCAAGCTTAGGGAGTCTATAATTTATTAGTTCCCGTACATCTTTCTATATCACGACCCACGAAAAAAAAAAATCGACAAAATGAAAAACGACAACTTCATAAAAACATTCGTCACGATAGAAATTTTCTAGACATTTAAACAATTGAAACCTGAAGAAAAAAATCACTCCACAAAAAAAAACGATAATAAAAATATTTGCCACATTTGATGGAAAATTTTTTAAAATTTTTCCAAATATCTCAATCCCATTGAAATTTTTAATCTCTCCGAAAGAAGCATTTAAGCGCGCCATTAAACTATTTGTATTCGCTCAAGCGCGAATATTTTATGGGCCATTTTAATTTGATTTATTCGAGCGATTCGGCGAGACAAAAATATATCTCGCAGACCGTGTCTCGATTCTCCTCTAATTTCCATTTTACTTCATCGTTTTGTACGTTCAACAGCGAGAATATTTTCATTTTTTAGTGATATTTACACTTTGTTCGCGCATTTGGCATTCCAAGTTCTCAATAAAGAGCCCAAAATACATTTCAACAATTTTTCACCACCCCCAAGCTTTCAAAAAAGAATGTTTAAAAAAAACGGAATTATTTTCCGTTGTCTTTAGGTGCAAACTTCAGCATCGTTGAAGAACCGTCGTTGCTAAATATTTTTAAAAAATCGTCATAGAGAAGAATTTTTTTCAGGCTAAAAAAACGATGAAATTTTTTTTTGACAGAATCCCATAAACCCCTAAAGAAAATATACGACGTATAAAAAAGGTGGTTTAATCACGGATAAAATTTTGTCGATTCTTTATTTCCTCGTCGAGTTTCATTCAACATCGTCGAGGAATATCGAACGATTATTTTTTTTTCACGATATTCACCAAAAAGTAAAGATCAAATTACGTGAAATCTTCGTAATATTTATCGTCTTTCACGTGTATCAATTTTTTTGTTATTCTTTCAAACTTCCATCCGAGAGTATTGAATTTTATGCGCGACGCACAAGTGCGTCTTTTTTTTTAAGCTCACAATGGTGAGAAAAAAATCGTGGATAAATAACGTCGTGTGTATATTTACAACGTATGTTTGTGACTTAATTTTCTTCGTCAAAAAGAAAACACGCGATAACGACAATTAACGCCTCGTGAATAAATATTGTATCATTATCCGGTTGAGGGCGTCGAATTGTTTCGAAGATTTCACTCTTTTTTTTCTCACACATTCGTCGATTGTCGAGTGCGTTCGGTTATTTGTATACACGGAACGTTAAACTTCCAATTTCACATTCGAGTCGTTCGATTCTAATTTCAGATTAGATAAGACGGATACGAGAGGAAAAACATTTGTACAAATATTTGGCGATTAAAAGACGTTATTTCGATAGCGGACGTTGAGAAAAAAAAACGAAAAAAAAACTTGTGTCAACAGGCTTTTCTCGTCTCACGACAAACACGAATATTTTACAAGGTTCGCTTTTTCTCTCGTGAATCTTTCGAACGACTGTTTTACACGCAGATGTCGACGCGATATTACATTGTACTTGATGACGCATCAATAGACGATTTCAAAATTTGACATTCTGCTTCGTTTCAGTCATACCGAACTTGAACAGCTGTTTGAGGCAATTAAGAAAATATGAAATTATTTTCAATCGTAAACAAAAATCATTTTCCGACGCCACTTATCTTTTATTCCAACTTTGATAGACTCTGATCAGCAGAATTTTTGATTTTTTTCCATTACATTTAATTGAGCCAAAATTTGTTTACATTATCAAATAGATTCCAATAATCCGCAAAAATCAAACTTCGAGCAATCAGTCTTTGGCAATTCTTACGATGACGAGAAGAAGAATCAAATTTCAATCTTGTCATTTACTTTGCCAACGTTTATCGTTCAATGGGAGCTAAAAAATGTCAAAGCTCGAATCAATTTCGAGTAATAAAAATAAAGAATAAAAACGAAGAAATTAATCAAAATTCAATGGCGAAAAATTTGCATTATTGTTACAAGTGTCAATGTCGGCCGGGAGAAAAACCGAATCGTCGTTTTCCGACTACAATGCAAATTTCTGTTTCCCTAAATATAAATATATGAAACACGAGAGATACAATCTTTTGGATGTTTCTTTCACATAATAAATATTAATACGTAACTCGATGAAGAGAGCGTTGCGTGAATTGTTTCAACGGAACGTAATTTGATCTCTGATCTTGTATTTTATATTCACGAAGACGAAATTATACCGAGACCAAAGAATAAAGCGGTGTAAAGAGTCATTGGAGGGACGAGGGATAGGGGTAAGCGCTTCGTCGGTGCACTTAATGTCTGAATCACGTGCCTTCCGACTATTCTTGCTACGTGTCACTTTGGGCTTTAAGAGGGAGGGCGCGAAGGGCGGGGGAAGGGGACAGATTCACGCAAGGAGACGACGGTGGCGACCTCGTTGTCGTGGCAAAATTGCGCGAGAGATACTCCGCGTTACGTGCTATATATTGATAAACACACATTTTATATACATATATATTGTACATACAATGTGTGTGCTTAAGGTCACGGAATTACTTGTCAGCTCGAACGAGTAGGATTTATTTTGTAATCGCAGCATCACCTTTTTTTTACAATTCGTTGAGCGTATATATACATATATATATCCTTATTTTTTATATTTTCGCTCCCGCATAAAGAAAGCTTTGTTTTCCTAAAAAATGTTTTTTCAAGATCCGACAAACATGGCCGTCGATTTTCTTTTCAGCTGGGCAACAAGGAGGATTATTGAATTTTGAAAGCATCGCTCAAGCGGTTTCGATTTAAAAAAAATTTTGATGTATCATCAAAATAATGTGACAATGGGAAAAAATGTCATGCCAGGATTTTAGTTTTTTTCTTTTCAATCATTTACAAGTTCTTCTGATACAAATAGACTCGATTTTTTTCGTATTTGTGAATGTATTCAAAATGCCGGCTTCATAAAAATATGAAAAATATAAAATCACTGGAGAATTTTTCAAAACATGTCTCTAGCGCTGTAAAAAATTAAAAATAAAAATGCTTGGATGTATTTGCGGAAAAAAATTCCCATTAAAGGGATTTTCAAAAAAATAAGAAACCGCATGGGAACAAAAAACGAGATTGAATGAACTCGAAAATATTGACACAAAGTTGATTGATGAATTAACGCGTGCCAAATATTATTTTGGCACTATAAATACTTTTTCCAAGTATTTTTTTCCGACCTCACTGGACATTTCGAACAGTGATCGCCAGTATCGATTTTTTCGGCTACGATATTGATTATATTGATCATTTTTTTCGAAAAATTAATAGTTAGTCTAAAAATAGTACAAATTTTTTGTAAAAATTCAAAATTTGTGGAAAAATATTGGTAATTTTTCTAAAAAATTAGTGTTCGGTAAGAAAATATTTTCAATTTTTCCAAATAAATTAGTAATTAGCGAAAACATATTAACAAGTATTTCTAAATATAATAATTGGTAAGGAAAATATTACTAATTAATAAAAAAAAAACCAGTAATTTGTAGAAAAGTATACTATTGTGTATATTTACGTATTTGTGTGTACGGATTGAGTCATGGTTATAAGCTCAAACAACTCTATTAAAAAAGTTGTTTTATTTTTTATAATAACTAGATCTTTTGAATATTTCACGCATTAGTATTTATTGTATCGAATGTTATACGATATCGTATAAGTTATTATTAATACGAAGATTTAATCGGTACTTGATAAAAAATGCATTAGTAATTTTTTATTGATTTGTTACTTTTTCCAAAATTAGTACAACATTTCTCCACAAATTATTGATTTTTTTGGTTATTTAGCCATATCTTTCTCGCCAATTACTAATTCTTGGAGAAAATCAATAATATTTTATCGTTAATTACTCATTTTTGAACAAAAAATAGTAATTTTTTTTTGCTAATTATTAATTTTTCGAAAAAATTGGATAATAAAAATAGATTTTTTTGTTGTCGATCACTAATTTCGAACATTACTGTCATTAGAAACTAGAAAAACAGCATTTCACGTTAACAAATCTCCATCCATTGAGATGGCGATAAAACTTTACTGCCACGTTCTCGTGTATTTCGGTGATATTCGAATTCAACACCATCGTTTGATTCTCAGTACGGAATTTGGTATATCCCCGTGAGGCTACGCCATTGCGCGCGCGGGGTGTTCTCTGTGTGGCCGATGGCAAGCATGAGAGAGGAAAGGCAGGCAGCAGCAGGCAGGCAGAAAAGCCCGGAGTGTCTGGATAGGCCGGGAGGGGGGAGAGCGATGCCTCAGTAAGCGCCAAGCGCTCGAACCGGCGACGCGCGTTCCTCGCTCTTCGCTCGTGCATTATAAAAACGTTCGAAAGAGAAACGAAAAATTAAAAAAAAAATAATAATAATAATGAAATAAGTACAAACACCAACACGCCGGTCTTTGATACGCGACGACGGAGAAAATACGAAACGCAAAAAAGTCAATTTTCCGTTATAAAGTTACAATAGACCGGACGAGTGGAAGGATTAATTGGAGTTATTTAGCGTGTTACTGCCGTTGCGGTGGATCGTTTGCCCCTACGTGTAAATATATTTATATCTATATACGTATAGAAACGTATAGTTTCGTGCATCTATGTGTACATATCAGTGTCTGTGGCTGCGTCAATGTGTGTGTGTGTGCCTGTCGGAGTACAAGTGAGTGCGTTGCACACGGATAAAACGACCAGGAGAGTTGTGAGTGTATTTTTTTTCAACGACCTAGCATCGTGCAGCTGAGTGAGTGTGTTGTACGCGTACATGAAAAAAAATAAGAGAGAAAAACGTGTGCGTAACAGTGTGCGTGCCAGTAAAGTTTATCGTCGTGTGAGTTCCATTTCCACGTACACAACACACGCGAATCTCATCCCCTCCCCTCTCCCCGCCGCTTATCCGCACTTTCGTGTACAGAGAAAAAAAAAGCTCCGAAAGAATAAAATTAACACGAAAGAGATAAAAAGCAAAGCCCCTGCATTTTCTGGCCTCGTTCATTATTTTCCTTGTAATTTTCGTCTCGTTTTTATTCTCTTTTCGTCCCGATCTTGCGCGAGGCGCCCGCGCACGCGCCGTAAGAGCCAAAATGGTCGCTCGTTACGCGTCTTTCGGTGACGTGTGCGTGAACATCGAGACGCTCGATCTCTGACGCGAGACATCTCGTCACGCGTCACGTTTCACGAACGGTGAAGAAAAACAAGGAAAACGAGAGAGAAGATTTAAAAAATAAAATCCACAATAACCTCCGATAGTCGTTAATCTTTTTATTTGACAATTTGTCTCTTCATCTTTTCCATCTCTCGCTCTCTCTTTCACACGCTCATTCTCTCCATAGTCGTTCGAACAAACACTCGCTCTCACTCTTGCTCCCCGTCAGCTTCCCATCCCTCCATCATCGCTCCGTTGTATTCCCTCTTTCCTCCGCCGTTGCCGCCACCGTCTCGAGCCGTGAAATTGGATTACCGCGTGGGACAAAGGATACGGTGTGTGCGGTGAGCCCCGCTGCTTGCAACTACCAGAAGTTGGAATATATACATAAATATATGTATGTATGGAGGTATTATATATGTGTGTATATATATATATATATATATATATATAATATAAAAATATGTTGCCTGATGCTGTGTTGAAAAATTTAGCGACCCCTCACAAAAGTTAGAGCTCTCCCGTACATTAAATGACCGTTCTCGTATTGACCCTCATAATTTCATTCCAGCGCCCCTGACCCCTCATAAGTCAAGTAACCTCTCATAAGTTAAGTAATCCCTCACAAGTTAACCCTCCGTAAGAAAAAAACGTCAAAAAAATCTGAAAAAAATCTGAATTACTTTCATAACATTTTTTTCCATGGTCCAATCATCTATTTAACCATTTAGAGGGAACAAAATTTTTTTACAATTGTTCTAATTCCAGGTATATTTCATTTGAAAATTTGGTTTGTGCCTTAAAAGACCCAGTGTACAGACGGAGGGTTGAATGATCCCTCGTATCGAGTGATCCTTCATAATCTCATTTCAGTATCCCTGACCCCTGTAAGGCGACCCCTCATAAGTTGAGTGACCCCTCTCGACTGACCCCCCATAAGTTAAGCGACCCCTCAAATATTAAACGACCTCCCATGAGTCAAGTACCGCGATCCTGACTAATAAACAAATTTCCGGCAGCCGGACGTATGAAAAATTGAGTGACCCCTAATAAGTTAACTTCGGGACCTCTGTGCCCTCATAACTGAAGTACACGACCGTTGGCCACTCGTAAGTTAAGTTCAGAGTCCCTTGATCCTCCCAAGTCAAGTAACCCCTCATGAGTCGAGTCTAGGCTCCCTGATCCAACGTAAGTTAATTCCAGGGCTCCTGACCTCTGATAACTTAAGTTCAGAGCCTGCGGGGGAGAGCGAGGGCGCGTACCGCTCGAATTGCACGAACACTTGGTTTATGTGTATCGGGCATTCCACGTCAAGTCGACCACTTTTGAACGCGACCCCTTTCGATTTGGTTGGAACTTTTTTTATCTTTTTCTACTCTATCAAAAATATTTTTCCGAATTTTTTCAATTTTTTTTGCCCAACCGATAAAAAGTTATGATTTTTCAAAAAAAATGTCTTTTTGTTTTTCAAATGTCTATAACTTTTTCAAAAATTGACCAATCGGGACGATTTTTTTTTCAAAATTTTCGTTTTATAATCTATTTTTCAGACGAAAGTAGAACGAAATTATTCAGACTTATCTTCATCGGTTTTTTTTTTTAATTTTCGGAAAAATTGTTTGAAAAATTGTAGCTTTTTATCGGTTGCGTAACAAAATTTGAAAAAATTCTGTTAAATGTTTTTGATAAAGTAGAAAAAGATAAAAAAAAAGTTTCAGCCAAATCGAACGGGTTTGGGGTTAAAATCGGTCGATTTGGCGTGGAATGACCCATCTACTTTGTACAAAGTATACACGTATATCGCTATCTACGAGTGTCGTACAAGGAACCTTTTGTGTGTGTGTGTGGGGGGGGGGGGAATCTTGTAGCAACCGGTGCAGGGGTTTTGGGGCTTGCCGCAAACGTAGTACATATAGTTGTTGCCCTATAATAGAGGGAGAGAAAAGAGGTATTCTAGCAATTTGGCCGTTAGACGTGGGTTCTCAACGATGAACGCATTAGCGCCATTCTCCGCTTTGAGAGTGATGCCAGCGTTGTCGTCGTATAAATCGAGCGTACCGTGTGAAGGGTGTCTAATGATCTGAAAAATCATGTATTCGAATGAATTTATTCTTTAAACGAAAAATTGAAATACTTTGCAAATTATTTAAAAAATCCAAATTATTCAAAAGAATGATTTACCGAATATCGGAGACTTTTGAATTTTTCGTTGCATCGATCCTTTTGTTGATTTTTCGCTCAGCTGAACGTTAACTGTGCCTCATTGAAGTCTTTTTTTTATTGCTTCTCAGTTTTTTGTTATTCAAAATTTAACTTGACAAAATTGATTTATGAAATGGTAACGAAAAAAGGCTTTAGTTTAGCTAAAATTGATGAATAATTGATTCCAATTGCGAGGAGAATATTCAGCACGCTTTATTGTACGCTAGCGTTTAATATTCCGGCAAATTGCACGTAAATTGTAGGATTCGTAAAAAAAAAAAAGGATTGCGAAAAATCCTTTAAAGTATTTTTCGTTTTTCAAAAGCCAATATTGACGCAAAATCATGATTCTTTTTGCTCAACCGTCCGTGCATCGCGAATGACAATGGGCGAGAGGGAGTGAGAGAGACGAAAACGGTTTGCTCCACGTTCGTTGATCGTGTTTTATCGCTCGACGGTTTGTATACGATCGAGCTCTCACGTGAGCCTCTGGCTGCCTCCGGATCGATGGCTCCGCGCTCCTGCGCCTATCGTCAGAACCACGCGCAACGACTCGCACAATCAAATATTTTCCTTTGTATGCTTTCGGGTGTAGCTTTGTGGAAGGGGGAGGGCGGGGATTACAGTCCAGCAGAAATTTTTAAAAAATATTTTTCTCAGAAATCCTTTCGTCGAACAAAAGCTAAATAGAGAGTCGTAAGCGTACATGATTAAATTAAAAAGTGGAAACAGCTTCACTATTCTTATCAATTTCACGCAGTTATTTTTGAGAAAAATTGCGAGGGAATTTTTTGCTCCATCCGATTTTAATCCACGAGCGCAGGAAACCGGAAGTAAGGGTCTCAAGGGGTTTAAATCCGATTGTAAAATACGATAAATCATTTTTTTTTGTTCAAAACAATATTTTTCGATGGTATATCATTTCAAAAATGTCCTCTGAATGTTTAATGGCGCTTGGATCAATAATTTTGAAATTTCCCATTTTTGAATCCTTTGTAATAATTTTTTTTTTTTACGAAAAAAAAGCCAAGTGTCCTTCGGATGTTAATTTTCGAAGTACCAAAATTTCTATAAAAATACGTAATCGTAATTAGACAAAAAAAATTTGTTTAAAAAGAAGATGAATATTACAATTTTCGTAATTTCTTTCATAACTCATCTTTCTAAACTCATCTTTTTTTGAAAATTATTTTTCGTTATTTCAAAGTATCGGATATTTAATGCAAAAAATAATCAACACTTTTCTGTTTGATATTTGACGGGAAATTTTTGCTCTTTCTTTGACCATAAAATTCGAAACGGTTGAAATTTCGTTCGCCAAGTTTAATTTTGTGAAAATTATTTCTATGGAAATGGGGAACAAAAAATTGGTGCGAAAGGGGAAATGACGGGCGCCGGCTGTTGGGATGAAAATTAAATCGTCGAAAATTTTCGTTTGACAAAGTCGAGAGTGAGGGGAAAAAAGGGAGTGGGAGAGATTGTTGGAAAAGTCCGGTATGCCGGAGCAAAGTCGAGAACAAACCGGTCGCATTATTACGATTCTCATGACGAGATAAAACTGAGCGTTCAACAGCTCGTGCTGATAGAGCTCTTTTTCTCTCTTTTACTCTTTCCCAAACTTTTATTGCGCGTGATTCTATAATTTTTTTTCTTTCGTTCCTTTCAATTCGAAACTCGACCTGTACTTTATTTTCATCAAGTATGTACTTGAAAGTCCGAAAGTTTGGCTAACCGAAAAATCGACGAATGAATTCTCTTAAAGATTTGTCGGAAAAACTCCGACGATACTTGATAAATTTTTTTCGACAATTTAGGATTTAAAATTTTTCACCAAAGTCAAATTCCTATTGATTTTTTATTTATCTATCGAAGGCGCTTTATTATTGATCAATTAAAAAAGTCAATAAAAATCCCACTATTTCCAAAGTTCATGTCTGAACATAATTTCCTCGCAGTTTTGACTAATCTAAAAAAGTGCCATTTCTTCGTCGAATAACAGCTCCCATTGCAATGAAGTAATTATAAATTTTTATTTATTTTTTATAATCTCCGTGTGAGTCAAAATCAATTTTCTGCCGCGCATAATTACCTCCTATAATGCAAATACGTATCTTTATTATAGAGTCGAGCGTATTTTAATGGCTCGTAAAATTACGATTTGATACTTAATGAGAAAGATATATATATATATATATATGTATATAATCATCATCGACATCACTGGTCAATGAGCAATGAAACGACAAAAAAAATATCTCAATGATACAATATCATATTGATCGTGAATCGCCAAAGTTATGGAAAGAGATCGTTAATGTCGATAATTATTGAGGCCCAGTTCCACAACCATCAGTTAAACCTGGTTGTGGAACTGGGCCTGATTCTCAACTTACGACGAAAATCGGTGATAACTCATATAGAAAAAAAATTGCAGTCATTTCAGTGAACCGATTCAATTTTGGCCAAAATGGAAAAATATTTTATTTATTTATTTATTTCTTTAGAACCTTATATTGATGTATTATACCCTCCTGAACAGGAATCTTCCAATTATTTTCTCAAAATTCAAAATTTCTTTGTATTCTTCGATGAAAAACGTTAAATTGCAACAACATACGCGCACGTCCGGATATATTTCTGGATGTGATTTAACCAAGTTCTCGAAACATTTTGAAAATCTCGAAAGAAGAAATTTCCGCGAAAATAAAACTTACTTTTCGAGGAAGCAAACAACGCTGTCCGCATATAAATTTATATGCGTCGTTTGATATATTTGCCGGTGAAAACGATAAGAGGGGGAAAAAGAGAGAAAGAAAAAAGAGAGATAAATCAAATCATCATCATCACTCATCGATGATACGAGCTACATTTAGTTTGAAGCGAAAAAAAAGTTTCTTCTTTTTCTAACCGGCATTTTTACTGGTCCGAGAGGATAAATTCACTCGTGAAAGCTTGGCGGAATACGATTCGAGGTTCCACTTGATCCGCGCACTGAAAAAAGCTTACTGCGTCAGTAACGTTATTTTGCATAGCTGTCGGTTATCCGCCTGTTTCCGCCAATCGACCTATACATACTGCCACGAATGCCATGTATCATACTTCACAGTAACGCTACAATGATAATGCCGTGGCAAGCTATATTAACATTGGCACGGCAGCGTTTCCTTATACTGCTGTCATGGCTATACCAGTGAACACGCGCATTCAACTGACGAGTCTGACAACCTCTGAGTTCCATCGTATCTTGAACGCTTACGCGCTTTCAGTACGAATCTATAGATATACATCGGCATATAAAATGCTACAAGATGTAGCGCTTCAGCGTCCAAGACGAACGCAGCCATAGATACATGACATAAACATATACATTTTATTATTTTCAAATTTGATATGAGATACATTTATAACCTAAATTATATTTAATTCAATCACACGAGAATAATCGATAAGGATTAATAATTAAAAAATATTTTTATATTTTTCAATTATTCATCCTTATAAACTATTCTCGGGTGATTGAATTCAATATTTATAGATTATAAATGTATTTTATAACCTAATGTAATTTATAACCTCAACATTCTCGCGTGATTAAATTAAATATTTAGGTTATAAATGAATCTAATAACCTTATGTATTTTATAACCTAAATATTCTCGCGTGATTGAATTCAATATTTAGGTTATAAATGTATATGATGGGTCTCATACGGTGGTTACCTGGCATACATCTGCGGTTGACTAAGATACCAGAATATGCTCTCCATTCGCATATATTGCATATCCACCATGGCTATGCTGTATAACCACCATGTCTGTATGGCGAGGGCCCACCGCCAGCACACTGAAATATAGCTCGTGGGCCTATACAAAATGGCTCGGCGCACAGTACAGCTATGTGGGAGACCGTGGCGATAAAATATGCGGAAGCGCACAAGAATATGGCGACTGTGGCAGTAAGCTTTTTTCAGTGCGAAACGAAAAATAACAACATTGGCCGAAATGTTATGGTGTGGAATAAATAAATTAACGATCAATTTTATGAACGAATGTACGTGGAGAACCGCGAATGTGCCTCGACAAAGGCATAAAATTACAAACGAAAATAATAAAAAAATACATCAATTTGTATATTTCATTGCAACGTGCTGCAATATTTCCTTTTACGCGATAATTTATAATACGTTGTCGTTAATATTCGTGTTTACGAGCTCTCTCGGGCTTTGTGCTTTCATCACTCTTTTTCTCGTTTCCATGCAAATTGTTCGTCGTCATGAAAGTATATTATCCATTCGCCCCAGAGTTGTACTATAATAGTCATGACGATGATATTTTTCACCATTTATTTTCGTACGATGTAACGGAAACAAAATTTTCTAAGTTCATTCCTTTCAATTTTTTTTTTCATATTCCCCAGATATTTATGGCGATGCTTGGAGGCGGCAGAAAATACATCGATATAAGGTTCTAAAAACATTAATAAAAAATTTTTTTTTTGCATTATGGCCAAAATCGAATTGGTTCACTAAAATGACTGTAATTTTTTTTCTAAATGAGATTCAACTTGCGCTAATTCTTTTCGTAATCGTTGAAACTTCAAAACCCCGTTTGGTTCATTCGATTCGGACATTTTTCAATTTTTTGCAAATTTTTAAAGTTCGACCATCGACTTTTGGGAATTTTTGGAAGCAATTTATTTTGTAATATATAATTTATTTTTTCGTAATTATAAACAGGTTAGATTCCATATAGTTGATTTTTTGATGAAATTCATTTTCCTCCAAAGTTTTTAAAGTAAAAAATAGTTCGATTGCATTTTAGGATTTTTATCAAGAACTTCACAAAAAAGTGAATTTGAGAAAAAAATTTAATTTTCATAGAATTGAAAGGACGAAAAATTCAACGTCGTATTAATAAACATTATTCTTGGTCATCGGAGTCAATGATAATTGCCCCTTGAGCGGGGATGAGGATTTTCTCTCTCTCTCTCCCTCTCTCTCTCTCTCTCTCTCTCTCGCGCGCGCGCGCGACTAAGGACTCGAAATATCGGGAGAGACGCGCGAGAGCAACGCCGGGTTATCGCTGTTATTAGCCTTCTCGCAATCACCGAGTTGCTTTATTCTCCTCGAAAAGTTTTCTCTTCGTTTTCTCATTCCATTCCCTCTCCTCTCTCTCTCTCTCTCTCTCTCTCTCTTCAGGATGGAGCGAGAAAAAGAGAGAGAGAGAGAGAGAGAGAGAGAGGGAAAGAGCATTAGAGTCCGATTCATCTTGAGCGTAACGATGGCCCCACGCGATTACATCTCAGCACGTGCGTGAGTCCCCTCCTCAGAGTTCTTTTCACGTCGCGTACAGTCATCGACAAGATTCTCTGGCACCGAGCCCGAGAAAACATAACGAGGGAGAAAGAGAGATCTTGTTTTTTTTTTCTTTCATCTCTTATTCCCCTTTTTTGCTTCAATCAGTTTTTTTCCATCCGCATTTTAGCGTCGACTTTTGCGCTTTATCAGTTCTAGCTCTTATTATTTGCGAATATACCCGTCCAATATTTTTTTTCTAACATTATTAACAGAGAAATTGAGCAGATTTGAGGTTTACTGAAAATTATTTATCCTCAATTTCACATTTTTCAATTTTATTTTTATGTATAAATAAATAATTGACATTTTAAGGAATTTAGCGGTACTTTGAATGATGGGACAATTTTTTTTTCTTTAAGAAGAGACTCCAAATTCCGTCTCAGCGCGGTTATTAAAGCAAAGAGATATAATAGAGTTGACAATTTGTACACATTTTTCTTGAAAAGGATTTAATAGAATAAAAGTTTTAAAAAATACATGGTTGAGCCGCCTACTATTATTATTTCTTATTTTATTATTATTATTATTATTATTATTATTATTATTATTATTATTATTATTATTTTAATATTTACACTTCAAATTATCAATTTTTGAGATGAATGTATCAAATAATCCATCATATAGAAAATGGTGTAACAAGCTTTTACGATTAAATTGATGTTTATCATTCCCTCAAGTGATTAAAGGGAAAAAATGATAATTTGGATCGCTTAATCCAGCGATGTCTGCCGATTAAATCGAGGTCTTTCCTCGTCGTCATACTTTGTCATGAGAAACTCTCTCTCTCTCTCCCTCTCTCTCGTATTTTATGGGCCGGAGAACAAACTTCTTTGTCTGGTTACATCATTGCTATCACAAAGTGCGCCTCAAAGTCGACGATTAGCGCTCTTGTAAAAGTGAGAATACACCAAGAAGACGTTTATTTCGACGATGATAATGGATTGAGGGATAAAATAATAATAATAATAAACAATTGCAAAGTTTTTACAATTGCGATAACTCCGATTTTATTAATTCGACGATGATTGATTCTCCCCTATCATTTATTATTTTTCTTTCTTATTGCAAAGTGAATTACTTTCTTCCAGCATCGAGATTCATCGACACGAATTCATTGGATTCTTTTTTTTCTCCTTCTTTCTCGAGCGTCGAAATTAATTCCCGCATAATGCAATTGTTATCAGTCGTCGAAGTGATATCAATGAAAATTACACGTACACTTTCTTATCACGAGACGAGTAGACAATAATGTTGCCATTAAAAATTTTGGGAGTCATAAATGGTCATAAATTAAAAACCCACAAATTGTGAAGAGCGAAGAACATTTTCATTTTTTTTCCTTCGAGTTACATGATTATTTCGACTCTCAGTTCAATCGCGAATACTTACGGGCTTCTTTCTTGTGCGATATCTTTTGACATTTTTTTTACCCTTTTTTTTAATTAATGGTTTTCTTTTTGTTCCTTTTTTCTTGTGTCGAATTCTCGCGTGGATGATTTTGCCCCAAGTCAAACTGTACAACTGCGGATGAATGGTCTCTTTTCTTCTCTTTTACTCGCTCTCTTTCCCTCTCTCTCCCTCCCTCTGTCTCTCTCTCTCTCTCCTGCTCTTTTTTTGCGCATTCTTTCGTTTGCCAGGAAGAAAGAGGAAGTCCATTGAAAAACGACCTGGGCACCAGCCACGTGAACACATCATCGTGAGCCTTTATTTTCTCTCTCTCTCTCTCTCTCTCTCTCTCCCTCTCTCTTTCAGTTCTCATTTCAAACGTGTGAAAAGATCCCGCTGTGTGTGGCGGCCATCGTGGTTTTGAGACTCGAGAGATTACAAATAGTCAGGTTCGCGAAAAAAAAGTATTATTGTGAATTATTATTTTTTTTAAATCTTAACTATCCAATTGTACAGAAATTTGGTATTTCAAAATCTTTGGTAATTTGTGTAAAAATATTCAATTATACAGGATTATACATATACTAAGGTTTGCACACAAGGTAACAAATTTGGTGGGTTTAAAAAAAATTGAAAAATTGATTTTCTCATTTGTACGACTTCAAATAACCTTCAAAGCCTTCGCAACCTTCAAATAACCTTCGCAACAACATAATGATGTTGGTGTTATTGTTATTATTAGATTACTTTTGCACTGTTAAGATAAATTGGGAAGCTATAGTACTACAAAAACAATAGTGTATAGCAACTTACAGTATTTTTTTGTACTCACTCCCACTCGTTCTCTCTCTCTCTCTCTCTTTCCCTCTTTTATAGAGCTCTCGGTACACCGACGGTAGGCGTTTCCAGCGTCATTATAAATCAGAGTTAAACACGCTAATTATATCGAGCCTCGGGTATACACTAGCCGAGGTGCGGCGGTGAAGTTGGTAGTCAGTGGTTCTCAAATTCACGTTCGGTGCGAAAATTTAAAAAGGCCCAAAATCCTGCGCCGAATTATTTTCGCCCTCACCGACACGACGAATAGCGAGTGACGATATCGAGAGATAAATAACCACGTGTAGAGTGAATATAATTCATATTCTTCTCGTTCAGAGTGTCTCCCGTGTTTTTTTCAGTTTTTTTTCCCTCTTCCATTCTCGTCATATCGGCAAATCGGGTTTTTTTTCCTCTCCCATCTTCCTCCCTCGCTCAACCATCTCGGTCCCTCCCGAGGAAGCTTCTTGAATTATTCAACTCTCCCTTGGAGAATTTCTGCGATCAATTTTGCTGCCTTTTTTTTTGTTCTCTTGAGAACCACTGATTCGTCTTCCTCGTTGATCCGCAGGCTCTCTTGGACTCTCCCTCCCTCTCTCTCTCGGTCGGAGAGTTCATCTCGAAACATTTCTGCACGAGAAAGAAACGAGAAATCCCTCTGTTTACATTAGAGTGGCCTTTATTCGAGTCACCGAATGAATTCTCATAAGGTAAACCACCAAAATTCACTCCGAATCGATGAATACAAATCCTGTAATTATTTTGAATTTTTTTATGAATATTTAATTCCTCATCTCTCGCGGTATGATTTTTTGAAATTTTATCGTGAGGTTAATAATAGGCCTGTAATTTTGAATTTTGGTCCAAATTAGAGGAAATATTATTGTGTGACAAAAAGTGACCATTTTGTTTTTAAAATTTTGTACGAGTTCTGACATTCCATTTTTATTTTACTATAATCATCTGGAAGTTCAGACTCCGTCGGAACAAAGAAAATCAATTTTCAAGATTCACCGCTTCTCGAGGGATTAATTGTTTGTATGCAAATTTTTGTTGATTACAATATCGATTTTCATTAATTTGGTGCCAATTTGGCGAGTGGCCGGATGAAAATTTGTTCATACCCGAAATAACTCGTCCACCCTAATATACAAGAAGCCGAGGGTTTCTTCAGTCGTTTCGTTCTTCTTCTGTCCGGAGAAGGAGAGAAGGGACGAAGCTATCGGGGATTGCGGAGTGCGAGAGAATTCTCTCTGGATGGTAGTATTTCACGGTAGAGAAATAAAAGCAAGAGAGAGAGAGTTGCCCGAAGGGTTTTACCTCTCTTGGTCGCGAGAAGGTCTGAGCCGCGCGCGCGCGCGCGCGCGCGCACACACACACACACACACACACACACACACACACACACACAAATCTTTTTCAAAGTTCTCTCTTCTGCGACCGCGCAATGAACGACGCAAACAGATAAAAAAGGAGGGAGGGGGAGAGAGAGAGAGAGAGAGAGAGAGAGAGTTAGTTGGCGATTTCTATATAACCCCCGAGATAACGAGCGAGATTACGATAGTAAATCATATATTCGTGAAATACCTCCGCGTACAATTTTTCAGCTTGTATCGATGCGAAAATCATTTTCACGATGAAGAAAGAAATTGCGACGAATTTTGAACAATTTTTTGCTATTTTTTTGCTATTCCAAATATACATTTTAATTTATTTTGACAGTATAGAAAAAGGATTTTCTCTCAGAGGGTTTATTCAACACACATTGAAGTATGAAAAAAAAAATTTATCATTATCTTGATACAAAATAGCGGCGACAGAGGCCATTTTTGAGGTCGCCTTTTATTTTATTATTGCCTTTCATTGAAACTACCCGCCGGGAGGACGAATTTTTAGTAAAGTGTAAGACCAGAAACAAAAAACGATCAAATTTTTAAATCTATATACCATTACTATCAATATGCTATGAAAATTAATGAGAATTTATTTGTAATAAAATTTAGGAGAATTGGTGCACTTTTCCAAAATTGAATGCGGCAACATCGAGGATTAAACCGTTTAAAATTTTTTTCACCGCAAGACCAACTGGATATTGTTCTTAGGAGCTTATTTTTTAACCCTCCGCGGTCGCACTGGATCATTGAAAACCCGAGCGAAATTCCACTCGGAGATTTCTTCGCTCGGATAACTATTTACAACGTAAAAAACAATAACTTTTGGGCTTTAATAAACATTGATTGACATTCAACAAACATTGAGAAGTAGTCAGGAATTTGTTTGGATTTTTCGAAGCAGTTTAGCCCGTTGAAAATTGTACGCGGATACAGAAGACCCAGTGCGACTGCGGAAGTATCGAAATTATAGTGCGATCGCGGAAGGTTAAACTAATAAGAGAAATAATAATTTTTCCCAAATCCTAAAGTAATCCCTTAAGATGGGCACAAAAATCGTTTTTGGGCGTATTTTTTTCCTATTAGCACTGTTTGAAAAATTCGATCCTGACGAGATTCGCGAAGGGGATTTAAATGCACGTGGGCTTGAAAAAAAAATGGTTGAGAACCACTGATCGTTGTTCTTCGACGCACATCCCTTTGCCGAGGGATTAGTAGACACAGATACGGGCGCACACACGTTTTATAAAACACTCGTGCGAACGACAAGAAGCTTGAAAGAAGAAGAAGAAGAAGAAGAAGAAGAAGAAGAAGTGAGAAAGACTCTCGTTCGTCTTCCTGCACGCCGGTTCTTCGGGGTCTCTTTCTTCTCCGTACTCTCTTTTTCTTTTCTTCACCATTCTTTTTTTTCTTTCCTTCCTCTTCGCCCTCTCACCGCGTTTATGAACTCCCCGTTTGTGAAACGCGTGAAAAACCGCGGACTCGCGAATCCCCTTTAATCTTCAACTTCTCTCGCTTTTCGTGATGCTTCATCACGCGTACTTCACTTCGAATGCCAACGTCGAAGAATCCTCCTCTGAAGTATTTCATTCAACGAGCGATAATCCATCTTTGAGCTCGATAAAGGAATTTTTATTTCTCTCAAATGATTCACATAATTCACTATTCTCTTTTTATGTATTTATTACTTTATTTATATTTTATTTATAAATTTTATAAAATTACATTTTTCTAAAAAAGCATTTCAGTTAAATTTACAGCTTGTTAAAAATTGTTTCCAAACCCTCTTCTTCTTCTCATATAATTCTCCACTTGTCCACAAGAATATAAAATCGATCGGAAATAAGAATTAACCAATTTTCTCTCGAACAAAGATTCATTACTATGAAAAACTATTCGACAAATTTCCGATAGTCCCAGCGAAATATGATCTCTCCGTCGCTCTTCTGGATTCTACGTCACCTTGAACGGCAAGATAAATTGCCATTGTTGCAAAAAAGCGAAAAAAAACCATCAAACAGCAGGAAATGCGAGTTTGCGAAAAGAATTGAAATGCATTTGTCGCGACTTGATGGGCGAGCGTTGCATTTGGACGGGAAAGAAGGTTACTCAACGATTCCCCGGAGAGTCATAGAAAAGCCCGCTGGGTTTCCTCACTCGTGTATGTAGCTCGGACGCGACCGTCTCCTTCGAGAGGTGACGCTAAGCTGTTCCGCTGAGCGTTTCATTTCTCCTTCTTTTCGTTCGCCCTTTTTCCTCCGTGCTTACGCAGCGGCGTTCCTTCGCGAATGGACCGGGGATACGTGAATCAAACATCGCGACTATGCCTCTACGATCATGAGAGAAAGGAGCGAGAAACACAGAGACCAGGGAAAAATGGAGAAGAATATTCCGTTCACGATGGAACGCGTGCTTGGATTCTTATGCGCCGCGCGTCGTCTCTACTCCGCCGCGCACCGGCGCGCGTATAAATATTTATGCTCCCATGAGCCTCAGCGCGATACCCCCACCACTACCGAACAGCCATAGCGTATAAAAGAGACGGTACAGTGGCCGGCACGTACAAGCGAGCGCGAGCTCGCGACGCGATCGTATACCGTGTCCTCTCTCTCTCTCTCTCTCTCTCTATATTACCTTGCGTGCAACCCGCCATGACCATTAATTATATACATGAGGCATTCCATGCGGTTTCGAACGGACAAAAAGTTGTCCGCTCTCAAAAAATTGAAATTTCGTCAAATTATTTAATCATATGAAAAAGAGCAGTGTAAATTTTTTCAAAATTTTTGGATCGCATTTTTTTGAGTTTTTCAAAATTTCAAAATTTTCCAAGTACCGTTGTATCTTGAAAGCATGCGATTAAACTGAAAAATGTTTCAGACAAAGAAGTTGCAGTTTCAGATCGACTTTGTGAAGAAATTTTTTTTTGAATTTTCCGAGTTTACAAGATGACCATTTTCATCGAAAATATACGAAAATATTTTTTTTTCGGTCGGTATGTCACTTTCGATTTATCTAAAAAAATTCCAGAAAATACTCCAAAGTGTGTACAATACACACTTTATTTTTCAAAACGGCTCGATTAGTTGTTCCAAAGCTATACTTTGTTTTATTATTAGGATTTTTTTTGTTTTAAAAAAAAAGCCAATTATTATTAAAAATTATTACTGTTGTCGATGTTTGTTACTCGTAAAATGTGAGAAATATTTGGGAGAGATCAGTTTTGAATAATAATTGATTTTTCTAAATAAAAAAAAATCATAATGATAAAACAAAGCATAGCTTTGGAACAACTAATCGAGCCATCTCAAAAAAATACGTGTCTATTGTACACACCTCGGAGTATTTTCTGGAATTTTTTGAGATGAATCGAAAGTTACGAACCGATCGAAAAAAATTATTTTTGTATATTTTTGATGAAAATGGTCATTTTTTAAACTCGAAAAATTCAAAAAAAATTTATACACAATGTTTATGTAAAACTACAACTTTTTTGTCGTATGTTTTCAAGATACAACGGTACTTGAAAAATTTTGAAAAACTCAAAAAAATGCGATCCGGAAATTTTGAAAAAATGTACACTATTCTTTTTCATATAATTGAATAATTTGAGAAAATTTCAATTTTTTTGAGAGCGGGCAACTTTTTGACCGTTCGAAACCGCATGGAATGCCTCACATATATCTATATGATGTATGTTGGTACTTGGATGATTCTTGATGTGGAAGTGTGCGGTTTGGTATACCATCACGTACGCTTTGAGCGCGTGCACGTTAGCGACCATATACGAGACGCATAACGCGTGTTACTCGTGAAAATAAATGCTTCGAGCATCGACTCTATATATAGTGTTTCGTACACTTTAGTACATATACTTTGGCCGTGTGTGATATAGTATATTTGTTTTTGCGACTCTATCGCGAGATTTTCATTTTGCAGGGAGTGTTTTTTTTCTCCTTCGACATAATCGACGTTTTTCCACGATAGATTCAATGATTTATGATTTATTCGTGAAGCTTAAAGGTTTCATCGAATTACAGTCGATCAGGTAAGGGATCCCCGCAATCTTGATCGACTAATATAAATTGGAGGAATTAATTTGTTTCCAATCGCGTTTTAACTCATTTCTGATTTTAATGAATTATTCTTCCTCCAATCGAGCTTATAAAAAAATATTCGACGTTTTTGTTTCATGAATTAATATATTTGTGATTTATTCGTAAAACTAGGCGGTTCGATCAAATTTCAGTCGATTAAGTATTCAATACTTCATTTAAATTCAATGAAGTACGCAATTTTAAGTAATTAATCTCTTTCCAATCGAGTTTCAACTGAATTTTGATCGATTGACGCAATTTTGATGAATTATTCTCGCTTCAATCGAGTTTACACTCGTTGTCGAATTGTTAACGCAATTTTATCGATAATGAATTATTTTTAAATCAAGTTCAAACAAAGTTTTGAAAAACTACCGTCATTCAAATCCAGTTTGTACTTGAAATTCACCGATCAACGCAATTTTGCGTAATTACTTTTAATTCACAATTAAACAATTTCCAGCAATGAATCATCATCGATAAATTATTATTTTTAAATATCTCCCTACTTTTCTCTCAACTGCTGTCACAGGCACATTTGAATGTACATTCGCGCTACCTTGACATTTGCGTTTATTGAGATTTACCATAAATATATTTCTTTTCATAGCAATTATTCGTCGAACAATGCGGCTCGTCGTCGTTCGTCGGAATTTATGTTTGAATGCAAAATTTTTTATTTCGTCTCTTTCATTCTCCGTTGCTAAAGTCGTCACGAAAGAGAAAGAGAGAGAGAAAGAGGGGGGAGGGGGGGGTCGGAGTATAAGAGGCTCAGAAAACGCGACCTCGAAATCCGATCGAGCGAGCATCAGTTATACGTGGAGAAGAGTAAGAGAGAGAGAACAAGAGAGAAAGAGAACACGATTTTGAGCTGAAGAGGAACCTCGTGAACCCTTGAGAGTTTTCATCTCATTGCGTCTCTCTCTCTCTCTCTCTCTCGTTCGTTTTCTCACAAACGAGAGAGTCTCACGGCTCCGCTCGACGCGTTCTCAGTTCCAAGCCGAAAATAATTCGCACACCCGGTTTTTAGCCTCCACTCAACGTTGCCCACGTGTATTTTGTGTTTTTGTGTGTGTGCGGGCATTCGTTTGGTTCTCGCCTACCTGCTGACATATTATTGAAGTCACGATCACCAAACGTGCGAGACTCAGCATCCCTCGATCAAGGCGGTATTCTGGTCCAGAGGCTAACAAAATATTTTTACCATTATTGATTGAAAATTGATTTTTTCAAAACTCTAGACCAGAATACTCTCTTAACAGAGTCGAATATACATTTTGGCGATTTTTCACTTTGAAAATTTTTCACGATTTTTTAATTATTCAATTATTTCCGTTGGATCAGAACGATGCAAAATTCAGCATCACTCAATTTCTCGTTTCCGGTATAAATTAGTTGATTTTCCTTTCGGTTGAATCTTTGGAATTTCAGGGTCATAAATTCTCGTGGCTGCGGATCAGGCATTGTCCGATTGCACACAAAATGGCCCATACAAGTGTGTATGGGCTACGTTCACGTCGAAATGAAATACTCATCGTTTCGCACCCTCCCCCCGAGAGCCATCAGGCAGCGACTATACTTGAGTAGTCGACGAGTGCTTCCGGCAGACCGTACACGTTGGGCTCCTCTCGTTATCGTTTCCTTTGCCCATTTCCCCCCTCCCCTCGATCTTCCACCATAGACCCCGATGGTGTCGGGCACGAGCTCTCATATTTTCTCCCTCCCCCCCTCTCCTCCATCAAACCGACGGTAACGTAGAAATAAGAGGGAGCGACGAATGCAAAGAGAGAAGCAACTTTTGCCCCTTTTCTCCACTCCCAGCTGCGATTACACCGCAATTTATTTCAATGTGTTCTCTACATTTCAATCGTAAACTCCTCTCTGAACGCCTCCGCCTTTTTTGTTATTACATCATACCAGGGTTGCAAATAATGCATTACTTTTTGTAATGCATTATTTGCAACCCTGCCCATTACAATGTAGCGTGTAATAGAAAAATTTCCATTACCCATTGCAATGTAATGTGTAATGAACAAAACTTTCATTGCAATTTTGACAATGGAAAAATGTAGATGAATAAACTATTGCAGTTTTGCATTACATTTTAGTGACTTGGGACTTGGATTTTTAGAATTATAATATAGATGTTTTTTTAGAATTTAAGGTGAAAATCTAAGTCCTAAGTCAATAAAATGTAATGCAAAATCGCAATAATTTATTCATCTATATTTTTCCATTCCCAAAATTGCAATCAAAGTTTTGTCCATTACACATTACATTGCAATGGGTAACGGAATTTTTTTCTATTACACACTACATTGAAATGGGCAGGGTTGCAAATAATGCATTACTTTTTTTTAATGCAATTGCATTGTCATTAACCATCAACCATTAAATTTTAATGGTTAATGGAAATTAATTTCATCAGCGATTAAAAAAGTAGTGGTTAATGCATTACTTTTTCATTAAAAATTTCGCAACCCTGTATCATATATTATGAATCCAAACAAGCGCGATCGCGAGTTTCGCGCGATGCCTTCTCGTACGATTTCCGCTTCATCTCCTCGCTCCAGCGAAGTTTCGAACGACCGTGTCTCGTGGATCGTTGAATCGTTAAATACTTATGCATCAACATTGCCGCCGTGGAATACAAATGACGTGAAATAAATACGCTCCCTCTTTTGTACGGCATTTTCTCGCGCACCGAGGAGGAATATTGTTTTACGCCTTTATAAACGCTTTGCTCCAACGATGCGGATTATTACAGGTATATATATATATATATATATATTTATATATATATTTTGGGCAATCGTGCACCATCTTGTATTACATTTCGACGTTCACCCCTCCTTCGTCTCTCCACGAGCTCGTTGAGAATTCTGCAGTTAGAGAGGAAATGAGGGAGGGAGAGAGGTTGTGCATAACCTTCGGGTAATAAGACCGTGCGGATTAAGCAGCGGCTTTGGTCCTCGAGTCGAACAAAGCCAGGCCGTCCTCGCTCAGCCGTTTATCCGTCTCGCTCTCTCGATAAACTTTCGTATACAGGTTCGGAGCTGTAAAGACACACGGATTGAGGCTCAACAACCAAAAGGACGCTAATTTGAAGCTCTCAGCGCTAAGAGCCTCCGTTTTAGGTCCTTTTGCGTCCGGTAAACGTATTTCACTTGTTTCCTACTACTGAGTTTACAATATGTATTCACTGGGCCGTACGAAGGATTCTTGAGTACTAGTTTTGTTAATTCGTGACCCTTTTCGAAATTTTTTGAAAATCGCTAATAAAGCAAACAAATGTCGACAGTAAAAATAAAATTGTTTAAACGGTTTTTGAACCATATTAAATTAAATATTAAATTAAAAAAAAATCCATATTCAAACAAATTCAAAAATATATATTTCAGCTCAAATTGTGAGATTTGGATCGGGGAGTTTCAAAAACAGGTCGACTTCGAAGATTGATTCTGTCACCGCCATTTTGTATCAAAATGGTGATAAATTTTTTGTTTCATACTTGAATATGGCTTGAATAAACCCTGTAAGTAATCCGATTCCTTTTTCCGTACTCCCAAAATAAATTGTCAAAGTTGGGCCTTTCTTTCGACCGTCAGAGTCAGCCCTTGAAATTGTAAATACCGGAGAATATCTCATATATCGACCGATGAGAATGGGAAGGACGCGAGTTTGTGGATTTACGATCCGAGTCGTCAGTTTTAGGACCTTTCGCGAATTACACAGCGCATTTCACTTGTTTTCGTAGTACATAGCCGGTAAATATATCGCTATACCGTAACCTCGGAGCGGTATTGCGTACCTTCGCCTCGTCGTCGACGAAACTCCAATTTCGCGTCTCTCGACTCAATACCGCGACTCTGAGAGTTTCGGTCCTCCCTCCCCCCGGCCCCAACCCCTTCGCCTCGATGGCGTTGCAACTGCTTTCGGCGCTGACAACAATAATGCGGTCGTACAGAACGAGAGAGGGTGGGGATTCCCTCTCCGGTATTGCGAACATACTGCACCGAGGTTCGCGAGAAAGCAGAATTCTCGCGGTTTCCGTACTCGAGAAAAACAAAGATACACCGCGCTTTGTGTACCTCCGAGACCTCTGAAATCGTTGTACGGCTGAGGGATTCTTCCCGGTCGTAAACGACAAAAATTCTCGCTTAAAGACGATATTTACGACAATTTGTTCTCTCATAAAAGTTCCCCAAACATTTTGAGGCGATAGAATCGAAGTTTATAGGCTGTTGATGCCTATTAATTACGCCTGATGGGCTCTTGAACTTTTTAACGCGTTTTTTTTTTTTTTAAATCCCCCTCTCAAAATCGTCGAACAAGATTTATAGTGAATAATTGCATTAATTATGAAGTTTCCGGGACTTCCGGATTAAAAAATACATTTTTTTCCGCAGCATTCGAAACTCTTGCTTCAAAGGCTCGCCATTTTGTTTCAAATTGAAATTTCTCAAATTTTTTTTAGGTAATTGCAGGATAAGTTGATGCAGAATGGAAATCCGTTTGAGTTTTTAAATTATTTTTGATTATTTGGTTTGAAATAGCAATCCCGATCGCAAGAGACCTTTCGGAGAAGGGCTTGAAGAATGTGGGATGTAAATCCCTGGTAATTGTGAATTTTTACACACAAAAATATTAACCGTTCTTTGGATGTTACTTCAAAAAAGCCACATTTTCATAGAAATATGTAATTAAAATTTGCGGGGAAAAAGACACGAAAATAGATTAGGTTTTTTCGATCCTCTCACATGTCAAAATGTCCCGAGTCAACTTTTACTTGTAAATCGACGTTTCACTCAAGATTATTATACAAACATTTGATTCGGTAAAATTCAAATTTATCGCTGTACAAGATCCTAAAAGGTCTCTTCGATTAATTTATTCCGGTATCGAACGATTTAAAAAAATTATGATTTATTTATCGACCAATTGATAGAAATGAAAAACATGCATTTGAGTAAGATGCAAATTAATCGCGGACGCGAAAAATGAGAACCTTCGAACAAATTTCGGTATTTTTTCTTTATCAAATCGATATGAATGGGGAAAAAAGTCCTTCGATCAAAAGCTGAATATTTACATCTGACAAACGTTTCTAAAATTTCCAAAAGATGGTTTTTTTTACTTTTAAAACTTCGTTTTGTGGAAGTAAGGGATCAAAATCTTGCTAGTGAATTATAAATGAACCGGCATCTAAAAAACAGCTCTAAAGTCTATAGTTTTTTATTTCATCACCTCAAAAAGAAAAATTTATAAAATGATATTCGGTAAAAAAATGTCAATTTTAAAAATGATGCTTCGCATTTTACACGAAGAAACGATCGTCCTCTGTCGTGTAGGAAAATACGGGCATCAAGAAGATCTGCAGGTTTTGCTGCAACATAAATATCTATTGATATATCCATACACAGACACATACATTTATATATCGGTGCACTCAGCTAGAAAAGAAACGGGCTTTCGCCATTCCACTCTCCACCGATCGTTCAATTATTCAACAATCTCCGGATAGAATCCCTACGAGTATACATAAATATCCATAGCTATAAATATATAAATCTATGTATACAGGGAGTTTCCATGCTGGGATAGTTTTGCACAGCCTCAGACAGGTGTAATGGAATATTAAGTTGACGTAATTTGAATTCAATTCGGTTCATCGTCTTCCTTTTTTCTGTCTTCCTCTCTGTGTTCTTCTTCCTTTATTCACTGTTCCCTTAATCGATAAACCTCGATAAGTCGTACACAGACGCTCTTTCCCGTTTCGAATGCGAGCGTCAGACTCTCCATTTACGATACATCTTAACCGGTGAGAGAAATTGATTCGTCTTGTTTTGTGCTCGAAACACGAATGATTCCGGTTTGGGTTTCGGCCGCGTGTCACACACACAAACTGCCGAGGAGGGCGCACAAAGAGAGAAGGGGAAATTGCGTTTGCACCTCAAACGTGTTTTAAATATCCATGTATATATATTAGGGCGATTTTTTTTCGACTCATTTTTTTTTCTTTCACTCCCCACCCGAAATTTTGTTGTAAATGTCCGAACGAAAATTCCCTGAAAGTTACAGCCCTTGATATTAATATTGAGTACTTTCCCTTCGCGTGGTAAATGTTTCCATCTACGATACAAGTAAATGAAAAACTTTTCGTCCACCTTTTGCCATTTCGCACTTTTTTATGCTATCACATTGATTTTGGTCGCAATTTACGTACAATCGAACGATCTTTAAAAGTGTCCGAACAGCGTAACTGTAACTTAAACTGGTGAGATGGTAAGGGTCCCTAAAGTTGATTTTGACCCAAAATTCTCGATTTTTTTCTGTCATCTCCGAAATGATTGACTTAACCGAAAAATCGTAAAGGGAAATTTTGTTGGAAATTTAATTTCCTACAAAAAAGGTCCTCTAGATCTAAATGCCAAAATTAATATTTCTTGAGTTATTGAACCTTAACTTATTTATGGCATAAAATTTGTATAGTTTATCGAACGAAAAGTTTTCAATTGTTGATATTCTATATCTTATCACCATATCACATATCATGTGACGAATGGTGATATGATATGGAATATCAACAAAAATATCCATAAAAAATGTCATATCACAAAAAAGTTAAGGTTCAATATCTCTAGAAATATTGATTTCAGCAATTAGGTCTAGAGGACCTTTTTTTGTAGGAAATTAAATTTCCAGAAAAATTTTCCTTTACATTTTTTCGGTTAAGTATAACCAGTGTAAGTTACACTTTCGCTGTTGAAGACACTTTCGAAGATCGTTCAATTCTGCGTAAGTTGCGACCAAAATCAATGCGATAGCATAAAAAACCGCGGAGTGGTAAAATTTTGAAGAAAAAAGTTTTTGATTTACGTGTATTTTAGATGGAAAAACTTATCACGCGAAGGGAAAGTACTTAATATTAATGGCTGTAACTTGCAGGGAATTTTCTTTCAGACATATGCAGCCAAATTTCGGGTGTGGAGTGAAAAAAATATAAAAAAGTCGAAAAAAATCACCCCAATATATATATATATATAGACACTTAACTAGTGGAACAACGTAAATAATACCGGTCTCGTTGAAGCTAAACTGGATTCCATAATCAGGGTATTTGACCATAAACGATCCTTACTGTAATCATTTTCGCATTATCGAGGGAAGAGAGAAGTAAACGAGGAAGCACTGAGATAGTTAATTAAAGTTGAGTTGCCTAAAATGTTATTGATTTTTGCAACTTAGTCCAAATCGATTTCGAAAAAGTTTAACTATGAAACTCAATAATTCATTAATTTTGTTGAGAGCAAAGTTTCTTTCATGAAGAAGGGTTAACTCAACCCTAAACCACCCTAAACCACGTTAAATAGTTCATTCAAATAATGCAACAAGATGAGTGACGAATTGGTTATATTTTTTCGTTAAAAAATTTAGTTGGTCGAATTGTCATTCAGCTGAACCCTCGGTCTTTTAAGGTACACTGGCAATCACATTATCTCTTGATCTTGCGGAGAGGGTTGTCGAAAATGTATTCCACAACCCTTTACAGCCAAGCTGGATTTAATCGCTCTCGAATTATCGAAAAAGCGCGCAGTGATTTGCAATTCGTCGTGTCGCCTTCCCCGAGGGTTTAACGTCGCGTGACGCCCTTTTGTGTGCGCTTGTGTGTCGAGTGACACGCACACGAACACGAATGCGGAGAGAAACAACGACATGGGAAGCATCTGCTGCCGTATCGTGACTTTTAGGGTCGCGAAACACAAACTCGGCTTTTTCGTCGCAACAAAGGCAAATATACTGACAAAAATACCTAAATATATGAATGTATATATTTATTCAATACCCTTTTTAACGATAAATTCAAAAAAATTATTATCGCAAGTTCTCTGATTATTCATAAGTACTTGCAAGTACTTGAATTGTTGCAAGTTCTTTGATTATTCATAATACTTGCAAGTACTTGAAGTACAGTACACTAGAGTCCCAGAGTAACGAACAGGACGGGGGGTTGTTCGTTACTGTGAATCACCATATGTATAGATATAGCGCTTTGAACTCGACGCGTTTGGCACAGGTCCGTATATAAAAATTGCCGGGTCCCAAATGATACAACGTGCCCCATACAATCTAAGCGAAACGCGTACGCTCCTGAGTTTTGCTCGGGACGGAGCGCGTCGAGCCCCGACCACGAGATTTGTTCGTTACTCCGGGTACCGTTATCGCGGGGCTCTAGTGGATTTGCAAGTACAATGTACTTAAAACGTACTTCAAGTATTGTGCTTACATTTTTCAAGTACTTCCTGTACTTGAAGTACTTTCTGTACTTGAAGTACTTTTTTCAAGTACAAGTATCAAGTACTTTTGAATGTGTCTTGCCGATGGTTGTATGTCCAAAGCCTTTGAATATGGGTCATTCCATGTCTGATCGACCAATATTTGGAATCGACCCCTTTCAATTTCGATGAAATTTGATCAGAAGTTTTCTTTTATCATCAAACGAAATTCTGACAAAGGAAAAGAATTAAATTTTTTTTTTTCGAAAATTCAAAATTTCACAATTTTTTCAAGTTTATTTTTTAAATATTTCGAAAACTATTATAGTTAGGAAAAAATCGTTCTGGGTTCGTCTTAAAGAGTATATTTGGGGCTACGAAAAAAAAAATATATTCCGAAGAAAATTTTTGGTTTTATTTTTTTTATACAACATCTTGTACTGATATTAAAAGATCCTGACATTTTCAGAAATGTTTTTTTTTTGTTTGAAAAATATGAATTTTTGAACTTTGGTCAAACATGAATCAAAAAATTCCCAACAGCCCGTTTTTGGAAATGCTCAACATTGAAGTAGTTTTTTTTTTGTTTTTAGTATAGACAAGGGAATAGAAATTCTTTTTAGAGGGTTTATTTAGCAGACATTGAAATATTAAAAATAAATTATTATCATTTTATTATCATAAAGTATAAAATCTGGAACGATGAGCTAGACAAATTTATAATCTATATACCATTGGCTATGGAAGTGTGTAAGGGTTTTTTTTCACTATTAAATTTTGTAGAAATGGTGCACTTTTTATAAAATAAATCGATTTTCGGCCAAAACATGAACGGTAAATTGTTTATAAAAAAAGATTACGTTAAATTTTAAAAAACGTGTTTTTAGTTTTAAGAATCAAGAATCAAACAATCAGAAATTTTTGTTCAACATTGTTTTTACAACCCTAAAGTATTGTTTGAGCCAAACAAAATTCGAAAATTCTAGAGTAAACAATGTAATACCTTAGAAAAAAATCGTGCCTGCCTCTCATATATTTTGAATGGAAAAAATTCAAAAATCTCGGCGAGGAGCGCAATTGGAGGGAAATGGGTCTATTTTAACCTCGACAATACATGTAAATACTGTGCGGCAACAGAGTACGTTTGTGCTGCGGAAAGTCTCGCTGCACACGCGTTTGCTAGTCGAGGAGAAACAAAATATATATATATATATATATTCGTGCTCTTGCAGCAAAAGTGGATATGAAACATGCGGTGTGCATTTCTGTCCGAGTATGAGAGAGACAGAGAGAAAGGAAGATAGAAAAAGAGAGAAAATGCACAGGGACTGAAAATGGAGGCTCCAGCTTGTGGGCATATGGCGCATATGCACGAGACTCGAGTTTTTATTAGAGAAGAGAGAGAGAGAGAGAGAAATCATGTCCACCCCTCTGAAGAGCTCTTCAACCGCCTTCCCTTTACCCTCGTCGCGTTTTCATCACGTGCCCACCCTCTAAATAAATACCATACTTTTATTTCAAACTCGCCATCGTGTGTGTTTGTGTGCGCTCCGTTCGTTCATGCTCACTTACACACACTCGCCGTCTCTCTATCCCCATCCTTCTCCTCCAACCGCTTAGCAATGCCGAGAAGTGATTTAAATCACTTTTCAACCGCGGTAATACTATCTCGTTTCTAGTGGCGGCGAAAGAGGAAGAGAGAGGGAGAGAGCTCCGAGGACCCAACCGGTCGCTTCAATCCTTCGCTTAACTTTCCTTTTGTGGCCCAAGCAGCAGAGGGTTCTCTCACAGATCTCCTCTGAATGCTTTACGCTCGCTGCTCCACCTCTAAGATTCTACTGGAACTCTCTACTTCCCTCTCTCTCTCTCTCTCTCTCTCTCTCTCTCTCTCTCTCTCTCTCTCTCTCTCTCTCTCTCTCTCTCTCTCTCTCTCTCCCCCTCCCGCTTCTACGCAGTTTTGCTTATTGCAGGCCCGATGGCCTATCTCCAGCATACAGGGTGTCCCCAAATATTTGCAACCATCGAAAACAGACGCTGAAGTCTTCCATCATGAAAGTGCAACGAAAGCGGATTTTTAAAATCGATTTATCATGGACTTGAACGTTCGGCTGACCTGTAACCGACAATTTATCCCTGAAGAAAAAAGATGAAATATCCTGATAATATTTCGATAATAAATTCTAAATAGTTAGGACATTATTTGAAAATTTTTTTACCAAATAATGGTGGGGGTTCATTAATTTTTGTTTAAGAATAACTTTCGTAACTGGGTCATTCCGTGTCCAAGAGTTGGAATCGACACCTTTCAATTTCAATGAAATTTGGTCAGAAGTTTTCGTTTTCAATAAAACGAAGTTTCAACAAAAAAAAAACAAAAAAAAAAAAAAATTCTTCGAAAGTTATGCAAAATTCAAAATTTCACAATTTTTCAAATATTTCAAGTTTATTTTTTAAATATCTCAAAAACTATTATAGTTACGAAAAATCGTTCTAAATTCGTCTGAAATAGTATACGTAAAATACGGCTACGAAAAAAAAATATTCCGAAATTTTTTTTTTGAAAAATGATGGATTCGGAGAATTTCGAATTTTCAAACCGTGAAAATCCCAGTTCCGTATTAAATTTTTGGTTCAATTTTTTTTATATAATACCTTGTATGTACTGATCTTAAAAGATCCTGAAATTTTCAGAAAGGTGTTTTTTGTTTTTTCAAAAATATAAATGTTTGAATTTTTAAAAATCGTGTAAATTCACGATCAACATTCAATTTTTCGTTAAATTAATATAATACCCTGTACTGATCTTTTTACAAAAATATAAATTTTTGAATTTTGGTAAAAAAAATTTTTTTTTTACTTCTCAGTCAAGTAAAGTTGAGCAATCATATAGTTTTGTAATTTTGAGCAGTAAAAAAAAGTAAAAGTAACAGTATTTTGGTAAAAAAAAATTTTTTTTTACCAAAATTCAAAAATGTATATTTTTGAAACAAATAAACACCATTCTGAAAATTTTAGTATCTTTTAAGATTAGTACAAGGTATTATATAAAAAAAATTGAACCAAAAATTTAGTACGGAACTTGGAATTTCACGATTTTTGAAAATTCAAAATTCACCAAATTCATCATTTTTCAAAGGTTTTTTTTCAGAATATTTTTTTTTTCGTAGCTCCAAGTATACTCTTTAAGACGAATTCAAAACGATTTTTCGTCACTATAATAGTATTCCAGATATTTAAAAAATAAACTTGAAAAATTTAAAAAATCGTGAAACTTTGAATTTTGCATAACTTTAGAAAAAAATTTTTTTAAATTTTTTTCCTTCGTCGGAACTTCGTTTTATTGAAAACGAAAACTTCTGACCAAATTTCAGCGAAATTGAAAGGGGTCGATTCCAAATCTTGGTCGATTTGACCCAACTTTTTTCGTTCAGTCGAACGTTCGGAATTTCAAGAACGTCAAATTTGTTATTAGTATCGAGGGAAATATTTCTATAATTCTTGCTTGCTAGGAACAACACAATGGTCTCATCGTCTGAGGAATATTTAGACACCGTGTATGCAGAGAGAAGAGACAAGCTCTCTGGATTGCGATAAACCGGTGCATCATCACTTTTGTCTCACTCGTACGTCTCTCTGCTCGCCGTATATGGTACATGAATTTATGTGTACACTGTGTATGTGTTTCGCATAGTTGGCATATAGTTGCCTGCCCAACGGTGAGCAGCTAATACGACAGCGTAAACGCCGTAAATGGAGTCTCGCAATCGACTGAGCAATGCTGCGAGTGAAGAGAGAGAGAGAGAGAGAGAGAGAGAGAAATGAGAGGGGAGAAGAGGGTTGAAACCGACGAGCTTTGCAGAGTACATATTACGGAGAGAGAAAGACAGAGAAAAGAGTCCGTGTGTGCTTATTACAGACGAGAGACTCTCATTTGCACGTAGAGGTTGCAAATTGGCATCTGCTGTTCGCTCCGCTCGTATTACGCTATACAGAAATACGCTATTTCAATATATAGTAATATATGCCTATAGTTATATACATACATACTTGTTGATTGATGGGTACGAGTGGATAGCGCTCGTAAGGCAAGACTGCAATATTTATACGCGAATGCACACGGCAAATCTGAGAATAATCGTAAAGTTCGGCCAAAAATGAATCGTTTCCAAAAATTCGATTTTCAAATGCAGCCGACTTTCCTCAAATCGTTGTTGAATAACACACTGGCAATTTAGTGTTACCGTTAAATGGCGCTACTTTGTTCGTGTTTCGGAGGTTTTTTGTTCGTAATTTTTTTTTAACGTCCAAACTTAATTTTTTTTTGCTCGAACAGTACAATGTGTCCTTTGGCTATAAAATGTATAACAATAGCAAGCTCCACCAGACCCTCACAATTTTATATATTTAGAAAAAAAAGCCAAAGTAATCCCGAGTGTGGGGCTACTTTGGAGAGGCATTGAAATGCAACTTGTGTCAAAGATCCACATCGTAAATGCAGCTTTGACATCATTTTGATAAAAAACAATAATATTTTATACATTGTACATGAAATTAAATGAAAAACAACGACTTTTGACAATGAATTCGTCATTTCTATCGAAGAAATATTTTACATAAAAATACCAAATACTTAGGCCCGAATTTTAAGTTCTTAAGATCAAACTTGAGATCAAACTTTCTATTGAACTCAAATTTGAATTTTAGATCGAACTTGAGTTCAAATTTAAGACGAATCTTAAGTTTGAACTCGAGTATCAAGTATCATTACACGTTCATACTTATGTTCAAACTTTAATGCGAACTTCGAATCGATCTTGAGTTCAAACTTAAATTTGGTTTGAGGTTTGATCTTGAGATCCATCTTGAGCATGAACTTAAGTTCGATCAAACTTCTTTCATCGCCTCCCTCAACCGTGTTATTTTAAATTAGTTGCGAAAATAATTAAGTACGATCAAACTTAAGTTTAAGCTCAAGATGGATCTTAAGTTCGAACTTGGAACCAAATTTAAATTTGAACTTGAGATCGATCTGAAGTTCGCACTAAAGTTTGAACTGAAGTATGAAATTGTAATGGCACTTTGGTTCAACTTACGATTCATCTTAAATTGGAACTTAAGTTCGATCTTAGGGTAGGACTTGTGACTTGAAATTCGGGCATTACAGATGTAACGGAGGTTGGAGTCGTTCTTCTTGCCCTTCTTTATTCCCTTCGTGCGAATGGCATCATCGATTGTTCGGACACCTTTGGCTCGTTACACATATCCGTGTGCCTGGTTTATGAATGACTTTTTTTCCTCTTATACTCATTCCCCACACACCCCCTCCGGCCTTACAAGGCCACGAGGGGTCACTGCGCACACATTTTTACCGTATTTTGCTACTCGTTCAAAGTAGCCCCAAAAACCAACAGAGTAACCCCCAAAGTCAATGCAGCCCCGTTTTACGGTATTATCTTGAAAAAAAGAATCATATTTGTAATAAATAGTGAAAAATATCACGATGCGGAAGTTTGCATCGTTTTGATGTAACGATAATAGTTTATTTTTTCGAAATAAGTAATTCCTCATGAGAAATTTGCGGAGTGAAAAATCGTTAAAATGTATTTTAAGGCCTGTATCGAGGACTCGAGATTTTTAACGCGAAAGCAAAACGTAAATCTCACTAAAAGAGAATAAAAAAAAAATTCTGGTACAATTTATATTCATTTTGGAGACTCGTCTCTGCAAACTTTACAGAGATGAGTTTCCATGATGTTGAAGTTTGCATCGTTCAATGCAAAGAAAATAAATTTTGTTCAATCCATTTCCAATGATATTTACGCTTGAGTCGTTCGTTCAGCATTTCAAGTCGTCGATGAAGACTCCAAAATAGTCGCCGATCGTTCATTTTGATAACTTCCTTAGGAAGAATGGATTTTATAAAAAAACTGAAATTTGTCCCCATCTCGAATTCTGGACTCAAATGACCGAAAATATCACACCATTTCGACGATGAAACTCCCACGCAAGATTTCGTGAAATAATTTTTTCCCGGTTCAGCGATATAAATTTTGCATATCCTACCCACAATTTTATCGCGTTTTACTGATATCGCGTACATTCTATTTTCGATCTCTCGTGTTATTGGCGAGTACGGAAAGCTTCGTAAAAAAAAGTTATTGTCTGTTTTCAACGATAAAGTTTACGATGGGAAAAATAAATAAAAAATATGTACCGATGGAATCATCCTGAATTATAGAGCTTGTCCCTGTTTGTTGTGACTACTTGTAACGCACACGTGCAAACTAGAGAGAGAATGAGAGAGAGAAAAAGAGGGAAAATCGCTTGTGAGTTGTAAATTGCAATCGACACTCTCGACAATGGTCCGTATAGCCTCGTGTGACCGCGAGGCCGACTATATCCGACTCCCATTCAATGTTTTATATTGTTTATGAGCCTCAGACGCCACACCTCATCCCTGTCTGTGTGCATATAGAGAATTCCGTGTCAAATTAGCAATTCGTGTCCTGCCTATCAATTTTAATAACTGTGCATTACTATATTAATACTGACTCAAATGGCTCTCAGGATTGGAAGAAAATAAATGTTCAACTAAAATGGAAGGTTGAAAGGAACCCCTGAACTTGGAAAAACCTGCGGCAACTCTTTTTTAAGAAACTTGCCAATTCGAATGCAATAATAAATCCCCCGTACCATTTTTTTTATTTTGCTTAATTTTTTTCTTTTTCAATCACTCGGATCTAATTTTTTTGTATTTTCATGGGGAGCCTTCCAAGTTTGTTTTTCGAAGATTGCCAATATATTCTCTCTCCCTCTGATGATGAAATTTTTATTCCTTAATATTACGAGAGTTCCTCCGAGAGGTTTATACTTTTTAGAGCATTATATACTGAAATATTATCTACGATTTGACGTGAAACGTCCCGTATACGATACGTATTGCAAATGTGTGTGTGTGTGTACAAAGGCGAGTTGACAATGAACGGCAAGCGCACGTTTCGCACTTTATAGCCAGAACAACGCGGCAGCGGCAACATTATTATGCTGACTTTTCTCAAAGGTCTATCGTATATCTCTGTATTCGTATCGAGCATTATTCGCACAGTGACAATGTTATCGGAGAAATCTTTAACCGTGTCTTTATCGTTCTCTGCAAACCGCAAAACCCGACTCGAAGAGTGTGAGAGAAAAAAGTATGGTTTTTAATTCTCGACCGCTTCGATAATTTTGAAGAGAATTTGGCTCTTCCGGAACTTCATTATGGAACATTTTTGTGCGTCTGGTCCGAGTTAATCCAGAAAATCAAACCTCGATCGAGGGACTTTATCAGCAATTTATCGAGGGAGTATTCTGGTCTAGAAATTTTTTTGAATCAATAAAAATGGAATTAATAAAAATGCGAGTCATTGATCGTTAATCGTCGCATATTTGGGAGAGAATCGTCGAGCGATCCTTTCTCGTTGTTCCAATTAAGTTCGATGCACGCCGTCGCTCAAACATTTGGCAAAGACGACGGATATCGCGGCGACAAAATATCCTCGTTGGACGAAAGAACAATATCGCTACACATTCGCTCGACTTTGATGATTTCTCGTCGCTTGTTTGTCGCTCAAAGTGTCCGTTTGTTCGAGAGTTTCCCTGAGATTGAAACACCAAAAATAGTCGCGATGCCAGAGAGCCAATAACGCGCGTTACTTGTCTCTCAATCTCTCCTTTTGTCTCTTTCAGAATCAACGTCTTTAAAAAATTTCCGAATTAGTCCCAAATTTTTCAAAAGAACAGTTTGATCAGGAATCATCAGAGGGAACGAAAATGAAGAGCAAAATCATGCAATTTACAATTTGCACGATGCTCTTCATCGTTCCTCGCTATTCGTAAAAGTTCTCACGGAAAAATCCAAAATTGACGGTGCACGATTTTTTTTAACCGCAGATTCTTCCAAGGTTGGATTTCACAACATTTTCATATCGCTGAAAATAATGAAAATATCGTGCAAATGAGAGATTTGCGCGTAATTTCCTTATTCCTCGTTGAATCGCCTTTTACAAGAAATCCAAAATTACCAAATGCACTTACTCGGAAGGGAGTCTTGGCGAACGTTGCAAAAATCAGGAAGCTCCGTGCGAATATGCGCGGAAACGTTTTTACGTATTTCCAAGTATATTCCGACTACATCCGTTCTTCGATAGAAACGTAATCATAGCTCTCACCGTCCTGATAAACGGATAATAAAATCCCTCCATAGTTCAGCGGCAAAAAGACCTACGATCTCTGCTCGTCGACGCTCGATTTCCCCTCTGTTACTCGAATCCTTCGATATTGTACAGTAAAATCCCCGATTCCAAAAGCTTTGCGCGATCAAGATTGCCAAATTCGATATTTTCGTCTCCCTCTCACTCGGGAAGATCACCACTTGGCAAAAGCAACGAATGGAAAAGTATCTCGTTTCCCAACTCGGCGTGTATCACACTCTGCAGGCTCAATTGTCTCTGGCACGCTAACAAAATGTGTCGTTCGCTTCTTTTACACGATCCAAGATTATGGTTTCTTGCCAATGAGGGAAATCATCGGCCGAAGAAGAAGAAGAAGAAGAAGAAGAAGAAGAAGAAATATGAACGGCGTGAATCGATCGTGAGAAGGGAAATTAAAACGCGAGTCTGGCGCGAGATCGGGAAAATGTGGCGTTGCTAATCGATAACGAGGCGTTGCGAATGTCTATGGAGAAATATTCAATCGGCGGCCAGAGACGGACAAACACAGAGAAGAAAATCCCAATGAGACAAAGCACGATGAACTTACCAAAGAGCAATAAAGAGGGAGGAAGAGATGAAAATGCGACACGGAGATGAAATACTCTTCCCCGTCTCTCTCTTTCTCTTCCTCTTCGTCTATTTGCCGCGATTACTACGAGGAGAACGACGTCGTCCTCGACTACGACGCGGTAGAGGACGACGAATGCCTTGGAACGCTGCCAAAATGCCGCCGGTAAAATTAATCGCTCTCTGACACGAATTCCTCTCCAAGTGGGAATACCAATTCGTAGGCCCGGTCGATGGTACCCTCCTGAAAGCACAGGTTCATCGGGAGAATTAGTCAGCGAGGTAGCGAGAGATGGAGGGAAAGGGAGTGAGAGTTACGAGCGAATCGCGAACATCAGCCATCATTCGGCTGTCCCCTCTCGAATCCCTCTTCATTTTCTCGATCACTCTCTCGTGGGTCCCGTGACACACATCGAAAAACGTCATTAATTGAACAAAAACCCAATCAGACTTCAACGAAGCGAGTATAATCCTTCCCTATCTCCCGCACGAGCGAGTTTTTGTTAACCGGATATCGAAACTTCCGGTTGAGTGTATGTTTTTTTTAATTCTAATCAAAGTTCGGTTCAGCCGAACGGAAAATCGACAAACTTATCGCAATAATGAAAGATCGAAAAAAATCCCTCGGCAATTGGTACATAGTTTTTTTAAATTGATAAAAGAAGTTTTTATAATTTTTCGGTAAACGATGCATTCGTCGGTTCTCCAGATTTTCCGGTCGGTGCTTTCAAAATTTGAATATTTTCCAAGTAAATCGCGTTATTTGTCTTCGGGTCATTATTTTAATCTTGCTAATTGAAAAACTTGTAAAAAATGGGACATCTTTCAACCGAACATCCATCAGCAATTGAGGACAGGCCAAAGACCCTCTCCCTCGCACTCGCAAGAACGGAAAGGCGGAGGCGGGGGTGTTCAGCCTCATCTTGATACCAATAAATTATATTCGCAATTGATATTCATAAATTAAATAAATTCATAAATATCAAATAATCAGATAAATTCGTATGTGTCGAAGAATCAGATAAATTCATAAATATTTATAAAAAGTATTTTCAACAACGTTGCAGTGATTCGATCGATTGTAAGATTTCCAATCTTTCCGATTCGCGTCACTCCTCGAAGTTCTCATCGCGTACGAGATAACCGATGTTATTTGGACAAGGTTGGGGTAGCTGATAAGAGTCAACGTAATTGCCCACTCGGTCTACATCCGATGAACAAACAAAAAAATAAAAATCACTCGGGACACATCGAACTTTTCGCGGTATCATTCCGATTCCGTCTCTCGTTTCGTCGCCTCTGATTTCTACGAAAAAAAAAATTATAACTGTCCTACAAACAGCAATGAAAAATGCTAACGATCTCGCGTTTGTTTTCTTAATTTTGCAGATCGTTCGATCGTCTTTCAACGCGGGTCAAGGAAAATCGTTCAAAGTCCCACAAGGAATACCAGGCTGTTCGAGGAATCGAATGACAACTGAATCGGTACATATTCCCACGTGGATTTTTCGTCCCACGGTTCTCGGATCAGTGTTCCGTTCCATTTTTTTTACAAGGTGGTTGGCTGGCGCGAGTGACGGTGGCCTGTGATCGAGTGACGACAAAAGTGGCGCGAGGATCAAGTGGGTGCGAAATCGTGAATGAAATCTTCTTGGATAAGCACGAGAGTCGAGTGATACCAGTGGCAGCGGTGGATTTGCGAAGATTCGCGAGTGTCGAGAGAAACGTAGACGCAAATTGGGCGGAAGAGGGGAGAGAGTGGCGCGAGTGGTAAAAGCAGAGAAAACAACAACGACAAGGAAGATCGAGGATAGTCACAGAGAAGGGAAGGGGGGGTCGGGTCGGATAAATCGAAATAGTCGAGGAGTGATGTGTTTGATGGACGTGACGCGTCTCGCGGGCGGTGGTCGTCGTAGGGGTGAATCTACAAATGTTCCGTCGATCAAAACGATAATTCGGGACTCGTTTCCGGGGAGAAAAGCCGTTGAGTCGGTGGCCAGGCTGGCGGGCGCCGGGGAAACGGTTCAAAGGGCATGGCGACCACGCCAATAGGCGGTCGCCTCCCTAACGTAAACCGCAAAGAAAAGTCGCCGTCCGCGGCAGCGGCGTCCTCATCATCATCATCATCATCATCATCATCATCGTCATCATCGTCGTCATCGTCATCGTCATCGTCATCCTCGAATTCATCGTCGAATCGTAAATCGTCGAACGACCGACCAACGACGACATCGTCGATCGGCAAGGGTCAGCCTAAAACCCCGAACAAACGTAACAAAAGCACCAAGAACAACAACAAGAACAACAACAATAATAATAATAACAACAACAACAACAAAAATAGCAAAAACAATAGTGGCAATCAGAGTCAACGGCAAGTCGATAGATCGTCAACGGCGATACGTGAGTCGAAAGCAGGCACGGTGGCTGCTAACACCGTGGAAACGGATACGGCCGCGACGAATGCGACCAACAACTTCGAGTACGACGACAATGAATGGGACATTGGAATCGGTGATCTAATAATCGATCTTGATGCTGACATCGAGAAGACGAGGGACGAGAAATTGAGCTCGGGAAACGGAATGGCTTCAATGCCTCCCTCGGCAGTAGCAGCCACAACGTCTAATACGGCAATAGGACAACAAAATTCCGGGTCTTCGGGCACAGTTACCGGTGTAACGGGGATCGTTAACGGCACAAATGCGGATAACAACGTAGCCAATAACGCGTCGTTGACGTCGTTAGCATCGTCCCCGTCGTCGTCGTCATCGCCGTCGTCCTCAACTTCGTCCTCTTCATCCGCCGTATCGAACACATCGTCATCATCGTCGTCGCCGTTTCGCGGCGTCAACAAGAACAAAGGTGCTACGAACAATCCGAGTACCAACAAGTCCTCGATCGTCGGCACAGTGACCAAGAACGTTGCGCCGAGTGTGAAAAGCCCGAACAATCAGAACGGTGTCGCGTCGGTGAATAGCATTACGGGTAATACGACCAACGTCAATAACAATAACGTCGGTAACAATAACGCCAGCGGTGGTTGCGGAACAGGTAGTAACGGTGGTAGTAACATCGGTAACATTGGTAACGGTCGATCGTCGAGTCCGAACGCGGCTAAAGGGGTCGTCAACGCGTCCGGGGGTGTCGTTGCTGCAACCGGGAAGCAACAGCCCGGTGCGGTCAACGCGGGCCAGACGAACGCCGGTAATCCCGGCAAGATGGCAGTGGAACACTCGGCTACGGTTGACAAAGGCCTCAAAATGAAGATCAAACGAACGAAACCGGGCACGAAGACGAGCGAGGCGAAACACGAGATCGTCAAGTCCAATGAGCTCAATGGGAATTGCTCGGCCCAACAAGACGGTAATTCATCGTCCGCGACGTTACCGAACGCTTCGTTGCCAAACGCCACGAATCCCCCGTCGACGTTATCCTCATCCTCGTCGTCGTCATCGTCTTCGTCGTCATCGACGTCATCGACGTCGTCATCGTCGTCGGGGTCTTCGGGGTCGTCGACGTCTTCTTCCTCGTCGCCGCCAATTTCGGGCGCAAATTCATCCGTACCCGCAGCCGGACAATCGGCCACGACGAATTCGACGCCGGCGCAAAATCCGAGCGTCGAGGGAGCGACCGGAACTACCACCGGTGGCGTTGGTAATAACGGTGCTTCGGCGTCGAACAAGTCGAAACTTCATTCACCGGGCTCGGCGAGCTCGGGAACGAACGCATCCTCGAACGCCGGCTCGAAACGCGGCTCGAGCGGACACAGAAGGGACAAAGGACGTGCCGACAAGCACGATAAGCAAGCGGCGAGCGGCAATAATCATTCGGTACAAACGACGAAACCGGAAATGAACGGTAACGCGAGAACTCTTGTCCAACGACAGCCCAGCCCAAATTCGTTGGCAACGACGACGACCCAAGTTCCGACACCCGCTGCAACGGCGCCCCTACAGTCACAGGGACAGACGCGGAGTTCGCGAACGGGCTTTCCCGTAACGCTTGGCGGAAGCACCCCTGGTCCACCCGCTACCAGCGTCGTGGCACCCTGTCCACCCCCGAGTCCGGTACCCGCTACGGTCGCGACCTCCGCCACGGCTTCCGCCACCGGCGCTGTCGCCACCTCCGCGGCTAAACCCGAACGGACCAAAGTCGCCGCTGTACCTGGGCCCGATATAAACAGGAGCAACGACGATTCCCTGGATACGGCTGCTTGCAGTCCACCGCCCGCGAAAAAACTCAAAACATCCAATTCGACGGAGACCAAGGTGAGTTTTTCCTGACACTTGTTTGTTATTTGTACATTGATCTTTGCTTCCTCGTGAGGGAAGCTTTGTTTTCCCGAAAAAAGATTTTAACGAATGCTCGAAGCAGGGTTGCGAAATTTGTGATGTGATGCATTGTTCGTTACTTTTGGAATGTGCGATGAAAAAAATTTACATTCCCCGTTACAATGTCGCGTGTGATGGAAAAAATGTCCATTACCCATTGCAATGTGATGTGCAATGGACGAAACTTTGATTGCAATTTTGGGAATGGAAAAATATGGATGAATAAATTATTGCAATTTTGCATTACATTTTAATGACTTGGGTACCTTGAATTCGAAAAAGCATCTATACGCGTACAGAAAGTTGAACGTTGAACTGCACTTTCAAATATACTTTCTTTCAGCGTTTGCTTTGGCCAATATCCTTTGCTCAAAGTGATTTTCTGTGAGCCTATTGAATTTAGGAGCGTTCATCATCGATGAAAATTATAAAAGTGTCGATTATAAAGAATAGGAAAGAATGAGAATAAAAATATGGGGCACTGATAAGCGTGAAATTATTCTTGCCGTTCTAAATGATCACGCGACCACTTGATTACTAGTTTTGGCTCATTTTAACCCAGGCCAAAAAACGACTACGATGTAATAAAAAATATCCAAAATTCCTATTACACATCGAGTTGTAATGAACGAGCAAAATTTTGTCGATTACACACTACATTGTAATGGGTAATGAAATTTTTTTTCATTACGTACTAGATTGTAATGGGTAATGGATTTTGTTTTCATTGCACACTACATTGTAATGGGTAATGGAATTTTTTCCATCGCACACTACATTGTAATGGGTAATGAAATTTTTTTTTCATTACACACTACACTGTAATGGGTAATGAAATTTTTTTCCATTACACACTACATTGTAATGGGTAATGGAAATTTTTTCTATTGTACACTACATTGTAATGGGCAATTAAATTTTTTTCCATTACACACTACATTGTAATGGGTAATGGAAATTTTTTCCACTACACACGACATTGTAATGGGTAATGAAAATGTCAATGCATTACAAAAAGTAATGAAAAAAAAGTCGAGGAAGTGATTTCGTTCGTACGAATCACGTATAAATTATTCTTTTTATTTCCATTATGATGAAAAAAGAAAAATGTTTGTAACGTGAATTTTCCGTCTCAAATTATTATTCTTTGTCTCGTCTGCCCTTCGCGACACAAAAGCCTCTGGCACGTTTATATATTTTTTCTTTCGTTCCTTTTCCTTTGGATTTTCTCGCTTGCGAGCGTAAATAAAAGCTGATTGCCTGAAATCAGATTGTCGGTTGAACCAAACAGCACGCCATGCTGGAGTTCAAAGCAAATGTACGAGAGGGAGACCGAACAGGGTCCGTTGTACAAAGGGGCGTCTCGACGCCATTATCGCGTTTCTTATTTCTCGCCACGTTAAAAATGATTCCGGCTCTGAGATATTTATAATAGAGAGAGCCTGAAAATCCTGGAATCATTGTGTAATTAAAAAATAATTATGGAAGCGGCTAAAGTGATTATTCACGAATGAAAATAATGACCTGTATCTCTGATTCGAGGATTCCTCTTCTTCGGCCATAAAGAAAACAAAAGTGATAAAATCAAGCGTCACCTGCGCTCGATCAATCGTTGTCGAAACGTAACATTTTTCGCAGTGACCCTCGACGACGTCGGCGACAACCATTTCACGTTCTTCTCGCATTTGCCTTGGCACAGATTATCCCGACATAGAGACAGGGAAGAGAGAGAGAGAGAGAGAGAGAGAGAGAGAGAGAGAGAGAGAGAGAGAGAGAGAGAGAGAGAGACAGACAGGCAGAGAGCTCGAAGCCTCGTACAGTTACGTTTGTCGTTTCAGAATTCATGAATTTGACAAATGATCCTCAAAGTAGTTCTTGCCAATAATCAAGTCAATGAAGTTCTTAGGTTCGAAAAATAGTTTGCACACGTTTCATAGAGAAAAATAGCGCGAGCTGAGACGGTAGATCTGGATTGAACATTTCCCACAATAGAAAAAAAAGGTATAATATTATTATTTTGAAGTAAAGAGCTTTTTTTTGTACTATAGAAATATCGAAGAAAATTTTGAGTCCGTTCTTTTGACAATGACAGTCATTTCAATGAACAAGTTCTATCTTGGCTAAAGTAACGTTAGCTAAAATAAATTAAAAATTAAAAAAAAATTAATTAATTAATTTTTTGCAAACCCCATATCGATATATTCTTTCCCCCTGAACAAGAATCTTCAAAAATTTCTGAAAATCGATGATGGAACTTTAAAAATCTGCCAAAAATCGAAAAATGATCGGAATCGGATGAACCAAGCGAGGTTTTGAAGGTTGAACGATTACGAAGGGAATAAGCTCATGTCCAAGCGGCAATGTATCTAGAAAAATAAATCACAGCCATTTTAACGAACCGATTGAGTTTTTGCCGAAATGCAAAATAATTTTTTTTTGTTTTGCCTTATATCGATGTATTCCCCTCTGAACACAAATCTACCAATAGTTTTTTCAAAAAATCAAAATTTGGATGAATTTTCATCAAAAACAGTTTTTCATCATCTTTCCTTGTTTTTTCTTATCGACAATCGTTCAAAGTTACAATTTCCTCGCTATGGCTTACCATTTTTCTTTAACCGGAAATAACATTAAATTCAGAAGCTCCTCAACCTACCACAAGGTGCCATAAATCGTTACACTCAGTGTATAATTCCAGTTTAAATCTCTTTACAATGTCACGAATCGTCTCCTCTGATCACAATTTTGCCCCCTTCTTATGAAAGACTGGCTCGAATTAATGAGCAATATTTATGGAAACGATCGATTTTCATCCCGGAGGTGTCGATATTTCTCGAGCTCCGTGATCCACGAATCTCGTGATTTAGGGGAATCGAGAAATGAGGTATAAAAACGTTTGCCGCTTCTCGGCAACCAAAGGGACGGTAGGATCACATCATAGACGAGCCGGGGGGGAATTTGGCGAGGAAAAGAAGAAGGTCGTTCGGACACGACGACAGCATTCAGCGGCGATTCGGTACTCAAGCTCAAAGCGGGCGGTGTAGGGAGAAAGAGAAAAAAAAACGAGGGAGATAATCCGAGGAGGATAAGAGAGATCAGCCGCGAACAACGTCCGACTGTCCGAGATTGCCGCTGGTGGTCTTTGGCCTCGATGCATATAAATAGCAAAACGTGTTTTGGTACTCGGGAAAAATATTTCACATTGTGATACAAAAGAAAATACGGCTTAATCACTTTGACATTCGACGAAAGAGTATTACTAAAAATTACTTTGTCAGCAAGGTAAACAATCGTGAAAGTTCCGCCATTTTTTCCTATAAAATCCATTCAAATGTCCCAATAAATAATATATAAATAATAATTATTGTTATTGTTTTTTATATACGGAAAAAAAGTATCAATAGTCCGTGGGTCCATTTTACATTTTCTTTAATTAAAAATCAGACATCGGTACTTTTTTCTTTGAAATAACAATAATAACAATAATAATAATAATAATAATAATAATAATAATAATAATAATAATAATAATAATAGATCACATTATTATTTGCTACTTCCTTTTTATAAAAATAAATGTTTCCTTTAATACTATTTCCATTATTCTGGTCGTGTCGAGTAATTCACATATCTACTTTTGTTTTTTTCTCAGTCAACGTTTTCTCGCTTTGTTTCACGATTCACATTTTGCGTACTAAACTCTGCCACTACGTGACATCAAAAGCATTTAGCGTTGACGTGTTACAAAAAAAAAAAAATAAGACTACTCGTCGTCCGTGTGTCTGTGCGCGACATAATAATTTTTTTATTCTCGTGTTTCACGGTATTCTTTTTTTCACTCCGTCAATCTTTCACGTCCTCGACCGACGAAGGGTGAGCTACACCGTTGTGTATATGCGCGTGTTCCGTTTTGGTCGTAACTCAGGGAGGCTTTTCACGCATTCGAGCTTTCCCCCGACACAAGGGGTTGATTCCTAGTCGTTCCTCGTCAATGCGTCGCCAGGAAATGAGACACGTAGGAAAAAAAATAACGCGTTGAAGATACATCCACAAAGAAACACGAGTAATGATTCTTCTTTATGAGTTTCAACTGCGTCTTTGAGAAGCACTTGTGATTTTTGAAATTTTTTTTCGACGAGACAACACTTTTCTATGAATTTTTTTTTTCGAAATCATATTAAGCTCCGTTCGTTTTGAAAATTGAAAAAAAAAATCAGAATGATCAAAAACCTCACTACTTTCGAGGTGGATTTTAAAATTTTCAACAATAACAAAATTTTGGATTTTCAAGGATCCATTAAAAAATATGCATTATTGAAAATCTATGGCAAAAATATTATTCGCTATTCGAGAGTTTGAAAGATTCGTTATTGGTAATGAAATTTTAGTCACCCATTTTTTTGAATCTTCGCCAAACTCCTCCAAAACCCTCGACTCTGAGTACCAGTTTCGAGCAATTAGTATCCAACAAAGTTGCAGCGGCGCTTTGATAGAGATTTTTTCGTCGTGTCAAAACCTCTCGAGAAGCCTTTCTCCATCAGGAACGAAATAATAATGGATTCGGCCTAATCAAGATCGTTCACTCGATTCGTCCATTGAGACATTGAACGTCGGCAAACATTTTCCCAAAGGTCAAATGGGTTCGATAGGAGCAAGCTCGAGATGGTTATCAGAGACCCTGTTACTTCCGGTATATAAATATACAATCATATATATATATGAGCAGAAATGACATTGCCTGGCAATGAAAATAATATCCCCATCCGGGGGGTTAAAGTACTTGTACGTTTGGAATATCGATTGCTGACGGACGAGAGATCGTAACCCAAACGATTTAGCGCGTAAATTCGTGGGTTTAAAGTCCCTTTTGTTCGTCAGTGCTCGATTCATTTGTAGAAACGGTATTATCGCGGTATGCGCCACAGGCATTTCAAAACCGAACCACTCCTGGCTTCCAACCCTCTCTTTCCCTCTCTCCCTCCTTCGCCGTGTGTACACATTCTCTCTCACGAGTCTCAAACTTCGCCCCGTGGAGTTACCGCGGCGATATTAGGGTTTTCGTGAACCCAGAGGCCGATATATGCGGATGAAGAGAGGGAGAGGGAGGAAAAGAGGAAGAGAGAGTTTGGCTTTCGTTGGATAAAATCGCTTCTCTCTGCTTTTCCCTGCGGTTGTACGTATCCTATATAGGATTTTCCAGTGCTGCTTTTGCCGTCGAACTGGCTCTACTTGGTCCGGAGATACCCACGGTCCTGGAGCGAAGGAGAAACGAGCTGGAGAAAGAGGGAACACACCATGGCGGAGGGTGGAAACTGCCGGGGTTGGAAGCGCCAGCGCGAACCCACTGAAATCAATACTCTGCGGTCTCCGCCTCCGCGTACACACGGATGAGTACACGAACAAACACGCAGAGGGCGCTCGTGAGAAGCCACCATTGGAAAAAGAGAGAAAGAGAGAGAGAATAGGGGTTGCGGCGCATAACGACGGTGGTTGGCTCTTTCATTCCAACATATACACTAGGGTGGACCCAAAATCCACTTTTTTTCAAAATTCTCATAGCAATGCCAAAAATATTGTTCATTCTGCTACAAGAAAAAATCTGTGCAAAGGAAAAACATGTTGAGTCAATATCTTAGGCACGCCAAAGTTCGTCAAAGTTCAAAGTGTTGAAATTTTTTTTTTCTCAGCTTATTTTTATCGGAAATTCAATTCTTTACAAAAAAAGTCCTTGTATCAAATCGCGTAGGATTGATAGTTTCTAAGATAATTGCTGTTTTAGTGGAAAAAATGGTAATTTTCCTTTGTATTTATACTTTTTATGGGTAAAAATGAATTGATGAACTTCTTATTTTATAGAAAGTTTAATTCTCTGCATAAAATTCCTATTTATGAAATTATGTAGGATCGATGGTTTTAAAGATAATTGCGATTTTAATAAACAAAAAAATGTCATTTTCTTCTATATTTATATTTTTTGTGGGTAAAAAATGATTGATTAACTCCTTATTTCATAGGAAATTTAATTATCTACAAAAATCTCCTCATATCACATCATGGAGAATCGATAGTTTCTAACTTAACTGCAAATATTCTTAAAAATAGTCATTTTTCTTTCTATAAACATTTTTCCTGTGAAGAAACAAAAATTCATTTCTTTCTTTTATGAGATTCTCTACAAAAACAATCTTCGAGTCTTATTATATAAGAATTAGAATATTCGCGATTTTTTTCGAGGATCATATCGAAGCCATAATCCCAATTTTATTCGGATATTTTTTTTTCATAAAAATTTAAAAAAATATTTTTTTTTATTTACCACATGCTTTTTTTTAAAGACGGCCTCTCCATGGAAATAGAGCATATGTAAGAATATATTTTTCAATATATAAGAAGTGTATTAGAAATATATATTAAGGGGTTATACGCAGTCAGGAGGCCGATAAAGGCGATTTTTCAAGATTTTTTTCCGGAAAGATATTTTAATTTATTAACGTACAAATTTATATACATATTTTTGTAACTTTAAATTTGATCTTGGATTTTTTTTTTTTTAAAATAATGGTTCTCGAAATAGAGGCAAATGACAATGTTTGCACTAAAATTGCAATTATCTTAGAAACTATCGATCCTGCATGGATGCATACAACGATCTTTTCTGTACAGAATAAAATTCCCTATAAAATAAGGAGTTTATCAATTATTTTTTACCCACAAAAAGTATAAATATAGAGGAAAATTACATTTTTGTTACTAAAACAGTATCTTAGAACCTATCGATCCTACATGATTTGATATAAGGACCTTTTTTTGTAGAGAATTGAATTTTCAATAAAAATAAGCCCAGATTTTTTTTTTAACGCTTTGAACTTTGGCGAGCCTGAGATATTGACTCAATATTTTCGGTATCGTTAAAAGGATTTTTAAAAAGCGGATTTTCGGCCCACCTTAATATACACGCATAAAAATCTATGTGTTTGTTTCACTCCGTCTTTACAAACCCCACATTTACGCTCCTTCGCTCTCTTTCTTCTCTCAACGTTTTTCCGGACAGCCATGACACTTTCCCTCTTCATCCCTCTCTCTCTCTCTCTCTCTCTCTCTCTCTCTCTCTCTCTCTCTCTCTCTCTCTCTCTCTCTCTCTCTGCACCTTATTCCTTGATCTCCCTCTTTTTTACTCTCTTTCTTCCAGTTTCGCTCTCCTTTCATCTCGCTCAATTCGTTCCCACGGAGATTTTGCCAGCTTTCTTTTCTCCTCCTGGTTTTGCTCGCAGCTTTTTCTCTCTCTCTCCGTTCTTCGATTTCCTCAATCCTCGACCAGACAATCCTCGTTTTTATCTACCCTTCCCAATGTTATCCATCCTCCTCCTCGCCGCGCTCTTCTCGCGACACGAAATTGCGACACCGACGTAAAAGCCTCTGGATTCTCTCTAAATGAAATACTTTTCGTTCCATCAACGAGGGTTGAGAAATATTCCATTCGACTGCAGAGAGAACGAAAAAATATTTACTCTTGTGTTTCTCTTTTATTCGCAACTTCTTTTCTTTCAACCCCATCCCCTTCTCGCTTCATTTTTTTCATCTCGTCCAACAACGATCCCAGAAAGTTGGCGCGAATCCATTCGCGTCATCATTCGCGCCAGATCGTTTTACACGACTCTGCGCATTTTTATCGACCCCCCAACTCGCCTCTCGCCCCTTCGTCGACGCATTTTTCGACCCCTCGCTGCTTATTGCGACGGCGATTAAATTCACCGAAGAGGATGCAACGAGGAGAGTGACTTTTTCTTCGACGTTCATATTTCATTAAATATTCAGTAGTTCCCTTCCATTGTCATTTGTACGATTGTGTTTATAAATTACCAGATAATTGCGAACAGCGATGTCAGGATTAGTATTGTAATGGTTTTTTTTATTAATTTTAGGGTTTGAATGAGTTTCAAAGATTAAAAAAAGTTCTCTATTTTTATGTACAATAAACAAATGATTTTATTCAAAATTTTGAGTACAAGAGCAACGTGTGAGCAGTATTTTATAAAATTGACCTCCCTGAAGGGGTTGGACGAGGGGGCGAAAATAAAAAGCGAAGGAAATATTATAGAGCGGAGGTTGAGCCGAATAACAACTTTTCGCATTTGCGCCATCTTTCTTCTTTATCTCTCTCTCATATCCGTTTATTCCATTTCACCCTTCTTGTTGCGCGAAGAAAAGTTCTCCTCGCCGCGAGGAAACGACGACGACACTCTCTCCGGTGATTGCGTTGATCAACTGCCTGTTCCAATTTAAAAACAACGCGATGACGTCCGATTACGACTATTCCGACGTCTACCATTCCTTGTCACTTGACTCGCTGGTTTTGAAAGCTGGATCATCTCCAAAGTCACAAAGGAAATTCGAAGAGACCATCAAAAAAGATGTCCATTTGTTTTTCCCTCTGTTTTCGTTCCTTTATCCCCTCACCAAAGGAATTGGGGATAAAAATTACAGTATGAAAACAATTGGGGTAGAATTTCGACTTTTACTTCCTCGTAAAGAATTCCTCGTAAAGAAGTTTTCACGAATAAAATCGGTTTTAAAAGAGATTTGGACAAGGATTTTATAAATTTTCAGTTTTCAAAACAATTTCTACAAATTTGCAATCGAAAACGATCGTTGATTTTTATAATTTTTAACAAAAACGCCAAAAAGGTCTGAAAATCTTTAAAGTCGTGAAATTAAACAATGTGCAAATTCAAATTTGCACCATTTCATTCTTGGAGTTGAAAAAATTGCTCACTCTATCTTCCGCTCTGATTAGATTTTTTCGTTTTTCGCGTCGTTACTCGCCTGATTTTTCTTTTTTCATCCCCCGTCTTCACGTCGCATTATTATAACGTTACTCCCTTTTTTTACCGAGCAACATCAACGTTTATACTCACCCTCGTGGACGGTTCATTGCATATTGTGCGACATTAACCGCGGAAGCGAAAATTCGCGTGTCGAGTAACTCTGAGCTCTTTTCAACCCCGATATGAATATATATGTTGCGCTCGTGATTCAAAGGGCTTGACCAACGCGAATTTTAACCTCATCCGTGATTCGATGGAGGCCCTTTTGTTCGTCAAGTCCTTCGGACTATCGTACAGCGAGTGAGGGCTCGCGTGTGTGTTCATTTCCTTTGGTCGACTCTTGCGGGAAGCGCGGACCAACGTTGGCCCTCGGGGCTCGATATTTATCGAAAGCCACCGCCCACTATTCGCGAGCCACGAGTCCTTAAAGCACAAAACTCGTCCCTGTATCAAAACCCTCGGCTTCAGGCACTCCTTCCACGCTCGCGGCTCGAACTAAATTTATTTTTAAAAAAAGTATTATAAAAAAAGCATTGTATTACGTAAGAGCTTTTTTTGCACGTTACAAAGAAAATGTAATTAGCGTTGAACTTATGGACTCTGATGATTATCGTTATAGTGACGATAAACACGCTCCGGCACATCCGCATCTCTACCGGTTACAACTCTACCGAATAAAAATTATTTAAAAAATATTTAATCTCGAATGATTAATTATTTAATTATTTAAATTATTTAATCTTAAAATTAAAAATTATTTAATTAGAAAAAATTATGTATTATTATTATTTTAATTATAACAAAGAAAAAATCTGCCCTAAACCAAGTCGAAAAAAATGTACGGTAAAAAAAAGTGACTGCATTCCAAACTTCTTCCAGAAATCATAAAATATTATTGTCCCGTTATTCAACCGTATAAATTTTCAAAAATTTGTCTCATTGTTCTTCACCATAGCTCTCAAAACAACCCTATCAAAGTATGAAATCTCCGGGTAGAATCTCCCCCGAATATTCCGCTAGAGTTTTTTCCGGTAGAATTGTCATTCCGTTTACTCTTTCCACTTCGGACTGGTATTCGGTAGATTTGTTCTTTAAACTCTATTATTGCGGTAGAGATGTTTCTCGACAGTTTTCTCAGATTTTCTCATTGTCATGCTCGTAGGTTTGTTATTCGGTAGCGTTGGATTTCAGACTCGTTGATTTTTGAAAAGTATATTTTTCATATATTTGACGTTATTTGAGTAACTTATAGAATGTTGGACATTAATCGAAGTGTCTTTCGGTAGAGTTGTTCGGCCGTGGAGTTTTAACCGGTAGAGATGTGCCGTCATCCCCGCTCCTCTTTTTCTCTATTCCCTGAACAATCTTCGCGCTTGTTTTTCGCGGAAAAACAAGACGCATTGCCACGAAAACTGACTAATTAATGGCTCTCGTTCTGCCATTGTATCCGCGCGAACGAGCGAGTGCGAAAATCCGCTCGATTTTCCTCATTCTAGAATCTCGAATTGTCGCCGGTGTCGACAGCGTTCAGCGCGGGCGTACATTACATTATCGTGTGTGTAAACAGTGTACGATCGTCGTCGCGTTTCTAAACAGACACACATATATATATATATATATATATATATATATATATTATATATAAACGTATATAAATATATGCGTGTAGGAACCGGGAGAGCAAGCTGAGCTAGAACGCCTTTTATCTGGCCGACAAGTGTCTTTGGCGCGGGTAATTAGCGCGGCGGTTAGAGCGATTAACGAGCAAACGTGCTCGTTCACTTTGCTTCGTGAATGCAAGCGCGAGAGAGAACGAACAGCGGCACAAACAACACACGTACGTTCATGTATTTACGTGTAAGTATAAGAATATCCAAATGCACCGGGAAGAGATATAGAGAAGATTGAAGAGGCATTTCTGTCTGTTCCTTTTCAGCGACGCTCTCCGCGTCACCACCTGAACCGTAAAGTGCACTCTTCTGCCTTGTCGTTTCTCTTATTTATTTATCCTTGCCTTTTTGACCACTCCTCTTCCTCCTTCTCCCTCCTCTGCCTCATTTCAAAGTCAACGTCGATGAATATCTTCGCTATCCGCACGGTAAAATCAAGCCACGGAAGATATTTTTTCAAAAATTCTCTCGAGCCTCCGGATTAACATAAAATCTGACTGTTTGTCCGCTGGGAATTTCGAAAATTCAAAGCTCGAGCAAACAGTTTGCGATTTCGCCGAGAACATCGAGTGTTTTCGCATGATTTTGTAAAGAAAAGAAGATGGCGTCCGTGAATCTTTGTTTTATAATCTTTCCAAATATTTTTCGTGAGAAACGGCACTGAACCTTTACTTTTTCAAATTTTCTGGCTTTTTTTCAACGCTGAATGATTTTGAAGAAAAAAGAGAAAAAAATTTAGAAGGAATTAATCTGGATAAAGGGATTGAGATATTTGGTGGATCGGAAAAATTTGTATTTAATAAATAAAGTTATAAATAAATAATTATAAAGATTATAATCCTGCTGCAAAGTTTCTTTGATCGCAGGAATATTAGTTTCCATGAATTTCGGAGCACGAAGTGGACTTGATACTCGTGAAAATTGCTGGGAAATAGAGACTTGCAATGTGAGGGCAAAATTTATTGGAAAAAAAATGCTCTGTTATTTCTTTCGCCACCTTCCTGCGCAAATTCTTGATCCTATCCTTGGGAAAATTGATAATAACAATGATTCTTCGGTCGTGAAGTTTTTTATCCTGCCTCTATCGGTTTATTGACCATCGGGAGGAAAAGTGTACTTTGTGAGAAAATAAATAGAATGAGAGAGAGTGAAAAATAGAGATAGACCTTTTTAGCCCACGATGGAATCTCTTCCGGACTGGATGATTATAATGCAAAGCTGCCCGTACAGAGTGTACATGTACAGGCTACTTTTTTTCTCTACAAAATGAAACTCTTCCGAGACCGTTTTTCTTCTCTCTCGACCCATTTCCACTCCCTCTCTACTGTTTTCATTTCTCTCCATATTTCTTTGTCAACGGATCCTCCACTCTCGCTGTTAACGCTGATAAAAAGAATTTCCCGTACGAACGACAAAGTCCACAACGAATCGCGTGAATTTTTCATTCCATTTGTCTCCGATCGTGTGAAAAAAGGTCGTTCCGTAACAATGCGTGCTCGTTTGTACGTGCTCTGGTCCATTGCTTCATCGATTTTTCCTCGGCAAATTTAATGAATTGATGGACGGATCGCTGGAATCGTTTGATGACAGAGTGGGCACACATTTTTTCATCGACGTGCGAGCTATATTATCGAGATATTCAATGCTACACAGTAGGGAAACCCTTTGATACGTTTATTGTTTACGACGAAAAATTTTAGTCAACTTTTGCGACCGCAGAATTTTTTTAGGCACACTTCTGCAAAGCAAAAAAAATTGTTCGTCTTGAAAACAAGCTCTGGGTTATTGTTTATAAAAATTAATAGATATATATTTTTTTAAATAGACGAAAAAAAACCACTTGAAATTCCAAAAGCGGATTGTAATTAACAGGCGTCAAAATAATTCTCCATACGTCTGTCAATTTTCATTCGATCTCTTTGAAATTTCCAAGGACATTTATAAGACGATATAGCATGGAAAAATATCGTTTTTCAAAACAATAGTAAGTCTCCGACTGATACAAATTTGAGCTTTGATTAAAATGGGAAATTGGGCCAGATTTATGAACATGAATTCTAGGATTGATTTTAAACAATTAGCAACAATTGACTGATCAACGATTCCCATAGTATTCTCGCAGGCTCGAAGTGTCGAATGCCCTTCGGACTTTTCGTTGATTCGTTTGTCGCTCGTTTCTCCATTCGTCGGCTTTAATTTATTTTTCCTTTGCTCGGCTAATTATCCTCCGCCGTAACGTTTCGTCGGTTTACACGGTTTACCTTGTATCATCAACGACGCAGAGACAAAGAGAAAGAGATGGAGCAACAGAGGGAGAGAGAAGAGGAGGGGATTGAGCCAGACTGAAACGAAGTCTCAATTTAAATATAGTGACTTTCGCAAAACCGCGAAGACAAACTCGAGTTCGGTATTTCGACCTCGACGTGACGACGTCGTCATCGTGCTCCTCTTCTTTGCCGCTTCCCTATCTCAATTTGCCCCTTTGACCTCCCTTCCTCGATGTTAATTTGCCACATCTCCTTCTCACTTGTATCTACGGAGATATATGTATATCAGGCATTCCATGCGGTTTCGAACGGTCAAAAAGTTGTCGACTCCCAAAAAAATTGAAATTTTGTCAAATTATTTAATTATATGAAAAAGAGTAGTGTAAATTTGTTCCAAATTTTTTGATCGCATTTTTTTTATTTTTTCAAAATTTCAAAATATTCCAAGTACCGGTGTATCTTGAAAGCATACGATTTAACGGAAAAATGTTTTAGACAAAAAAGTTGCCGTTGTGCATACATTTTGTGAAATTTTTTTTTTTAATTTTTCGAGTTTAAAAAATGACTATTTTTATCAATAGTATACGAAAATAATTTTTTTCGGTCAGTATCTCACTTTCGATTTATCTCAAAAAAATTCCAAAAAATACTCCGAAGTGTGTACAATAGACACGTATTTCTTTCAAGATGGCTCGATTAGTTTTTTCAAAGCTATGCTTTGTTTTATTAATATGATTTTTTTTTTTTAGAAAAACCAATTATAAAAAATTATTACCGTTATCGATGTTTATCACCTGAAAAATGTAAGAAAAATTTGGAAGAGATCAATGTTTAATGGTAATTGATTTTTCTTAAAAAAAGTATTTTCTGGAATATTTTTAGATAAATCGAAAGTGACATACCGACCGAAAAAAATTATCTTCGTAGGTATATTTTTGATGAAAATGGTCATTTTTTAAACTTTTTTGTCGGAAACATTTTTCTGTTTAATCGTATGCTTTCAAGATACAAGGGTACTTGGAATATGTTGAAATTTTGAAAAACTCAAAAAAAAATGCGATCGAAAATTTTTGAAAAAATGTACACTACTCTTTTTCATGTATGTAAATAATTTGACAAAATTTCAATTTTTTTGAGAGTGGACAACTTTTTGACCGTTCGAAACGGCATGGAATGCCTCATATATGTACATGTATGATTGGTGCTACTCGTCATCGGGGATAAGCGTATAGCAAAGTACACACCGGTACCTTTCTTGTCGCGTCTCACTATTTGAATAATTTATCAGACCGTCCAATTAGAGACTCCCGGAGAACCCGACGAGAGTCTCGTCCTCAGCGCGCGATTCTCGTCGCTTTTCTCCCATCTCTTTCACTTCTTCTATTTCTCTTCCACTTTGGCTAATTCCGACTTTGTCGCCCTTTTCGTCTACCGCATGATTCTCAGCACTATGAGCTACCAAATACGCGTGTATCTACATGTATATTTGATACCGGTGAATCTAGTCAACGAGCACGAGAATTAATCATCGTCCATCTCTCTATCTCCCCCTTCTCTCTGGCAAGCTTGTCGCACGTTCGTTGCAATCACTCCGTCTGTAATTAACCAAAGTCCGAAAATAATCCAACCATTGCATAATTTCATTCACGCCACACGATTTTTTAAAAGCATTATCCGATTTAGAAGCCAAGTATGCCGATAATTTTTCTTCACCTTATTTGAATATCATGTTTGAAGTTTCCACCGTGGGAATTCAACGCAAATTACTTTCCCAATCGAATTGATCCCTTCTGAGAACAATTGATCAGAATCAAGATTCCTTGAATCATTGTTTATTACATTAAATTATACCGGTTGCATTCCAACAATGCAATTTTTCTTCAATGATAAAATAATAATAAATAATGATAGATGGATAAAATAATGAAAGTAATGTTGAAATAATAAATAAATAATTCTTCAAAAATGATGGAAATTTTTTTTGTGTTGATAATTTTTTACGTTTTGGTTGTACTTTAATTTCTTGAACGTTAGTTTAAACGAAAAAATCAAAATATCGAAAAATCAAAATACAATTTAATATTGAAAGTAATTGCAAAATTCCAAAAATCATTTTTGAAATAATTGGCTCATCGGAGTCGTTTAGGAAGTGGTGTTTCGTTAAAGCGCAATTTGTCTTAACAATATTCTTCACGCCAATGGAAACTTAATCAACGCTTTTATGGTTTCCCATCAACGTTTGGATCGATAGTTCACGCAACGCATTTCTCTTTTCTCTCATCGTTCGGAGGAACAGAGCGAAAGAGAGAGAGAGAGAGAGAGAGAGAGAGAGAGAGAGAGAGAGAGAGAGAGAGAGAGAGGACGATAAGACGAGTTATCGACCACAGTCTGTAATCTCTTCTTGCAAACTCGAACCGTTTAGTTCCAGTACTTTCCTCATAGCTCCATAAAATTCCCGTGAGCCATGTAACGCGATCAAGTGTTGAAAAAGCTCGTTCGCGTGTGAACTTTTCCATCTATCGTGAAGCGCACACCTCTTATCGCATCGATAAGAGCACCATTTTCATCCGGCGAAAATCCACGTTGTCGAGGAAAATCAATCGAACGAATAAATAGTTTCCCATGGAAATTCAATAATTCATTTTGGCGCGAAAATATATCAAATATATTTTCCAAGTACACTACGGGCCAAAAATTTCCGGACAAAATTTCAAAAAACGTCCGGATCGTTTTTTTATGCCATTTCGCCGGAATTCAACGTCAACTAATTTAACAAGCGGCATTTTAAAAGGGATGAATTCGGCTTAATTTCCTGTATTTTTAATGATTTTTACAATTTGTTTTTCGATTTGGACTCTATTTTGAAAACAACTGTTTTTCGCCTTTTTTCCCTCTCTTCAGGTGCCATAATACAATTATAAAGGGGAAAGTTCGAGCTTCAATTTCCTTTTTTTTTTTAAAACTTTGAGTGATTTTTTTCCCAAAGTTATTCTGTTTTTTGTGAAAAAGGAGGAAATTTGAAAAATCCCGTATAACACGAAAACAAAGAGGATTCATGAGAAACTTCAAGATATAAAAAAGTTGCATCTGTTTTTGTTGAGTTGAGAGGAATTTTTTCAAATTTTTTTCCCAATTTTTTTTTCCAGCCTCAACATGAGAAAAAAAATGTTGGAAAAAAAAATCTAAAAAAATGTCTCTGAACTTAACGAAAACAGACGCAACTTTTTACTATCTTGAAGTTTTCCATGAATCCTCTTTGTTTTCGTCTTATACGGGATTTTTCAAATTTCCTCCTTTTTCACAAAAAACAGAAAAACTTTGGAAAAAAAATCGCTCAAAGTTTAAAAAGACAGGAAATTGAAGCTCAAACTTTCCCCTTTACGAATCCGATCGTAAAAACGCATTTAAAAAATTCCTCTAGAAAATGCGCGCACCTGAAGAGAGGGGAAAAAAACGAAAAAAAGTTGTTTTCAAAATTGAGTCCAAATCGCAAAAGAAATTGTAAAAATCATTAAAAATAAGTCATAGTACATAGGAAAGAAATCGTTATTTTTCTATTGGGGTCTGCATTTTTTTTCCATGAGAGATCACACGTGAATTATGAAATCATGAATAATCATTATCCTATAATACAATTGATCATTACTGAATCACTGAATCAAGCGATGCTCGAATATTCGTGTCGAAGATTCTTAACTTTCTCTCTCTCTCTCTTCCCATATACATATATAAATACATATAAGTGTCGTGTCAATTGCCATGCGGACTTTGTCGAGGACTCAAACTCGAGAGTCTCGGGACTTAATTGCGCGTGATCGACGTTTTCTCTCGTCCGACTAAAACTCTCTCGACGGAAAACGTCGAGAGATTGCCTCGGGCGCTCTACACCTGACTAACACCATCGTCATTTTCTTAACCGCAACAAACACGATTTTATCTACCTTGCACTTTGTGTCTTTCCGACACTTTGAAATAAACGAGAGAGAAATAGAGAAGGATAGAGTCGGAGAGGGAAAAACAAACGTATGCTGCATTGCGATATATCGAAATGTGTACTTAAATAATAACAATTATAATATCAACAATAATTTTCTATTACTATATAGATTGAGCCCATCTGGTGCACGCTATTTCAGAAAATCGCCGCGCTCACGATCAGCACATTCAATTCACCTCGTTCGATAGAGCCAGATCGTTTTCACCGATATAAACTCGTATATATCGCGTATAATTACTTCACGCTCACGGATAATCGCCCTTCCCTCTCTCTCTCTCTTTTTCTCTCTTGCTATTCATAGAATCCAAAGATCACGATGATAAAGCGTATAAAACAAAATATAAAAGCCAACGCACACATCGCACTTTACACTGTCAACTTTGTTATTTTTATCTCTGGTATTTTCTTCCCCTTTTTTCCTCAATAATCTTAATCACTCATTTTGTCACTCAATCATCCGGATCGAGAATAAATCATCTCTCAGGAACGCCACTTATCATCGATTCGTTTTACATTTTTTGTCGGATTAAAAAAAAAAAGAGAGATCCGAGAGCTCAGTTGTTTTATCACAGTGAGATATATAAGTCTAGACGGGATTTTTTTTTTTATTATCGAGCATTTACGGACTCATCTATTAAGTCAGCGTGTATTTTTAATCGTCTTTCGTATTTACACGTATCGATCGCTCGAGAATGTGTAAACCGGGGACGGGACTTTGATTCCATCGCAATTTTTAACGCGAGGAATCGGAAAAGCGATTATTTTGCGGCGGAGAATATCGAATTATTGAATATTAATTTTCTTTCGTGCTGGAAATTAAAGTTCCGGCTCTTTGGACGTTCGATCATTGGAAATTGTTCTTGTTGTAATCTATATTGAAATTTTTATGCATCATTGCTCATCGAGATCCGAACAATTGATTTTTAAACATTCTTCGTTGAAATTCTCTTCGCCCGCGAATTCTTCTCTCATAATTTTTTTATTTCATCGCGTGCAATCATTTTTTTTATTTTTTTCCACGATAATGATAATTTAAAAAATTCAAAGATGCTTCGAGAATCATTTCCAAAGTCTCAATTTTATTATTCGTTGACAAAGTCTCAAAATTGTTCTGTAAAAGCACAAATTTGCCGATTCTTCGGATTAACGTTCGGACCTTCGAGTCCTTTCGTTTTTTTTTTTTTTTTTTTTTTTTGAATCTCGCACAATGCAGATACTAAAATGAACGAGTTGAACGACCGGAGACGCTATATAAAATATATCCCATTGCTTTATCAAAGAAGTCTACCCGCGATGTGGGCTAATTCACGTATATACAGTCGGACAAACTGCTTTTGATTCGTCACGATTAATTAAGGCCGTTTTGTAATTCCTTCATCCGGCCCAAGTGAGTCATCCTTCTTCTCTCTGGACCTTTCTCTCGACAATTTTTGTTTCCATCCCACTCCGTAACACGCTTCTTTGAGACGCGGAACAAAAAATTTGTCCCTGATATTCGTGACAAGCTCGAAATAATGATAATCGAAAATTTGTCGCGGTTTAGAAGGTGAAAAAAAATGACGCATCGGTGCAATCGGGCGAGACGCGTCCGGCGCTACTTTTCGCTGTTTAGTTTCGAGTCAAAAAATTTACGCGTATCATTTGTGATACTACTATATTTCTTGGATTAAAATCAAAATTAATCGATAATTAATGTCGATAAAAAAGATAGTTTCAAGAAAGAAGCGAAAGAAAAAGCGTAGTTGAAATTAAATTAAAACCCACAAAAATTGTCATAACTCTGTCAATTTTTTGAATTTTTGTCAATATGCTTCTACAATTAAAATCAAATCTAATCGCGAACGAAATAAATACAACGATTCGATTTTTTCCCCAATCGTTTCAAGAAAAAATCGAACTCAAAGAGTCCGGTAAAAACAATCTAAAATTCACAAAAATCGTTACAACTCGGTGAATTTTTGGAATTCTTCCAAAATCTTAGTCTTAAATTCAAGTCCTAACCTCCACCTATTGACCGACCAAATTCAATTGATTTTCCAAAATTTCAAGCTCGGGCTCCCTTAAAAAAAAATCGGACTTCCAACATACATAAAACTAACAAGCAAAATCCTCTCCTGTCTGTCTTCCATAATACTCTCGTTCATCTTTGAGCGGGTGACTCGTCTGTGTGTGTTTATTCGAAAGACTGGACAAATATTATCACACCGCGGGTGTAAGGGGTGAAGAGGAAGAGGAGGAGGAGGGAAATGGTTTACGAAAACTTGAGCCAGAGAGCGAAGCGATGCAAAGCCTATCTTTACACGTTTATCAATGATCGTAGAGTGAAAAGGGCGCGGGTTGCTTGTTGGGAGTGATAAATTTCAGGATCTTTTGGCATTGAGCCATCGACGTGTGCGATTCATAAATGTATTAGTGACTGAAATATACACATCGGTGGGGGAGAAGAGAGAGGAGTGGGGAGAGAGGAAGTCTTTGGGGTCTGCTGACAGATGGCGCAGACCGGTGAATCAATATTCTCCGGGTTCTATGTATACATAGAAATCCTATATACACACACATATATATATATATATAGACATATATACCCATTATACACCATATATACATATATACACGAATTTATCTCTGTAGATCCGTATAGGTCGTATATTACGTGAACACGTGACTCTATGTATGTTTAAGCATATATATGCACATACACATGGGTCATTCCATGTCAAATCGACCAAGAGTTGGAATCGACCCCTTTCAATTTCGATGAGATTTGGTCAGAAGTTTTCGTTTTTAACAAAACGAAGTTCTACCGACGGAAAAAAATTTCAACATTTTTTTTCGAAAGTTATCCAAAATTCCACAATTTTTCAAATCTTTCAAGTTTATTTGTTAAATATCTCGGAAGCTATTATAGTTACGAAAAATCGTTCTGAATTCGTCTTAACGAGTATACTTGGGGCTATGGAAAAAAAAAAATTCCGGAATTTTTTTTGAAAAATGAAATGAATTTGGAGAATTTTGAATTTTTAAAAATCGTGAAAATCCAAATTGGCCATTAAATTTTTGGTTCAATTTTTTTTATACAATACCTTGTACTGATCGCAAAAGATCCTGAAATTTTCAGAAAGGTGTTTTTTATTTTTTGTTACCTGCAACAAGTTAATGTTGATCGTGGATTCACACGATTTTTAAAATTTTTGAAAAAATAAATATTTTTGAAAAAATAAAAAACACCTTTCTGAAAATTTCAGGATCTTTTACGATCAGTACAAGGTATTATATAAAAAAAATTGAACCAAAAATTTAATGGCCAATTTGGATTTTCACGATTTTTAAAAATTCAAAATTCTCCAAATTCATCTCATTTTTCAAAAAAAATTCCGGAATTTTTTTTTTTTCCATAGCCCCAAGTATACTCGTTAAGACGAATTCAGAACGATTTTTCGTAACTATAATAGCTTCCGAGATATTTAACAAATAAACTTGAAAGATTTGAAAAATTGTGGAATTTTGGATAACTTTCGAAAAAAAAATGTTGAAATTTTTTTCCGTCGGTAGAACTTCGTTTTGTTAAAAACGAAAACTTCTGACCAAATCTCATCGAAATTGAAAGGGGTCGATTTGACATGGAACAAATACATGTATATGTGATATCGAATCACCGGCAAAATGCAGAACTGCAACGGGCTAACCTGAAAATGAGGGCGATGGCGGAAGGAAGTGGTGAGATGAGGAGAGGAGGAAACGGCGGAATGATGATTTTGGGGGAGGGGGGGGGGGTGGAGTTTGCGGAGGGGGCTAGAGACATCGTTGTGTGAAATTCACGAGGGAATAGCTTTTCCAGAGCTCATGCATGTTTTACGTGCATGCACGCGCATTTGTATGACACACTGTATTTGAGGCTTCCCACTAGCTGTGAGATACTTTGACACGCATGTGTGCTCATGAAGAGCCCGCAGACATGAATTTCTCTCCCTTCATATATTTCCCCATTTTCCCTCCCCCCTTTGTCTCTCTTTATCCCTCACCCTTTCTCTCTTGAATACAGATAGAGACTCCTCTCGTGGACAGCATATTCTGTCACTGGCATGCTCAAACTAGACACCGGTGTATATAATAAATATGATTCGGGGCTGGATATCAAGAATGAAATCGAGTTTGCCCAATATCCGTTATCGCATATGTCGATTCACGGCGAGCGACGAATCTAATGCATTTGCCGGATGTGTCAACAATATCCGGCTCCTTTCTGAGGCAATTCCAGTGGAACAAGATTCTCGATTAAGAAGCCCGAAAAAGCGATCAACATTAGCCTAGAAATGGATAAGCTTGTATTTATTGGAGAGTTTAAACGCAGATGAGGGGAGTCACTTTTTAGAAATCGTTATTATTGAAAAAAATTACATCCTTAGACCGATAATTTTGTAAATGCTGTCCCTGGATTTTACGGTGATGAAATCAGAATTTGCGACAAAGTCAGTAAATAAAATACCTTTAGGATGTTGAGTCCCTATGAAATCTTTTAATGTTAATTGTTCAATGAGTAGCTTCTTAATCGTCGTGAAATTTTTACACGGCCTCCTGAATACTTCATGTAAAAACATATTAAATTTTCAGAATACCATCATCATTACTTCAACCTCCTTAAGGGTTAAAATGAAAAATGATGAGCAAATTCTGAAAATTTGGTATGTTTTTGTATCAAGTATTTGAGAGGTCGTTTAAAAATTTCACGACGATTAGGAAGCTCGTAATTAAAATATTAACATTTTGTTAAGAACAATTTTTTAAACAAATAAAAAAAAATATTTATCAATAAACTTCGTTTTGTTTCCGTTGCTTTTCATATAGTGTAGATATTAAAAAAAATGAGAGGTCAACAAAAAAAATTATCGCAAAGTTACATCAGTTTCCATAAGACTACATTTAATTTAATTTAATTTGTCAATGTTAATTGTTCGATAACGAGCAATTCCTAATCGTCGTGAAATTTTTACACAACCTCTTGAATAATTCATCCAAAAACATACCAAATTTTCAGAATTTTCTCATCATTTGCGATTCGGGACTCAACATCCTTAAAAACTACCCCATAAATGTTTTTGAAAAACAAGATTTTGTGAAGAAGTCCTTTACGATCGGAATATTTGCAAAGCATACAAATAAAAAATAACTGCCTGGTGAATCAGCCTAGAATACTGTCATAAGTTTGATATTTGTCATCAACTTTATTTTTGACGAAGAATTATCACAATGGCTTTATGAAGTTCTGGATTAGCGACTGTTTAAGCTGCATTTTGAATTGCGAATCGTTCGGCAAACAAGCTGTGCAAGATAAGCGATCGAGTGAGGTGTAAAATAAACTGGAATTCGCGTAAAAACCATGATAGATTATAATCCTATTTTCCACGATAAGATTGTCCGCTTGACAAACATTATTAACCTACATATCTCTGCACTGACGATTCTATTACTCCAGTTTTTTTTTTTTTTTTTTTTTTTTTTAAATCAATCCACAACGATTCAGGTCTATCTATCACAAATCGGTCTATAAATCTCGCAATATTCTCGAGTCTCATTCTTTTTTTTATGGACTCGACAGTGAGCACGTTTAATTTGCTATTTATAGTAATATAGATAAATCACACTATATATAGCATAAACTCGAGGAGTATGGGGAAATCATTGAATGAATAACTTAATGATATCAATTTCGATTGAGCGCATAAATCTGTGCGACGACTGTTTATAAATACCCACAATTATCAGCCAGATATAGGGGATGGGGAGTGGGGCAAAATGGACGCTGGAGGCAAAATGGACATCACTGAGAATTGTTGAAAGAATAATAATTTAACTAATTAGAAAATGAGGGAATTATGATTATAATTGGCGTCGATATACCTAATCAAGAGTTGGAAAATTTGTTAAAAAAATGTCATTCTCATCAAATTACAAAAAAAAAACGCCCCAAAATATTCTAATAGTATTATGGTAACCCACTTTAACTAAACTACTTGGATAATTCCCTGTACTCGTAAAAAAAAAATTAGACAACGCAACTGCGATTAAAATTAAATTTCGTTAAAAACTTAATTGCCAGTCAGCTTGATCCAAGTATCTAGGATATTAAATGTAAGAAGCGTAATCGTTTTTTCAACGTTTTTCCTTTTCTTCCTATAGTATCCATTTTGCCCCCCCCCCCCTCCCCCCCCCTATTTTCCTACATATATATGTATGCACTTATACCCAATAATTTTTATTATTATTATAAGAAAAAAAACGAGAAATCGATCGAGGGTAAACATGTTCGCGTCTATATAATCACGACGTTTATTTTAAAACGGTTTGGTACACGCGTCGTTTATAAACGTCCGCATGACTCCTTGTTTCGCGTTGCCCGCAGAAAAGGAACACAATCGTGTCTGTTACCAGCAATCAGCGGTCTCTACACAGCAAATTACAAGCGTATACATGTGCGAGTTTGTACGATATTGCTAGTATATACGATAGTGTAGAGCTGTATAGTAAACGGTATAGTACGAGGAGGGCAAGTAATGGTAGAGAAAGAGAGAGAAAAAGAGCGGGAGGCCTTATACGACGAGACAGAATTGAGTCTCGCGTTCCGTAATCTGAAGTTTTTTACGACGGGGATGCAATGTTTTACACATAAATGTGCATCGTCGAGAAATATGCGCATGAATAGTGAATAAAATCGAGCTGTAAGTAGAATTCGAAGCTTTCACGTTCCAGCTATGCTTGCTAAAAAATAAATCAGCAAAAATATTCGAGACGAGAATTTTTTCTGCCTGCGGGCACATAAGAAATTTGATCAGCTGGTCTCGTGTTGGAATTTGTATTTCGTTAATGATGAAAGCAGTTCATTTTTTAAATCTAATAAACAAAAATTCTTTTATTGGATCAGTTTTGATTTCAGTCAACAAAAATCAACAAAACTTTTTATTCTTTGATTCTTGTTATTGGACATAATTTGTTTCCAAGATGAGAATTTATTTCAGACCATAATTCAACGATATTGATTTTTGAAATTTTTTTTTGCTACTCCCAACTTGGAATAAAAATTATTATTCTTTGAATTCACTAGAATTTTCCTGCATCAAAAAATATTTATTATCATATTTGATCCCAATACTTATTTATTGGATATTAGAATACATTCATTGAAATTAAATCTCCTTGATTTTGATAAAATAACCAGCCTTATCAAAAGAAATGGTTTTTTAGAAATCCACGTGAATAAGGTTTAATTTCATACAATGAAAATTAAATCTCATTCAGCGGATGAAAAAAAAATCTACAAAATGAGTTTATTTTCGCACGCCTAAATTTATAGAAATACATTTATAGACTAAATTAAAAAGGTAAACATGAAAAAAGTATAGTCCATTAACAAAATTCCAATATAAAAAAAACACTTCCATCCTGCTTGACCAAATGTCTAAATTCTTCTGAATCAATTACCCTCGGAATTATTTATCGAATATCTCTCGTGAAACTCTTGTAAATCTGTCCATGTAACGCGTGTAAATCGATGCGCGTTGGCGTGAAATCGGGAAAATAAAGGAAAATGGTATATCGGCCATTTTGTTCACATCCATGAAACACGCTGGAGCGAGTGCAGGCATTCCACCCTCTGCATCGATATCGGGGAAGGGGATGAAGTATACCGTTCTTCCGACGAGTCTCCCCTCTTGTGTCCATCAATCCTTTCCGATTGCATTTCAAACGCTCGATAGCGCCGTAAATCGCGTCGACGTTGGACCGACGTGTAATTGGCGAAAATATATACCCGGATTCACACACACACGGAAACAGATTGGAAATGAATTCAGTCAAAGTCGAGCGTCCTCTGCCATTCGCTTTCCCAACGATAGTTGATTAACAAAAAGGCGTCTCCAGCATTGCTTCTCGTCTCCGAATCCTTCAAGCTGAGTCCTCTTTGTCGGCCTAAAAGCTCTAAACACGCATATACATGTATATCATACACATACTCCCTTCCCCAACTCCTCGAAAATCAACGACCATTTCCATTTTCCTTTTTCCCCATTCGCGCCCTTTTTTTTGTGTTTTTCATTTGTTTCCTCACTCCGTCGAATTTGTGGCTCGAGTAGCTCCTGTTCCACCATCCGCGACGAAATAATAATCGCACGGTGCCAATTAAAACGCGCGCTGCATCGAGAAACTGGCGTGCGAGCGCTTTTTGACGCGACGGAAAATGCAATCATTTATTTTACACGCTGGTATTGGGATTCCATTTTTACCGCATCGAACACGTTTGTCGGAAATTAAATGCAATTTGTGATAACAATGATATTCTTTATTCGAGTGATTTTGCGCAGTGCTTGCTGATGCCGATTTCCAAAATTGAGACAGATTTTAAAGAGAATTTATTACGGTATTAAAATTTATTTTATTTACTTAAAGCTATAAAAATATTAGCTAAAAGAATTCAGCCAAGAATTGAGAATTCATTAGTCGAGGCCGTGAACCATAGAAAATTTTGGAATTTTTTCACATCCAAAACTAAATTTCTAATTGAATGCAAAATTTCACGTCTTGACTCCGATTCAGGGCTAACATTAAAAAAACATTTTTCTCGAAAATAGCGTGAAACGTTTGTAAAAATGTTTGTCATGAATTTGCCGGGATGATTTTTACGTTTTGGCACTTGAGCAGAAAAATACACGCGGAATTTTTCCGCGAGATTGAAAATCTGTTCTGGTCAAACCTAATCGAGCGATCATCGAGAATTCTCAAGTACGTGCGGAGGGAAAAGTTGACGACAGGTTAGAGAATACCTTTTTCCGCGTCCTCTTCTCTCTCTCTCTCTCTCTCTCTCTCTCTCTCTTCCCACACGTCAATGCACATCAACTGAATTGCGGAAAAGGACAAGGTGCATTGAATTCTTGTCGCTTACATTGAATTCCAGCACGGATGAGAGCTCGCGTCGATCGAGCAGCGACATGTATCATTCAGTTGAGAAAGGGCCCTTGATCGATTCGCGGTACTAAACTCCTGCTCCTTCCATTCGCTGCGCAAACGATAGTCCGTTTTTTCATCCGACGTGACATTCGTTAGCGCGACAAACTCGTACCATCGATATTCACATATACGGGGACATAAAAAATTATTTTTAACTGATTGTGAGATTTTATTTATTTTGCAAATTTTGTTCCAGATGATAATTAAGTTGCATTTAAAAATCTGAAATAATTTACAAAAAGTCTGATTCGAAGGTTGAAAAGGTTAAATAAATTCTCAAAAGGTCAGGAACAGAGTTTGCTGGAATACCGGACGTTTCACACGTATTTTGTCTTGGCTAACGATAAGAATCAATGGCGTGTGCTTGAAAGCATGTTTCACGATTCGATCCGTCGTGAATAGCCGATTGACATCTCTCTTGTATCATTGACCCACGATTCATTGGATTCGATTGAAACGCGAATTATCGAGAGGCACATTGACGGGACTTGTAATTCATTGGCCTGAAATTGCACGTTGCTTGAAACGCGAATTGCGTAATCATCATTTTTAGATCCTTTCAAAATTAACCATTTAATTTCTTCGAGATTCGAGAGTCCTGAAAATTTGTATTGATGGTCGAGGATCGAATAATCAATGAAGATTATTTTCTCAACCATGGAAAATGAAATGCCTTCATTCCGCTGTTGGCAATGGAAAATTAATTTCCATTTCTCTGACAAATTCGGTCGGAAGAGCTTTTTCTCTGAAAAGCTCGGCAAGGAGTCGAGTGCGGGATTAACGAAGGTCTCTGCAATCTCTCTCTGTCCCTCTCTTCCATGTCCGACACGTCGAATTTCTGCTGCTGAATTTATTCACCGCAGGGCAAAAGTAACGGCTACGAGGTCGATCTTTATCGACGTGAACGAAACGATCGCTTTTTCTCTCGCTCACTGGCTTTCGCGTCGTTAAATCGCCAAGCTAAAACGAACACGAAGCGAGATAACGACGATACAGAATAATTCAATACACTGTCCATACACGTACATAGATAACCGTATATAAATCGCGATTTGTACGAGCGAAAAAGTTGGATTTTTTGTCGAGATTACATCGACGTTTTCCTCGTTTCAGCACTCAGCTACTGGTAATCGTCGATACAAGCTTGTCGAGAGATAGAAAAAGAGAGAGGGAGAGCCTATTGACCGAGAGAAAAACGACCCTCGTCGTTTTCCCAATAAAATGGTTGTTCCATTTCACTCGACACGCAGCCAATCTTCGGATGATATCTTTTCGTCTCGGAGAAAGATTCACCGTTACATCCGGTTCTGTTTAACTTCCTGTCACGTCACACTGAGATAAAAGATTTATTTGGTGTAAATTAATTCATTTTATTATTAAACATTGGCCATTTATTGGGCCAATATTCAAGTGAATCAGAAAAATTTATTTTAATCGAATAGATCTTTTTTGATGCTAATTTTTTTTTTTTTGGCAAACCATAGTTATTTATTTCTACGGAAAATTGATAATGACATTTGACAATGTTTGTTGTAAAAATACCTAAAAATAACGAAATTGCAGCTGAATTCGTCAAACAGTTTTTATAAATTTCTTTTAAAGGCTCTTCACGAAATATTCAGAGTCGAAAAATGGACGAATTCAGTGTCGAAAAATATCGCTTTGAAAAAAACGAATTTTCGCAGTTTTACGACTTACCCTTAAACATTTTACTTATGGTAAATTCACTGACTGCGTGCGGTTTCATACTTCGGAGTCTATATCCCAGTTTTGCGAGGTTCGCATGGGCGATGGGATACGTATAAGCAGCTCTCTTGGATAATAAAACGAAACGAGGCCATCGAGCTTTTGCGGGCGTGAGTCGGCGTGAGTGTGCGCACAGATACAGTGTGGAGCTTAACCGCGAAGTAGCTCGGTACGCTATGTCGGAAATTCATCGAGAGAGAAATGGATTTAGATATCCTGACGATGATTCTGGAACGACCAGATATATAAGTATACACATCCCCCATCCATTCATGAGGGCAACAGGGCTGTTTTATCACAATGGTATCGCGCGAGTCTGTACTTTACCCGAACGCTTTATCATGGCGCGAAAATCGAGAATCTGAATACCGAAAAATCTTGAAATAATTTCGAGTCCCGCAAAGAGGAATACCAGTGGAAAAATCTCCAATTAAAAAAAATTAAATGTAAAAAAGCAAGCTTGATTATGCGGTCGATCAAAATCCACTTGAGAATTCAAGGAACAATTTCCATCTCTACCGAATAGCAATCCTGGCGATAAATTTCTATCGTTCTGTAACTCCCCCACAGCTAAATATAGAAAAAAAAGCTTGTTATTCGGTAGAGTTGTTTTCAGCGTTGTTTTATGGGAGAGTTTCGTCCGCGACTACGAACACGGGAAAAGCATCAGCGATATTTTACAAAAATATTGAGATATACTGAACAATGTTTCGGTAGAGTTTTTCCGTGGGGGAGAGTTTTGTCCGGTAGAGATGTGAATGTGCGAAAAAAATAATGAATACAGGAAAAGCTTCGTCGATATTTTACAAAAATATTTAGATATACTGGACAATGTTTCGGTAGAGTTGTTCCGTGGGAGAGTTTTGTCCGGTAGAGATGTTAATGTGCGAAAAAAAGAATGAATACAGAAAAAGCATCGGCGATATTTTACAAAAATATTGAGATATACCGGACAATATTTCGGTAGAGTTGTTCCGTGGGAGAGTTTTGTCCGGTAGAGATGTTAATATGCCAAAAAGGAAGGCTATAAATCCAAGGAAAAGTATGAGCGATATTTTATGAAATTGAAGCTCTCTCGACTACTCCGGAGTGTAGAAAAAAGGTCCTTTTTTAAATCTACAAATTTTAGGTTAAAATTGGGCATAAAAAATCAAGAAAAATAGCAACAAAAATAGGAAAGGGTCATGTTTGTACGCCCCGTACGATTACGCCCTTGGCGCGAGCCTTTGGACATTGGGACTCACGCAAACGCACCACTCACAAAAGCGAAGACTGTTCAGCGAGGAGGGAATGCGCGGCACTGGCACCTGCATTTTATTGCTTCCATTAAAGTTGATTGCTGTAATGCGTGCCCTCACTCTCTCTCTCTCTCTCTCTCTCTCTCTCTCTCTCTCTCTCTCTCTTCCTGTCTCTCACTCCATATACCCAGCGGTAACAAAGACGAGTTTTTTCTCTCTCTCTCTCTCTCTCTCTCTCTCTCTCTCTCTCTCTCGTTTTCTCTCTCTTTCTTTCGTAATTGCTCGGCAGTTAACGAATCTACCGACGCGGTCGCGATTCCTCTAATTCCTCCCGGATCCCGCGAAGCTGCGGAGCTTTATTTCTTTTCCTTCCATTTTTTTTCTCTCTTCACCTCGCTCCCTGCGAACAATCGGTCTGTTTCTCCGACTCCGATCATTTATAAGTCGACTCCACGATCAATCTGACGCACGATACTCTCGCTGTAATGAACATTCGCGTCAAGGAGCATTCTCATTTTATCTAGAATCCTTATCCGTGTCAATTTCCTCAGTAGAAATAAGATCAATGAATGTTTATCGCACATTTAGCTACAAATATTGCGGACCAAACCGTAATTGATTCGTTGTATAGAATTAATTTACTCGCTCTCACGTGGAAAAATCAGCTTCTCTTGGTCCGCTTGAAGCGTCAACTGTTCCGTTCATACTCCCTGCTTCTTGACAAATGTTGCGTGTGCCGTTGTACATTATTTTCTCGTTCCTTCGTTGGGTTTGGCGAGTTTTCTCGCGCGACAACGTCGACGCCTCTTTCACGATGAGAAGGGCGCAAAGGATGGAGTTAAAGCACGGAAATTTATGCGTTTCCCGTCACTTTGGTTCATTCGTACCGTCTCGATGAAAGTGTATATAACTTTGCTGTGTGCACTCTCGAGAGAGTAATCCGCCTCCATTTTCCTAGCGCGGGTGATGGATTAACCGCGAGCGAGCCAACAGCTGCTACATCGATTCCTCGTAATCCTTCGCGCAGTTCCCTCTTTCTCTCTAGTATTTACCATCCATTTCATTCTCGTCACATACGTGCAGGCCTGACTCACGGAAGGGCGTATCTGACGTCATTAGCTCGTAAAACGTGTTTGGCATGAGCCATTACGAATTTTCGGGATTTCGCCGCATGCGACAAGCATGCGCGTGCATTTCAATGTATTTTGCGTGTGCTCGCCCTCGGTTTACACGCGTTTCGCGCAAACCATTCGATCGTTTGCGAGCTCCATCAGCATGAGCAGCTGCAAAGTCGTCCGAGTAAAAGAGGCGCCATCCTTTTCTCAACTTCCACATCGTCTCCGTCGTTTCTCCGCTGCATTTTCCTCTTACTTCGCTGATTAATGCCCGCTTGATACTCATTTTCATCGAACGAGCCAACCAAGACTCCTCACGCTCTGTTCTCTCTCCTTCCTTTTCTCTCTCGAATTTTCGCGCTCTCCTGATTTTCTTGATTCCTGATTTCCCGAAAAACTCTGATTTTTTGGGAAAACTATTGGTAAAATTGTGTTCAGGGGAAAAAAATATATCGATATGAGGTTTAAAGAGACAAAAAATGAAAAAATTGTTTTTTCGCATTTTGGCCAAAATTGGATCTGTTCACTAAAATGGCTGTAGCTTTTTTTCTAGATATAATTCCGGTTTTTACTTGAACTCATTTTTTTCGAGATCTTTGAAGCTTCAAACTGCCGTTTGGTTCATCCAATTTGGATAGTTTTTCAATTTTTGGCAGATTTTTTAATGACCCCAATGTTCAATGACCCCTTTGAGTACGAAAAAAAAATAAATTTGGAATCCGTCAAACCCAAATAAAGTTATGAGCACTTGAAATTTCGCCATTTTTAGGTTTTTGAAAATTGGGCCAAGATTGAAAAAACAAAATCAATTTTGATCTTCTCTCATGTATTCATGAGAAAAAGCAAGGAAAAACTAAAAAATATATTTCTATACACTGTGTTCTTTTTGATATGCCTTTTTTTAGGAGGTGGTTCTGCCCATCGATACGAACATCTTTTTCTATGGGGACTTCTTTAAAAGCGTGAAAAAAATTCAACTGTTTCATACTAAATGTTATACCTACTCGATCCAAAATGTATGGAACACCTGAAATTTTTGTCACGATTTCAGAGGGATCCCCACAGCGTAGCTTTCACAAAAGTTCCGAAATTGGTTGGGAAAATGTCACTATTTTGTTCAGACGAAAAAGTCACTGTTATGTCACTATTTCTGTGTGCTCGGAACAGCGTGAATGGGTAAAATTCACCGGAAGTACGATAATTCCGAAGAAAGCTCGTGGAATCGTTTCAGCGCTGAACAAATAGTGGTGGGAATATAATTTTTCCTTCGGCCGCCCCAAAAACAGCGAAAAACCTTGAGCAACGTTCCAATTGAAGTTTTTTCGGACTGGAGAAAATTGAGATTGGATCACGAGCGCTTGTTATAAGCGAGAAAACGCACCCTTCGAGTTGGACGTATCTTTCGTTGAATCGTCGAGCTACCGTTCACCGGACTCGTAATTGGACCGCAATTAGCGATAAGCGGGGAAAGAGAGGGGAATTTTTTCTCATTCATCTTCGTCCAACATTTCCGGTCGTGTCATTCGCGCCGGCCTCTGCCCGAGTATCTCACTCTTGTCTGCCAGGCAATATATAAAACACGTCGACTTTTCTGCTCATAATAGACATATCATTATCGTACGATGTGTAATATATATATGCACGATTCGCGTGCTCGCGTGATTGTAGCATTACGTATCGGCGTGACTCTGAGAAACAATGTCGCGCACGTTTTTTTTTCTCCGTAATTCAGCGGCAAAACACAAAATTCGATCGTGATAATTACGTCTAACTATTTTTTTCATCCGTCATATTTTTTCCCATGATTATGCTACGTCCAATCATTGTTAATGCAAAAATAGGACAAAAATTGGATATTTAAAACGTTTCTCTTAATCGAAAAAAAATCACTTTTAAAAAATTACTTTTGGATTTAAAAGAACATTGCGTAAGGGGTTTGTTTAAAAAAATATATAAAAATAAAATGAATATTCGTTGACGTTCTAATTTTTCTAATTTTGCAGCTACTAACTTGAAATTTTTTGTTCAAATGTACGGCGTGACAAGAACGGTTGGTTTTGAATTTGAAAAGAGTCATTTGTCCAGTTCTGGGTTCAAAAAAATTTTTTTGAGTGACGTAAGAATTGTGCAAATTAGGAATTTCCATACTTCTTGACTACTTCGTCATTGAGCTTTATTGATGAAGCAATGGAAAAATTTCACATCTTCCTAATTTTATTTCCAAGCATAGGATTTAGGATTTAAAAAAAAACGGTTTTTAATTGCTCATATATGGCACAAAACGTGATTTTATTTCTCACTATCCAGAGAGGAATTTCTATAGCTCCGCATAAAGGAAAAGGAAAATTGCCGTGGCTTGAAAACATCTCAAGAAAGAAATTCCTCAATATGATATTCCTCAGTATGATGTAACAGTGACGTAGACTTGTAACATTTAAAAAACATTTTTACTCAATGGACACGAGCTTAATGGATTTCCCATTGAGTTTCCAGTCATTGGAAGAACTCTCCTCGACGATCTTGTCCTCTTCAATAACTTTGTGACTTTTCACGAGGGAGAAAAGATTCAAGAGCAGAAAAATAACTACGGAAATGTATAAATTCAATAAGCATCTAGAAAAATGTATATTTCATATTCTCTCTGCCACGTTGGTTACACACGACGAGCTCGATAAAAGAGAATCTAAATATCTGTCGCTGTCGCTCGCTCTTTCATCGTCTTATTCGTTACTTCTGTATCGCGAAACGGTCTCGACGATCATATATATATCTAAATATATATATATATCTAAATATACATGACGTCAGCATTCGCGGATATATAGCGTGTCCTGTCGTCGTTGAAGCACCGAGAATGCAAAATGCGTTCTCTATTGCTGTTCAAAGTCTCGCAGCACTTTGCTAAAGTTTCCAAGAGCGAGAGAGAACTGTCTCTCGCTCGAAAAGTTTCATACGTACGTATTTAACTTACCGTAAAGTGTACAGTTGAGGAAAGAGCAAGAAAGAACTCACGGATTCCATATATATGGGATATTCAAAGTGAACTCAATACTAACTTCCACCATTCTTGAATTTCCTACGAAATTCCATAATCTTCCAGTGGGTATTTTTTTGTAATTTTGTATTCAACAAAAATACCCCAATTTCTCAAAATCCAAAATTTAGACGTCACCAGCCAGAAAAAATTGTATTTTTTTCATTTTTAGATGTTCTAAATATTTCTTAAATATATTTTCTTTCCTGCGGAGAATTGTTCTTTTTTTCTAATTGGCGATATTCTTGCATTTTGTTTTTTTAAAATAATTTTATCAAACGAGACCGTCAATCGTTCAACAAGATGAAAGAAAGAATTAAAAAATCTACCAATGGTTGGTAAACAATTATCTAAAATTTTAAAAAAGAATTTTTTCTTTTCTTGGCACTTGTAAATAAAAGATACCAACCCCTTTGCTCACTCCTAACGATAACTTTTATATTTCCACATCGAAAAATTCATTGAAGTCATTTTAGGTCTGGGTGAAGTCTTGTTGTATTCTCAAATGTTCTAAAAAAAAATTTGTTATCCTTTTTTCTTGGAAAAATAAAAAATTTTCATCATGGTTTCCAACTCCAAAAAATTGGATACGAAATTTTGGTGTTTCTTGAGCTAGAATTTTTTTTAAAAGCACAGCGACTGTTTGAAAAAATTTGTAAAAAATCAACGATGATTATCAGTCTCTGCACAATCGCTGAAAAAAATCAGGAATTAAATCTGAGACTCGGAAAGGCCCGTGTACTCTCTGTAACCTGTCGTATATTATAAACTGTAACTTGTTAACTAGCATTTCGTTCATTTCTCATACTCCGTGCAAGAAATATAAAATATACCGGCGTACGAGTACTGTATACATTTACTATCTTTTAGTCGTGTAATAATGGCCGCAATGAATGAGACACGCACGAGAAAGCACCACGAATCTCGTGTAACCATAAATATATCATGAGTTATTCCACGTAGTATTTAAAAGAGTAAAGAGAAAAATAACAAACCTCATTCTAGGTTCGAATTTGCGTTTTTTTCCCCTTAAAGTTTTAACCCTTGTCCCTGGCACTGTAATCTTGTAATCCGCATCTTCAAGACAATTCAATAACAAAATTTTACAAAAAATTTCAAACAAAAAATTTTGCATCGTCTTGAAAAATTCCATGGCAAATCAGCAACGAGATTGAATAACTGGAGGGACAAAATTCATTCGAAAATGAAATTGAGCACCTCGTGTAATACGTTCTCGTGTAAAGTACACCATGAATATATTCATGAGAAAAAGATGGTCGTCGCTATCAGAGAATGAGAAGAACTAAAACAAGGCAGATGTTTTCTCTTCCTCTTCCTCTTATTTCTGATCCATCGAAAAAAATTCCAAAGTGACTATTTGTAATATCAACAACATGATCAGCGACAAATTCATATCCGATTTTCGGTATCAAGCACCAATTTTACGACTCGAGGCTTCCAACTTGCTCCAACATTATTTTTCCCTCCAAGAAATGTATTTTGATAAAATCGATTGCTTTTTTTCGCTTCATTTCGCTCATCCGTACATTTACACCTTAAATGCCGCGTCGTTCAGTCCTTGCCAGTTTTCTTCGCGTTTGGTCGTTAATTTTTTTTTTTTCATCCCTCTTGTTTGTTCTTTTCTTCTATCTTTTATCCGGCGTCAGTATCGTCGCTCCCCTCTTGTCGGAGTAAACTCTGCCGGATGACGAAGCCACTCTCTTCATCCTCTTCACACTCTTCCAATCTCTTATTCTCGTTCCACATACTCGATTATATCAGGGTGATGCAGAAAAAAAAATAATTTTCAAAAATTAACTAAAAATTGACCAAAGGTCAGCCCTTTAGAAAAATAATTATAATTTTTACTTCAAACCATAAATAATAATAACAATCAAATAATAAACCATATAAATAATCATTAAAGACGCATCGACAAATTCTTGTTCTATTTATTTATAAATAGGCAACAAAGAAATATTAAGAAATTAACAAATATTGTTCAGAATATTTGTAAAACAATTTTTTTAAAAAATTTTGTTTATCACCAGCGTACAGCATTGCTTTATACTATCTCCCCCCCCCCCCCCCTCGTTGTAAAACAATTTTTTTCCGCATGAAGAATGTCCGCTGTTCTTGCAAAATCTTTCTATTCTTTCATTCAGAATGCAGTGATATATGAATTCTATCGTATAAATGTTTTTTCCAGGCATCCATGATGAATCACCGCTCATTTTGAATAACAATTTTTTTTTACTTTGCCTTTTATATAAGGTTCCAGAAATATCAATGATTCCCTCCAATATCAATAATTCTCACTAATTTCTAGAAAAGTGATGATTTTCGCTATTTCATTGTTTTTTACTTTTCTTGCTCCAGGATTAGAAAAGCGGGAATACCATTTCTCTTTTGCATCACCCTATTATTCATGTACGAACGCCTCTTTCTTTGGGAGACACACGATGTTTCATCTCCCCTCGTTGCCGCACTTCACGGCTTCAGGATCCCTTTATATACCGGGTGTCGTTAAGAATCAACGTCGGGTCGTTAAATGCCACGAGCTACTGTCGTTTTATTATTACGCGAACACACACACATGCATATACGTGAATGCATGAAAACTGCAGGGTGGAATTTTTCTCGTAAATTGCTCTCTCTCTTTTTAGCACCGCAGTTCCATTGATTTTCTCTCCCCCGCACTCGAGCCTTTGATACATTTTTTTTATCCCACGTAGGGCTTCGAAACTTCTTTTTTTCGTGTTTAAGGGATTACATGGATTTCAAAGCTTAAAGCATATTTTCTCTATCTTTTTTAAAATAAATAAATTCTTTCATTCAATATTTTAAGCATATGGAAGGAAAACATTTGCACGATATTTTGTAAAATTTGAGGCCGTTCATTATTGAAATAAAAATTACATCGTCGATCTAATCAACCGACGATAACAATTAAATTCATGAAAATTCCTCTTTCGTGAATTCAAAGAGAATCATCGTGATTAGCAAGCGAGGGGAATTATGCAAAATTATGTAAATTTAATTATGCAACTATGGCTTTTGATTTATCGATTTACCGGCGTTTTCCTCCACCTCGAGAATTGGTCCTTCATATATAGCGGCGCTCCCGGTGGAATCGGATCTCTGCCCGAGGCCAAAACGACATTCCACTCGTTTGCTCCCTCTCTTTCTCTCTTTTTCTCGTGTCTTCTCAAGTTCGAAATGAAACGCCAGCTGCTGGTTCGAAAAAAAAATGTTGAAACGAGGATCAAAAAAAATGTGCCTCGCCGTTCGATCGGCGATGCTTGCGTGACGTTCATCGGATACGCAAACTTTGGACACTCGCTGATTCACACGCTTGTCGCGCGCGCGATTCTCCATCGATGATGAAAAATTTGCATTTTTCGATTGATCTTTTTAATTAATCGTCAAATTTCATCGAGGATTCATTCGCGAGGTTCAATTCGCCGTTTCTTTTTGTTCGCGATGTGACAATTATTCTTAGCAATGGCTTATCAGAATGATATGCTCAAATTTTTATAATACCGATGACAGAAAAAATGATTGTAAGAATAACAGAAACATTTTGAAATTCACAAGCATTTCTAGAAAAATTCAGAAATTTCCCAAAATCTGATAATCTCAATTAATTCTTGCGAAACTCGAAAAAAATGATATTTCATATTCAAATAAAAAAACGACAGAGCATTTTCGTTGCATTCCATCGATGCAAACTTCAACATCGTCGCATTCTCGTCTCTCTAATCCTTCTCGCTCGACTTCCCTCCTCGTTTGCCGCAGACAGTATCATCGAGGATACGGCTAATAGATCCTCAATTACAGCGATTATCTCGGGCAATTATTACTTGAAATTGAGATAGTCGAGGAGAGCGATTGAGCCGTGCGATACCATAGGCGAAATAATATACGTACATCGTGTTCCTCGGATCGTGAAGAATTTCTCGTACAGGCAGATTCATCCTCATGATATACGACGATTATTTCCTTACGCCGTGGAATTAATGTAGTCGAATCGCTTCATAACCTCGATGGGTCAACTTGTAAAAATCAAAATGGCGCAACTCGAACGAATGAGTGCGTTTTCGAGGCCTTTTGCTCCGAAGCTCGATCCCTCCGGAACGAGGGAAGAAATCCTCTTTCGAATGATGGATCGAACGCGATTTTCCTCAATTAAAAAGTAAAATCGATCACACGATTCTTTTGTGCATGACTTATCGATGTAAAATCTTAAATGCACATTACCCTCGTTTGTTTTTGCCTTTTTTTTAAATCTTGACTCGTCGTTTCTGGGATTGGTTTGTCGGTTTGAAGGAAATCGTGAATTTCACGTCGCCGGTAAATTAATTTTACAATTACAAGTGTGAAAACACATTTTTTATTGTCATTGAGATGTTTCATTGACATTTGTGCTGTCAGAATTTGGGTGTAAATTCTACAAAAGAGTAAATACCATTTTTAAGGGTTCCAAGAGTGCGTAAGCTTGAACCCTGAAAATAGGTTGGTTTTCAATATGGTTTTTCCGATTGAGATACAAAGTTTGGATTTCACACCTAAATGACTGCTAAGTTTGAGGCTTTTTTCAAGTATCGATGAGCAACGGAGTTATTTGTTAAACAAACTCTAAACTAGGGGCTATTCAAAGATAAATATAAAAAATGTATTTTTTGAAAATTACGGAAAGGCGAGAGGGTAGAAAAACAATGTGACCCTCTGAGAATCATCCCTTTTTAGTAAAACTAACGAAGATAAAATATTTGATGAAGAAAGCTTCGAGGTACTCAAATTTATGCTTTGATCCGCATTTCTTATGCAAATTCGCGACATCGCGAAACTTTGAACTAATCCTTTTTTTTGGTTTTTATTTTTTGCAGGACATGTCGGACGTTTGCGTCGGGACGAGCGTCGGGACGATCACGGAGCCCGAATGTTTGGGACCCTGTGAACCCGGCACATCGGTAACCTTGGAGGGTATCGTGTGGCACGAAACTGAAGGAGGTGAGGACCTATCACAGACTGATTTTCATTTATTTATTAATTTTTTAATAAATATTCCAATTATGTCAGGAGGTTTGGAAAAGGATTTCGAGTCCTTCCGGATAGTTTATTCATTCATACTCATTTGTTTCATTTGTATATTAAAGAAATACTGAAAAATCTGATAAAAATCACGAATATTGATAGTGAGGTCTCGATTGAACGAGGATTATTGGAAGATTATATAAAAATCATGGTCCCCCTCTCGTGTATCTATAAATATCGCTTCAACTAAATATTGTTTCAAACGTATAATTTACTTTTCGTTGTCTCTGTTAAAAAATAATTGAGGATGACTTTTTACATTTATGGATTCCCCATTAAAAAAAAGTAAATGGTTACGGTAAATCTGGCAATTTTGTCATTTTCATCCTTTGTCGATTTTCGGCGACTTTTATCACTTTTCTATCCTTCCTCTATATTTTCTAATTTCATAACTTGAGATTTGCTCGATTTTTTTTTCAGCAAACTATTCGATTATTACTATCCAAAATGGATTTAAAAAATGTCCTTAACGTTAAATCGAATGAGTAATTGAAAAAAAAACGGTCACAATAGGCGTCAGTCACAAAGACGGTGTTTGTGAATCGAAGAAAATTATTTTTCGATTCGACGTTTTTTTCACGAGAAGATCGCAAATTTATTTCCCCTTTGTCGTCGTTCTTGATAGTTAAATTTCACAAAGACCCTTACATACATCCAGGCGAAATATCCTTCAGTGATGACGAGGAATGAATAGAGGAAGGTGCGACGTCTGCTCTCTCGTACTTTCCGACATCTTTGTGCACATATAAATGCACATATATTTGCGTATACGCGGATTCTGAAAGAGCGATTGATTGAGCGAATGGTTGAAATTCCAGTGAAGTGGAAAAGTCGATCGTGAAGAAATTTCCATTCGTCTCGTGGCTCAATGAAAAATAGAGAGAAAAAGAGAAAAAGAGCGCGAGAGAGAAAGAGAGACATGAATGGAGCAAAGAAAGAAAAGATGAGAAAGTAGAAGAAATGTATATCGGAGTGAAAAGAGAGACGATAAAACGAGGACTGCGAGTTCACCTGCTTCGGATGAAAGGAACTTCTTCTTTATTATTACATTTCTTTATCATTACCCTTCAAAGAAATAGCTTATTTTTCTCCCTTTCTCGTGCAACTTCCTCTCGTTCTAGCATACATTTGAATGAGAAATGAATTTTACGTCTCTCGAAAAACCAGCTGTGAAGGAGAAAGAGCGATCTGCACTTTGCAATCATTCTAAATCTCATCGAGGAACTTCCCTGCGCAGTCTCTTCTTCAACTTTGGACACGCAGGTGCTCACTTTCCGCCTTTAAAAGCAAGGAAAAAAGTAAATCAAAGACCTCGAGAAAATGATATTAAAAATTCTGCAAATTGAAAACTGCCACATTGCTTCCTGGATCTATTTTCATATTTCGCAAAACCTACTTTATGATCTGGTAAAAAATACTTGGATCTAAAAAATCTACTTTAATTGAATCGAAATTTTGTCGGACCGGCGCCGGCGCCAATTTAATTATTCCCGTTAATTAGAATCCAATTGGCGAATACGTTTTCTCATCGAAAATGATTGAATATACCTAATAATTCATCGCAATTAATATTCTCCGTTATCAAGGATTGACTTTAATGAAGCGCTCCAGAGTGAATTTCCAATAACGGGAGATTATTTATTTTAAGCCGAGTGAATGAGACGACGAGAAGGAGTCCTGAGAGGTAACACGAAGAGCCTTAATCCCGGCGCTTTAACGCGTTACCATTTCATTTGACTCGAAACCTCTTTAGGAGTTCTTCCCTGCAACTTTTTCCTCTTTTTTTCTCTCAACGTGCAAAAAGCACAGCGATCACTCGCGAAAGACGCTCCTTGGCTGAACTCTCAAGTATAGACGGCTTATCCTTCTCACTGGCGATTTTCATCGGTTTTTTGATCTCGCTTTCTCTCTTCATTTCTGTAGGGGGAAATCTGAGGAAAATCTTCACGATCCTGCGCCAGCCAAGTTGCAAAATATGCTGGATTTCTTCCCAGCCCAATTCCAAGATGAGCAGCATTTTAAGGGGAGGTTCTTTTCTCCTTTCCAGATAGAGATAGAGCTAAGAAACTCAGCACATTTTTATCGAAAAGAACGTCATGGAATACAAAAAAAAATGGTTTAAGGAATTTAGTTAAACTCAGCTTCATCGTCCCCTTAAGGCTATCGTTCTCCAGGAATGAGGAAGGAAAATTCACGCATCATTATTTTTACGGAGGAAATCACTGATTTGATACAAATACATTTGAACAAAAAAAAATGTTGATGAAAAAAAGTAAAAATGACTTCGCGATTTTAGCACATTTTTTAAAAGTTCTTTTTGAGGTCGAAATATGTGTATGTCTGTATATTTTGTACACTATTCATAAAAATGAACACCTGGTATCGCGTCATCGATGGAAACGTTTTTATAGCCTCTCAAAAATTTACGATCTTCACTGTATAAATATCCGCTATAATTTTTCTTCACTCCGCTGTTCGTGCATATTTTTCCCTCGTGAAAAACGTGTTCGACAAGGTCATTATCGTCATCACAATTATCGATATTCCGCTTCGATGAGTACAGAAAAAATAGCGAAAATAAAATTGCCAATGTTTATAGCTCAGCTGATGTCCTTCGCAAAAAAGAATGCGTCTAAAAAGTAATCGTTTCATTTTAATTTTCTTTTTGATCATATTCCACGATTCTACATTTATGGACGAAGCTCCAAAAGGTTATTTTTGTTTCAGAAAACATTCAAAAATCTTAAAAACTCTGCTCAGGTCCTTTTTGCAATTCCTACATCTTTCCAACAAAAACAATATTGTTGAAAAGAGAGTGGATTCCTAAAAAAATGTTTTTAAAAAATTGTTTGTCAGAAATTTATCTTCCACATTGTGACGCAGAGAGTGATGATGCGTTGGCAAGTTTTCACGAATGAGATTTCATCTCGATAGAGAATGCGAACACGATGGTTCAACTTATCAAAATCAGCACGAGCTAAATTCTACGAGGGATTTTCGTTTCGAAACTATGGCGTCAAAACTCACTGAGTTCTCATCGTATTTCGGTGATAGAGAAAACACGTTGTGGAACTCTTATCCGACTACATCCATAAATTCCACCCACACGTATGCATTTCTATACACATATATGTATATAAATACATTCATATGTGTACGAACAGCTATAAATATAGCGTAACAGATCTGGAGCGATTTTCGCCATTTCCCGTTTATAGTTTTTCTGCGTCATCGCTATATTCTCGGGTTGCCCGTGTCGAAGGAGCAAAAGAGTCTTATAGCCGAAGTCTTGTACTCGCGAGTTGCACACATAGGGGTGAGAAAAGGAGTAGAATCGTCGGATACTCGGATCACGAAGACGCTGGTGGTGATGAAGGCGATATGTGATCGTGAAAAGAGATCGAAGAAGCTTCGTTGCTATAGGAATCGCGAGCTTATATCTATATACAAAGAGAGGACGATGGGAAAGCATAAAGTACGCCGAGAAAATAGGGGTATGTGTGTACAGGGGTGGTTGGTTATCGATCTCTCTCCTTTTCCCATATATTCGCTGTCATCTTTGCTTCTTTCGTCGTATCTTTCATCCTCTTCAGGATTGATATTGCCAGGATGGCTCTAACGCTCAACAACATACAGACTCATGTATGTAGAATGAAAAGAGCTTCATCCCTCGCACCCCCATTCTCACAACGTTTAATGTCCAATAATCCTCGGGACCTCAAAAATACGCGAAAAAATGAGAGCCACGAGCTTCTACATACCTTCAGGACAATATTTGTCAAAAATCGGATATGCAACTTTGATTCAGTTAATTCCATTGTAGGGTGCATTTAATAATAGGGCAGGAAGAGGGATGAAAGAGAGAGAGTTTTCACAATTTCGTTTTTCCCGCGTCGCGCACACGCTTCCCTCTAGCGGCCGACAACTGAAACCGCTCCCAGATGGCGCTCTCCCGTGACCAATTCTTATTCCGCCATTGCCGATGTGAACAGCTGTGATCACTTCTCACTTTTCTTCCGCATTTCTCACGAACGTATAACGAATGTATATCGTTATACGTGCTTCCACACTTCGAATCACGATCCTTTGTACATTTATATTTATATACGTACTTTTCAGCGCTGCTCATTTTGTGTAGCGGTGCAATTCAAAGACGCCTTTTATTATTTTTTTTTTCTTCTTCTTTCTCGTCGTTTATCGTCTCGAATAAGCGGCTACGAGGCCGTGAACTCTCGAGAGCCATTTCGTCCAATTCGGCCGCTGAATATAAAACCACGCTGTGCAAAGCGTCGATGTTAGGTGCGGAGGTTGAAGGAGGAAACAAAAAAGAAAAGAAAAAACGAAAAAAAAGAGCTCGGAATCGTTGATGAAACGAGGACCAATTCATTCATCCGAGGAACCCGACGACGTATGTTCTCTCGCTTCCTCCCTCGTCGCACCGAATTCCCGTCCCAAAAGATATCTCGTGAAAGGAAAAACGTGGGTGTGCGCGTACATCGCGTCTGTATATACATTTTTATAGTATCCCGTGCAATCAAGAGCTTCGCGGAACGAGCTTTTTACGAGGAGAGAAGAATACATAAACACACCCTTTCGCCATCTTTGTTTTATCCTTCATTCTGGATTTGGGTTTAGGGTCTAGGTCTAGAATTTTTAAAAAGTCAATATTTTTTTTGTATAATCTTAAAGTTTAGACCTTTAAGAATATATCCTCGAAAGGAAATTCACATTCACTAGCTTATAACTTATTTAATTTTTTTTTTCTTCAATTTTGTTTGTTTTCATCGAGCTCGACAAAGCGCTCAAAATATATGTCTTTAAATCAGAATACCGCCTTAACTTTTTTGCGTAATTTTTCGTTGCTCGCTGACAGGCGCGAGCTTTCGTCATCCTCTCGGTCTTTTCTTTTTCGTTTTAAACCTTCCATCAACTTGAAACTCCCTGATTGCTCTCGAGGCTCGCTGTTTCTGCCTGTTTCTCTCAGTTAGGATACAGACGGTGGGGGAGTGAGAACACCTACGTCATCCCCTGGCTCGGGGCCAGGCCACTCTTGTGAGCGAGTCTCGCTTTGAGTGTAGTACGGGATATACATAGAACGATATACGAAATGCAGAGATTGGAGAGAGAGAGAGAGAGAGAGAGAGAGAGAGAGAGAGAGAGAGAGAGAGAGAGAGAGAGAGAGAGAGAGAGAGAGAGAGAGAGAGAGAGACAGGAAGAGGAGGGGGCCGAGGAGGGGGGGGGGTGAGGAGAGGAGAGAAAAGGAGAGAGGGCCTTCTGTTCTGTACTCTATGCTGATGCTTCGTATGTCTATGTGCAATGCCTCAATGCTTCATAGCCCTTACGTGTACACCGTGCTTGAGTGTACTCTCCTCGAAGCACCCTCCGAGTGTCCCCGAATGTCGTATACCTCTCCAAATACAACCGGAGCAAACCTCTTCTCCCTCTTGCTCTCGCTCTCTCAATTTACTCGCTCTTCCATCTCTCTGCATTCTCTCGTATCCCTCGGGTGTTTGCACGGAAGCATCTGCACTGTACCGCTGTTCGGATTATCCTCCGACACAAACGAAATTGTGAAAAAAAACTGCCAAATCGCTTTCATCTCAATCCCTCGAAACGACATTGTATATTTAACTCGTTGAACCTCGACAATTGTTGTTTCTTCCTCATCATGGTGGAAACTTATTCTTCTGCTCCATTTTTTCATATTTTCTCGACTTGAATTTTTTTTGTTATTCAATACTTGATAAATTGTCAATAATTTATTAATTAGTATTAATAATTTTAGGGATATCGGTTATTTTTCAAAAAATTTTCTTTGAAGTAAAACCTGATACAAAGCTTCTTCTTTAAAAGAGCAAAGATAAATATTGATCCGTTATCAATCAATGGGATATCAATGGGATTTTGGGTCTCTCGATACTTCCGTTGGCACTTTCTCAGTTGGAAGAGTCCCTTGAGAGCGCGTGTTACGATCCTTATCGAAAAAGCTCGAAGCTTCGATTCGCACATTGAAGCCTCCTTTTCGTGGCGTTATGATACCACATATGAAACGATATCTCTCTGCCTTTGATACTTGCAAATTCGAGCTCCGCGCCTACGACTTCCGGAGACTGATGTAGGGATGCACGATTTCGTGTTCGAAAAGACTAACCGGAGTATCTACTCACGGCTATCTCGTTTCTATTGTATATTTTCTGTATCATCCGAGGGTGAACATTTTCACGGCCTGCTCCTTTTTTTCTTTTCACTTTTGTAACTTCATTTCATAGTTTCGCCTCCCCCACTTCGTTGAGAATTTCTAAATTGCAAGATCTTTGTTTCTCCTTTCCATCGCCAAATTTTCAATGACACTCGAATCACTCGTTGTGTAATTTATTGGAGTTAAAAAAAAATTGATTTTTTTAAATGAGCACCAATGAGCATCGTAAATGGATAGTCGAACGATTGATCTTGTCTATATATGGGTCAAAACGCCAATTATGGACGTCGGATCCGGCCTCACCCCCTCAGATCTTTTCGCATTTTTGTTAGCTGAAAGTCCTCATTGAAAAACACATTCCCTAATTTTTTCAATATTTCTTTCGAAAAGCTGAGACAATTTTACATGGAATATGTATTTTCCGAGATGGGTTCTCCATAAACATACGAGAAATGAATGAATGAACAAAAATTGATTTTATTCATTTTTGTTTGCCATCTTCCGTTAGGATAAATTTTTTTTGAAAAAATACGTTTTTTGAGTAAAAAAAGTCTCAGCTGTTCAAAAAATATATTGCTTTTCCGATAATGCCTGTGAAAAGCTCTAAAAATCGAGTTTTTAATCTTGAAAGCTGTTTTTTAGCCATCGCCCGTATTTTAATTTTTTTTTCCATGTTTTTTTTTGAAAAGCTGAGAAAATTTTACACAACATTTGTCATTTAGGAGGTCGGTTCTAAATAAACATACGAGAAACATACGAGAAAATTAATTAAAAAGTGTTTATTAATTTATTTCTCGTGTGTTTATTTAGAACCCACCTTGAAAATGACATATGTTGTGTAAAATTTTCTCAGCTTTTCGAAAAAAATATGGAAAAATTTTCAAAATACGGGCCATGGCTAAAAAACAGCTTTTTAGATTTAAAACTCGATTTTGAGAGCTTTTCACAGGCATTATCGGAAATATATATTATATATATATATATAAATCAAGAAATATTTTTTTTGGAAAGCTGAGACTTTTTTACTCAAAAAATGTATTTTTTCAAAAAAAATTTATCATAACGCAAGATGACAAAAAAAAATTAATAAAATCAATTTTTATTCATTCATTCATTTCTCGTATGTTTATGGAGAACCCATCTCGGAAAATGCATAATGCATGTAAAATTGTCTCAGCTTTTCGAAAAAAATATTGAAAAAATTTTCAAAATTTGGGCAACGGCCAAAAAACAGCTTTTTAGACTTTAAGCTCAATTTTAAGAGCTTTTCAAGTGCATAAAGAAAAAAAACAATATTTTTTTTGAAAAGCTGAGACTTTTTCACGCAAAAAACCTATTTTTTGAAATTTTTTTTTATTGTGGTGGAAGATGGCAGGTCATAATGAATAAAACGAAAATTGTAAAACTAGACGGAATACCCCATGTAATAACTGCAAAAATTAAAGAGGAAAAAATCCGGAAAAATTGGGGAATGTGTTTTTCAATGAGGCCTTTCAGCTAAAAAAATGCGAAAAGATCTGGGGGGGTGAGGCCGCATCCGACGTCCATAATTGGCGTTTTGACCCATATACACTCGATACATTCAATGTACATTCAATAGTCGTTTGAATACTGCATTCACATATGTATATGGGTCATTCCATGTCAAGTCGACCTATAGTTGGACTCGACCCCTTGCAGTTTCGATGAAATTTGGTCGGAAGTTTTCTTTTATCATAAAACGAAGTTTTACCAAATAATAAAAATAAAAATTTATTGTTTGGAACTCAAAATTTGTGAATTTTTTCAGTTTTTAAGTTTATTTTTTAAATATCTCGAAAACTATTCTAGTTACGAAAAAATTGTTCTGTATTCGTCTTCAAGAGTATACTTGGGGCTCCGAAAAAAAAATGTCGAAAAAATATTTTGAAAAATATTGGATTTGGAGATTGTTGAATTTTTAAAAATCGTGAAAATCGAGAATCAATATTAAATTTTGTTTTCAATTTATTTTTATATAATACCTTGTACTGATTTTAAAAGATCCTGAAATTTTCAGAATTGCGTTTAATTTTTTTTTTTTAAATATGAATTTTTGAATTTTGGTGAAAAATTATTTTTTTTACCTCCAAGTTGAGTTAAGTTGAGCAATCATGTAATTTTGTAATTTTTTAGCAGTAAAAATGACATGATTGCATAACTTTAATTAACTTAGAGGTCAACAAAATTTTTTTTTTACAAAAATTCATATTTTTGAAAGAAACAAAAAATTTAATTCTAAAAATTTCAGGATCTTTTAAGATCAGTACAAGGTATTATATGAAAAAAAATGGAACCAAAAATTTAATGTCGATCGTAGATTTTCACGATTTTGAAAAATTCATAATTCTCCAAATTCAGTATTTTCAAAATTTTCGTATCGAAATAGTCTTTTTTTCGCAGTCCCAAGTATACTCTTTCAGACGACCCCACAATAATTTTTTCGTAACTATAATAGTTTCGAAGATATTTAAAAAATAAACTCGAAAAATTGAAAAAAAATCGTGAAATTTTGAATTTTGCATAACTTTCGAAATTTTTTTTTAAAATTACTTTCCTTTGGTAGAACTTCGTTTCATGATAAAAGAAAACTTCTGACCAAATTGAATCGAAATTGAAAGGGATCGGTTCCAACTACTGGTCGATTGGACATGGAATTACCCATATATTTATGGATTATCAGAAATACGCTAAATGTCGAATTAATGATTCATAGAGAACCTAGTTTGACACAGAGTGAAATACTTTGCTCGCAAATTCAATGCGGCCACAGGGGATTATGGAAATCAAAGGTGTACCTGTTTTAACGTTTTGGTGTCTCTCTCTTTTTGCCCCCTCTCTTATTCAACAGCTTGTATATATGTTTACAGAGAGACACCCGCATACGGAAATCGATATCTCTCGTCTGGCTCTCGGGGTCGCGCACAGCCACCCACTCATCCAGGCAAACGTGTAACACACAAACATGCACCGTGCAAACTCTCGGATATTTCCCGGCTAATATTACGAGCGAGAAGAAAATCCTCGAGCCATTGTGTTCTCGATTCATTTCACAGAACGGATATTCATATTTTATTTTACAATTTCAATGTACATCATATTGAGATATCGATTGGCCGCCCTTTTTGCCTAGTAACTTATTGCATCCCCATAAGTCATATCCAATAGTCATCAAGGATTCCGTTCAATGGTAGAATATTTAAAAATTGGGCGATACCTTCGTAATGAGAAAAGATTTTTTTAAAATTTACATTCACAATTCGAAAACTTACCGACAATTACTATTTGGGACGTACTAATTCTGTTGCAGGTGTATTGGTCGTGAACGTAACGTGGAGGGGTAAAACATACGTCGGTACATTGTTGGATTGTACGAGACACGACTGGGCGCCACCGCGTTTCTGTGATTCACCGACGAGCGATTTGGACGCGAGAACTCCCAAGGGACGAGGGAAACGTGGTCGCGCAGCGGCAAACTCGACGCCCGGCAACGATCTCAGTAATTTTACGGAAACCCGGAGTTCCGTTCACAGTAAGCTAAGAAATGGCGGGGCAAAGGGACGTCGCGGTGCGGCGCAAGGTTCGCCAGCGGCGAGTCCGAGTCCAGCTGCGTTCGTATCACCAAGACCGGATCCAGCGGCGAAGAGGAAGTCTCGGGGTCTCGAGGAGGAAGAAAAGAGCAAAAGAAGAGCTCCACCGCCGACACCGCCTAGCGGCTCACCACCGGCGAGTCCGGTTCTTCTCGAATGCCCGGAGCCGAATTGCAGCAAAAAGTACAAACACATAAACGGTCTCAAGTATCATCAGAGTCACGCGCATGGCTCGGCTGACGACGAAGACACGAAGGAGGGTATAACGAGTATGTCGGAGAACGATGAGAGCAACATCGAGGCACCGAGTCCAGCGACACCGGTTAAATCACCGATCGACAAAACCGAGGGTACACCCGTCAGAGCGACGAGTCCGGCTGCCAATTCGTTACCACCGGCGACACCTCCACCGCCGCCTCGCGTGCCATCCCCAACGGCTGATCCTCCAATTTCATTGTTAACCGACAAGCCTAACAATATCGTAAAACCGGGTGTACTGAGATTCGCTCAGGAAGATCTACCGGTGCCTACGGTCGTTCCTCCTATTCCCGCTGCTGTCTCGCCAGTTGTCGCCAACAACACCCCTATTGTCACACCAGTTCCAACGACGATACCGCCACAGCAACAGGCACCCCCGCCACAGCAAACACCCCCGCAACAACCAATACAACAACAAGAGGTACAACAACCACCGATACCGCAATCGCAACCACCAATACCTCAATCGCAACCGCCAATACCGCAACAGCAACCGATACAACCACTAATACCGCAACAGCAATCGATACAACCATCGCCACAACAACAACAGCCATCGCCCCAACAACAGGAACAACAATCGCAGCAACAACGACCTCAGACACAGATCCAAGCACAGTCGAGAACGGTACAGCAAGTCGCACCGACGAATCCACGACCTCAAAGTCCGAGTCCTCATACGAGTCAATCACCGAGGCCAGTGCCGCCGCCACCCCATCCGTGCACGAGCATTCCACAACCATTGAACATACCTCAACCTCCGCAACCTACGCAAGCTGCCGTCGCGGCGGCTCATCAAGCACAACAAAATCCTCTGCTTCAAATTTCGCAGCAGGTTCAACAACAGCCTCAAGCATTGACCGTGCATCAGCCACAACCACTCCAGGCGATTCCCCAGTTACAATTGCCGCAGCAACAATTGCCACCGGCTCATCAATTACAACCTCTTCAACATCATGTTCAGACATCCATCGGTCAACCAGCGCCCGCTCACGTGGTCCACCAGCCTATTCTACCGCCGCACAGTTTACAGTCGATGCAGCATCCTGGCTTACAGGGTCTCTCTACTCAAATATCGCAGCCTCTGAGCTTGCAAAATTCTGCTGCCGCGGTCGTGCATCCTGTGGCGACTGTACAGTCGCACATACAATCCTACCCGAGTGTCGCTGTACACCCTAAAATGCCGCAATTCAAGGTTAAACCGACAGCGGCGTTAATGCCGGAGCAAGATAAGAGCAAGGATCCTCGCTCGAAATCGGGCTTCAAGAAGAAATCGCGAAAATCACCGGGTAGCAGTCCCCATCCTTCGCCATTCGAGACACCGATCGTCGATTCAGCGAGGGAGGACGTACAGAGTCCGGCTTATTCGGATATATCCGACGACGCTGCGCCGGTTCTCGAGGCCGAGGCCGCTGACAAAGTCAAACACGGTCATGAGAAGGACATCAAGCCAAGTCCGCAGGCACATTTACCGACGCACTTTAGCATGTATCCTTACGGTTACGGACAACCGCCGTATCTCGTGCCGAGCGTGCAGGACAGTCAGGTAGATCAAAAACCGAGTGATCTCACGCCTAAGCAGGAAACAAAGCCGTTGAACATACCGCAGATGCCTTCGATAACGAGCCTGCAGAATGTCGAGAAAGAGAAAAAGGAATTGAGTCAGCCGCTACCGGGAAATCCGTATTATCGTAGCGGTCTCTCGGGTTACATATCCCCGAGGTATCAGGCTTATCAGCAACAGATGTCCGAACAACGGCAGGTCCAACATCAACAGAGTCATCAGCATCAACAGCAGAATCAACCGAATCAACCGATCGAGGATCCGCATGAGCTAAAGACAAAGATCAAACAGGAGCCATACTCGCAACTGACTGTTATGAAGGACAAGCAGCACGAGAATCATCAAATATTGAAAGAGAGCATAGACCTCAAGAGTCAAATGTCTCCGTATCATGTTTATCATGGTTTTCAGAGTCAGCATGGTCCACCATTACCGCCCCCGAATCCTGTACAGGACGATCGAAGGTATTACTTGTATCCGGGTGAACAGAGACGCAAGGAGGAGCCACCTAAACAGCAACAACAGGCGAAACCACCGCCTCCGAGTCCAAAGCATCAGCCAAAACAGGAGAAGGCTCAGGATCTTGGTAAGAGCGAGGATTCGAAGAACAAGCAGGAAGGCGTTAAACCGACGATGGAGACACAGGGTCCACCGCCCCCTCCGACATCGCAATACGCTTACATACATTCGGGTTACATGCCACCTCAGCATTACGGTGGTTTACCCTTTGATCCGAGTCATCCGGTTTATCGCGGTCTCAGCCCGATGCTTGTACCTGGACCCTATTCCGGAAATCCTTATCTTCATCAATTGCCGAGGTATCACGCACCCGAGGATCTCAGTAGACCACCCGGCAAGGCTCTCGATCTGCTTCAGCATCATGCGAATCAGTATTATTCGGCACACAAGATACACGAACTTCAGGAACGCGCGCTCAAGTCGCCGACACCAAAAACATCATCCTCGTCGGCGAGTCCATCGGCCGCTGGTACCACACCCGCGAGACCTCCCAGTGGTCCACCCAACTCGGCGCCTGCTCCTGGACTACCTCCCGGACCCGGACAACATCCAGGCAAACAGCAACAGGTATCAGGGATCAATCAACAACAGCAACAGGCAACTGTCGACGGTGGTGTCGGGGGTCTTGGAAAGGACAACAGATCACCGCCTCCACAGAGGCACGTTCACACTCATCATCATACTCACGTTGGGCTCGGTTATCCTCTATTGACGGGACAATACCCCGCGCCCTACGGAGGTAAGCCCCTCGTCAGACCCTGACAGTAAGGCTACCGGCGATCCACGGCTCCACAACTCGGTGAATAAAAATTAAATTAGCGCGAGATTAACAGAGAAACTAACGATCACAATCGACATCGACGGATTGTCAATGATCACGAATGAATAAATGAACGATCGTCGATCGGTATTATACAAATGGCCGTCGATGCCCCTCTTCACATTCGTCGCGATAACGCGTCATGAAAACACACGTTCGATCTCAAACGAATGAACAATAAAAGTTCGCGATCTTTAGGCTCTATGACGAGTGCGCGTGTGAAAAAAAATCAAACACTCGGAGGAATAAATCCCTGTTGGATTTCCCCCATTCTCCAGATTCCGGACAAAAAAAGCTCGCTGAAGAGCAGCGACAGTTGTCTTTGTGAGATGAGGAGAAACGATATTCCCGAGTTGTGCGTGTTTTTTTTTGCGAGGAATGACGAAAGAACTTAAAAAATTTATGCATCGACGACACGTTCGTTCATTCGACTGCGCGGATTATCGAAGTTTGAGCGAAACTCGCATGTAAGGTCTCTCTTGTTTTTGTTAAATTTTTTTTTACTATCCCAACGAGATTCGACGACGAAACGAAGAAGAAAAAGTAGAAAAGAAACAGCCGCGAGTCGTTTGTACGACGTCATTTTTTGTATACACGAGAATTTCGCGAAAGAAATCTCACCACGAGTACGTTCGAATGGTTTTTTTTTGTTGTTTTTTTTTCTTGCTAAGTATTCGTCGTCGTTGTCTCCTCATCTCGCTAATTCTAGTCGAATCGCGATTAATCGAGTCACGGTAAAAAAAAAGAAAAATTATTTTACTCAACGACGCGGACGAACATTGCGTTCGGAAGGTTCCTTCACCCACCCTCGACTTTCCTAAATCGCGAGATGCGTTTTTGGCCTAAAGAAGAAGATGGAATCGACGGATATTTGATTCCCTCGGGGTTTTCATTTAATTTTCACGTAAAGATTAATTCGATCGTCCGGAAGACGTTCGAAAATCAACTACGTGCCGTGACAGGGCTTCGTTCCGAGATTAAGCGAGTTTCGTGAATTATTCACTGAAATTTCTTTGGTGAAATTTGTTTTTTTGTTATAAATAATACAAAGACGATGCGCGATTGAGAGGAATATGAAACCAGGGCATTCATTGCATGCGTGGATTTTACTCGATCACGGTTGATCGTGTTGAAACGGAAAACAAATGAAAAACGAAATGAAGACCGGTAAAGCAAAATAACGAAAACCTTTCGAGTTGCGTGAAAACGACGAGAATGGGGAAAGAAAAGAAAAAGGCGCGGATTTAGTTAGGGGCGTTACTCTCGTGGCGCTTGATCGGATAGCTTAGAACTTTAGGTTAGTTCAGACTGTGATAATTATTTATCGTGCTTCTTTTTCCGAACGTATGAAAGAAAAAACAATTAAACAAACCGGAACAAAAAGGAATAGGACGAACTATCTCTCGGTGATGATGACGTCCAAGAGACAGAGAGACATCCTTGTAACGAATAATATATGAGTGCGTGCGTGTGTGAATGTCAATATCGTCTGCAACGTTCGCGGTAGACGACTTTAATGAATATTGATCAAAACACGAGTGACATAGCTCGTGGGACTCTCGCAGTCTTCCACGCTCTATCCTGTAACGATCAGACGTGCATGAACGCGTAATAGTATAGGAAGATGTGAAATAAAAGTTGGCAAGAAAGAAATTCAACATAGATTCAAATTTTTATTTCTTGATGTCGTCACTGGTAATAATGAGACTTTCTCATTACTCGCAATTCAAACGACCAAGAGGATCTTATTGTACAGACAAATCACTGCCAGGTTTTTCCCCGAAACGGGGAATACCCCAAAACACGATTCTCTATTGAAAAGCGGAATAAAATTGGAAAAGGAAAATCGAAAGAAATCGCTTCTCCGTATAGCCGTTCACATATCCACTCGGATCTCTCTTTATCGATGTGATGACTTTAGGTGATCGTAGATCGTTTCTTATAGCTCCGTTATTCGATTGTCAATGTGGTCGTAGATCCGCCCAACCGCTTTACAATTTCTGAGAAATCGATGAGGAGGTCCGATCTCAATTATCGCAATTTTTTTCATTATCCTCGCATTTCTCGTTCGCCATCTCGATTTGTCGTTCCCTTAATCTCGTTTCCTCCGCTATCGGTTGACGAGCAACTGGAGTTACGTGGGGCCATTTGCTTTTGTTTCACATTCACATTATTGTATCTGTGTATATATTTTTTTCAAATGAAGCTGGTGAGATCGCTGATCGCGTTAAGTGTCAAGTTACGCTGATCAATATAGATAATTCTGACGTTTAATCCATTTTTCGATCAAAGGTGTTGCTTGATAAATTTCTAGTGAATTTTCAATAAATAGTAACTTCTTCTGACTCATTGTTCTCATTGCTTGATTATCGAACTTGAACCGCTTCATTTGATTTTTGAACATTTAAATTTTTTAATTACATTACCAATCATTCGTTAGTCCGTGTTAAATAAAATCGGTATTTGTTGCAGCGGCAGTGCTGGCGAGTCAGCAGGCCGCCGCGGTAGCTGCCTCGGTGATATCGCCTTTTCCGCCCAAGTGACCCACGGCCCCAGTCGCTCCCGTACCTATCGCCGGTAACTCCGTCGCACAAACCCATCACAATCATCCGGCCACGAACGTTGGAAGCGCAGGCCACTTGCACGGCAATAACGGCGGCAGGCAGCCTTAGGAGGAAACGAGAAGACGAAAATTCGAAGATTACGGAATTATGAACCGACAAAAAAATCCGAAATAATCAACAAAATTCTTTGTTTTCGTTTTGAAACCGTGCCGCAGTGGTGGCGCTCTCACGCGGGAGCGTGGGTGAAGCTCACGCTGATGCGCGATGTCTCTTGGCGTTGAAACTTTGAACCAAAGGAACTTGTAAAATGAGAACATTCGTAAGATCATTACGAGAACTGGTGAATTGAAAATAATAATCGAAATGGGAAAAGAGACGAATCTTGGTGGTTAACGAGAAGAGGGAAATTTGTGGACGATAGTGAAATTCTACGCGACGGATTATTGTTTCTTTTTATTCTCGGAAACAGTGAAAAAAATACAATGACGGAAGTGCAGTGGAGCGCTTGAGATGATAAATTGATACAGAGTCGAAGTTGTGAGAGAGATTTTTAACGGAGTATTTCGAATAGAGAGCAAACGGGACCAGTGAGGAAAATTCCAAAGGCTCTTACCGTAGAAAGATTTCATTCGAAATAGGACGATACGGACGATAGGCGTCGGCACAATTTGTGATACGTTCCTTCCATACGTCAAAATTCCTTTCTAAATCCTGCTTCTTCGATTCTTTTGTATTTTTCACTTCCAATTGTACGTTTCGCGTCAGAGTGGTTGCGTCGACTCGAGCGATAAAATTGATGTTTCAATCGAATGCGAAACGAGCAACGATCGGTAGTCCGAAATGTCATTTCGAGACTCCGATCGAAGACTAATGAAAAAACAAAAAGAAATCATGGATAGAAATTAATTTTTAATAAAGAGCACGACCATTCGTTAACGATAATTGTATGAATACTCCTGTATCGACTTCGTAGACGTAATTGGAAAAGAAACAGAAAAACAAGAGGTCAGGCGTCCTCGGTGTAATAAAATAAATAATGTCGCGAATCCTTCTCCATGTATATACTGTAATTAACGACGAGATACGTTATAGTATATAAATATATATATAAATATAAATATATATATTGTATGTAAATGTAAACATTTAATTGTAGTTAAAATTAAGAATTGTAATACGGAAATAATTGTAATTAAGGGCGTCACGTGTGTGCACACTTGTCCCCCTTAAGCGTGACGTTGTTCCACAGAGATCTCGACGACTGGGGAGGGGGAGGAGGATATAGACTTGGAAGGGAGGACAAAAGTTATGATCCTAATATTTCCGGCATTTCTGATAAATTCACCAAGTCGCCAAATGAATTATCCGAACGATAGAGTAAAAAAAAAAGAAACAATTTTCAAACAAACAAAAAACGGGTCCTCGACAACCGATGACGATACAAGCGTAACACTGGATTCGCATTGGCGAACCTCGCTAGACTGAAACTCACGGGACGTAAGATAAAATTCTTGGCGCAAAATCGCACTCGCACCTCCGTATTAAAGTGCCAATTTTAATTCGTCGCTGGGCGCGAGCGCGATTTACGAAGAAAAAAGAATAATCATCTGCGTCATCGTGGGTTGACACAAAGTGAAATTTTGTCCTAAGTGTAAGAGAGCATGGTAGCTTTGCGAGAATTGAAACGAATGAACGTTTGCGGATGCATGAGTGATGATGGTGTGACCGGAGTTAAAGAGGTAAACGTTTGAGATACGATAGTAATTGACTGTCCGAATCAGTGTATTTTATTGTAAAGAGTGTAATTGCAGACTTCGATTTTTGTAGAGAACGAAAAAAAGGAAAAAAATCAACGCGTAAATTTGCTGAATCTATCATCTAGATGAAGAAATAAATTTTAATTATGTAACGATATAATTACCGGTAAACGATATATAAAGTATATATGAAAAGGATATTTCGTAAGGCGGAAATCATGATTCTAAATAAGTGGCGTTAAGTAATTGTAAATTGAAAGCTAGAATGCTATTTGTTTACTAAAAAGAAAATACGAAATGATGATGAATAAACATAACGTTAGTTAGTAACGCGCGATCGTAGTGAAAGAGTGAAAGAGGCAAAGAGAAAAGGAAGTAAAACGAAAAATACTAGTAACGGGGATTAAAAAAAAACGTATTATAAATATACGAGATACGAGTATAAGTAAGAACATAATATTAGTTCGATAACGTTTATCATTACGTCTTATTATTATTCTATTTTTATTATCATCATTGCCATTGCGAAATGAGGGGAACGCGTGTATGTACGAATTTTCCTCGTGGCAGCCCCGCCCTTCCGGCGTCAAGAGACGTTCGAGGGTCACGGACAAATCATTGGGATCGCATAGTGTTGCAAATGCCAAATCAAAAGAGCGTTTTCCTTTTAAAAAAATAAAATAAATGAATGAAAAAAAAACCGACAAAAGTACATTTGACAATTGCCGACAATTTTAACGACGATTGCCACGCAACAGGGTGCCTCAGTTTTAGTGAGGTGCTAAGCGAAAAAAGGGATGGGCTTGAAAAAAAATGCTGGTGCTGTGCTGTGATTTTTATAAAAAAGAAAAATGATATGAACTTGACGAGAGGATGGGAAAAAAAGGTTTTTATGAGAACATACAAATAGCCTAAGTACCTGGATCCTGCCCTGCGCTCACCGCTGGCTGAACGGAGGTCAACAACGGCAACGACAAATGTTGCAACCATTGTAAAGGCTGTACAATGTATTTGCTTTGGGAAAAAAAGGTTTCATCTTGAATGCTACAAGGGAGAGAGAAAGAGCCACTTCCGGTGGGAAAAATTTTCCATTTTTCTCGAATGTAGTCCTAACAATAAAAAATCCGAAACTTGAAAAAAAAAAAACCACCTCCAATTGCATTTAAAAAAGCAAAACTCCGTTTGAATTAAAATTCTCTTTCTCTCTCTCTCTCTCTCTCTCTCTCTCTCTCTCTCTCTCTCTCTTTGTGGAGTATCCAAAAATTTGTTATAACTGGTATCGCCGAGTTATCGCAATACTTGATTCGAAAAAACATAAGCAAAAGATCACACGCATCCACATTACATATTCGCAAGGAAATCGAAACAAAGTGGACTGAGACGAAATAATGATATAATAACGAGACCCTCTTTTGATTTTCGTCTTTTGTTATTTTCATTTACTAGAATGAAAAAGAACGATTAGTGAATCGCGTTGCGCTTTATATATATTAAAATAACTCGTCGAATATATATAAATATATGAAAAAAAAAATTAACATAAAACGTACAGAAGCAAATACAGAAATGCAGACATCTTGTCGTTAAATTGTAAGATATTGTGTTCAGACTCCAGAATGTACTCTGATCCCCCTTCCCAGACTACTATATATATGTATGTGTGAGTGTAAACACACACAAACACATATATATATATATTAAATATATTGTGCACTATGCTCCGACTTGTCCATACAAATAAAATATATTGAAAAATCTCACTCACCGATCGTTCGAGATACAATTATTGATTCACACATGGATATCGAATTTCTTTGGTATCCTTGTCGGAAGTTCAACCAGAGTTTTGTTTTAAATCTCCGAGACCATCGTGCAATGCTCTTTTCAATGGCCGCCGCAACACGTGATCACTTTTTAGTTCGTAAAAATTCCGCTCCTCACTAACGGCGCTACGGTTCTGCTATCGATTACATTTCGAGGTTAGGTTTCCCAGGGTTGAACGCCGCGCACGTTTCACAAAAATATAAACTGAAGGATCTCAATTCCTTTGATTTTTCCACGGTTATTATAAATATATCCAGAGTTATAATGGTGCATCTCATTTAGCGAAATTTTCTCTCGCAAATTCTGAAAAATATTCATTTAAAGATGGATGTTATTGAGTACAAATTAAGTACCAACAATCCGACTCTCATATCACACGTAATGTTTCTTTTTCATGTACAAAACTTATACAGATATTTTTAATTCGCATTTCCAATTGTAACTTTTTCATCTATGATCCAGGCAATATGGAAACTCTTGGATGTGGTTAAACAAAAAGTCGAGAACGGCGAGAACGAGTCCAAGGTAAATAGCGATGCGTGTTTCCAATGTTGAAATTGTATTCGAACGTGATGTCAGACCGTATAATGCATATTTTCAATGTAACGCAATGCAAATACTCAGAATTCATGAAAATCAAATTCCAATCGAGATTTTACGACTCGTTGAAGTAATGTCAAAACAACAACCTTTTTTAGATACCGGAACTGAAGTATCTTTTGAATCAGTGCGAAAGTAACAATGGCCTAATAAGCGTTACAGCGTGCCAGGCATTGGTAGCTTTGACCGAAAGTGGAATACTCACTATTAACTCGAGTCTTTCGAATTTGACAGTGTGCCTGGGAACGGCAAAGTGAGTACATAATATTTAATCGATATAATAAAAATTATGCTTACTATAACGCATGTTTTTTCTTCAATTACGAACGCTTATGGACATTTATAATTTTTCATTTACATTATCTTAAAAAATGAAGACACTGTGGCACGGTTGCTTCGGCCATATGCAACCTGCTGACTCTGGATTTAAAAAATTCCAAGCCAGGAATTAAATACGAATGTCCGTTTACTCTGAAAAATCTGCAACACCCGTTAATCACTGTCTTGAAACAGAAAAAAGATGCATGGAGGGACGTTCTCAGTCATGTACCATCCATGATGAATCATTGCAAGATCGAGTAATAGAGACATTAGGCATATTTTTCTATCTAATAAAATTCTCGAACGTAGCGAAACATGATTTTACCGATAAACATTAATTCATCTTTCCAGACTGGTGGATCGTCACGTGACGCTTTTGCGTCCATTATTTCTCTACATTCTCTGCGATCCCGAGCTTTCACTCTCGGAGAGTTGCAGACAGCAAGCGTGGCATTTGCTAAAGCGTACAAACGGTACGATCGATCTGCAGATCGAAGTTTTACAGTGGCTTCGTACTTGCAGCATCAAAAGCTGCATCGACGCGAACAATCGAATCCTCGAGATCGCCGAGATCGCCGATGCGAGCAGGAACAAGGCTCTTTGTTCGATCCTCGTACCACTCATAATGTCAATCGCACTGGAACTCGTTCGACATAACGGAGATCCTCGGGCGAATCTCGACATGATCTCGGCTCTTCTCGTACACGCTTCTGGCGATTTCAGTAACGTTTTAACTTGCTTATTGGCGGAAATTATAACAATATGTCCGAGTGTCTATCTACTCGATGTCGTAAAAACAGGTCAGTCGAGTAAAATTTTATCATCTTTAATGACTTTGGGACAAATACATTCCGAGATATGAATTTTAGAACGGCAAGATACGAATTGTGATAAATGCTGAACAGCTTAGCAGAGAAATCCTTTGAGTTTTTCAAATTTTCATGTGATAATGTCGGTATTCGGTAAAAAATTCAAATTTCTTAAATCCCGATAAAAATCAGCTTATTATAATTACAGGCAATACGATAATTGAAAAGACTTTGTGCGATCGAAAAGTCGCTCACACTCTGATCGCCGCAATTCTACCGTGGATGGCGTACCCTTCTGTATTAACCGCGGAAGCTTTGGACATTGGAAAACGTTTGATCGAGCGGATCGTCAACGAGTCCTCAAAAACTAGTGAATCAACAATAAAGGTTGACACACCATTCGACCGAGTACTCCAAGTTGACGCCAATATTCAATTTTACACAGAACTGTGTAAATCTATGAATTCATGGCATTCGAAAGATCTCGCGTCGTGGCTCGATAGATTATCGAGATCACCGAATTACGTATTATCGAATTACCAGCTCGTCGTCGGTGGAATATTATTGGAGAGCAATAATTCCGATATCGTTGAAAAATCGTGCCAAGTACTCGTCGATTGTAGCAAAAATCAGGGTCAAATATTACCACTGATACTTCACAAATTGTCGAATACTCGTGACATAAATCAGACGCATACTTTATTATTTGCATTGCCGAAATTCACGAGATCGAAGGAAAACGTGCCAATCGTGATGAACACGCTGAAGACTCTTTTGTCAGCTGGGAAACCGTTGAATTATCTGGCTGTGGAATTGTACGTTCGAGCGATGAGCGTCGAGCCAAGATGTCATCGTTATCTTCAAGCTGCACTCGTAGAGCTCAGCGATAACGATCATTCGTGGCAATCCGACGTAACGTGCGCACGGGCGATGAGATACATCTGTGAGAAACACTCGGAACACGGTGCCGAATTGATACCTTTATTGTCACAAACGCTCAATCGTTGTTTGAAACGCAGCGGAAGTGCCGCCGCCGGTGCACTTTCGCTAAATGGTATATCGGCACTCTGCGTCGCTGGTGTCATTGAAATTTCCTCGACGTGGCGCGTATTAGCGCCAAAATTGAACAACGAGAAGCGTTCGATCGTCGTCCGCGCAATTTGCGAATTGTTCGGCGATATACCTCAAAATCCATCGCAAGAGAGCGAGGAATATGAAAAACTCGTTGTTCAAGTACTAACGAAACTTTGGGATTACGCGATAAATTCGCGGAAAACCGACATCAACGATGCGGCATTCAAGGCACTCGCTTCTTACAAATTATCGAGTATGCCACTGTCCGTACTTCCGGTACAATTTCGACATCACGTTGAACAGTCAAGAACGATTGTCGATAATACCGAGGATGATGAAGACGAGAAAAAGGACAACGATTTGTCCTATATCCCGTCAGATTATTGGATACCTCTGTTGAAATTCGTAAATCCATCGTCCATCACACTGGCCGGTGATTTTCTTCGCAGTACCATGAAAGAGGAACTTTATAGTTTTCGCACGGGAATATACAGATGGCCGCACGGTGAACCGGGCAATTTCAAATATCTCTCGGAGAAAAGTCCACTTCGAGAGATCGGTGAATTTATAAGGCATTACGAGAGCACCGACGACAATGAGAACCAACGAATCACCGTCGAGTGCATGAGAATATTCTCGCACAAATATCCAAAACCATTGCCACCGATAAAATGGCAAAACTTTGAATCGGCGATGTCGATATCCCCGGAAACTAGAAGATACGGTATATCATTGGCTTGTCATCAGGCTCCAATTTCACCATCGGCGAAGGAATACGTTGAAATGTATTTAACCAATTTCGCGAAAAAATGTATAGTCTTTGGTTTCGAAGAGTTCAAGGAATGTATGATTGTCTATGAAAAATTGGACGACGTTTGCCGCGCTGTGGGATCGATTTTTTTGGGCCCCTTTCTGGAATCTACGCTGAATTATTTGTTGGAAAAGAATAATCGGGATAATGACAATGTTGGGACAATTTTCGACAATATTATGGAATTTTTCGCGAAAGCTCTCAAGGATGATCTTATACACAACGACGATAGATCATTGCTAACGAGCACATTGGAAAAATTGATGGATCGCATTGACGTCGATGGGAAAATATTCAAGTCTTATACAAAAGCTGCGCTCGAACTGACCGTTGAACAATTGGAGAGAATGACATTGCCGAGTGTTTGGCTTGACGTTACAACGGATAAATTGAAGAAGGCTATAATTATTCGTGCTGAGCTTGTACTCAGAAAGAGCGATATTACACCATTGACTTGGATGAACGAGATTATACGAGCTTCGGCCTCGACGCCCGCGTGAGTTTTTTTTTTTTTTTTAATTGTAGAATCCAGTTTTATTTGAGATCTTTCACTTTTTTTTCGACACTTTTACTTTTGCTTTCTCATAGAGATTTTCAAAATCATAGCATTTTGAAAATTGTAAAAAAATTAATCCAAAATGCTGTGAATTTTTTTTCTTTAACAGCGTTCATTCGTGTTTGTTCGAGGAAATGCAAAGAATTTTACCGCAGATGAGACTGGAAAAATCTAACGCCCATTGGACGTTGGATCTGATGCGTCGTATTGGTTCGATAATGGTCGATTGTAAAAACGATAGCATCATCGATACTGCTGAATTTTTCTGCGAAATTTTATTCATTACCGTCATTTGCTTATCATCGACAGACTGTTTATTGTTAAACGATCGTATTCTCGTAACGTCGAACGACACGAGACAAAAATTATTTCCCCAAGCATTGGCCAGCATAGTTCAAACGGCATATTGGAAAGACATTGTAACACAAGTGAGTATATTTTTTTTGTCTTTTTTCTTATCTTTTTCGTACTATCTTCTTCTCCCCATAACGTCGCGAGCGTTTCTCCGTCCTGCATACTAATCAGTCATTTTTTCATTTTTTTTAAATAGACTATGGAATGGTTGAGTCACATGAGAACAACCTCGATACCGAGAACGTACAAAATTGTGTTTCACAATGCGCTGGTATCATTGAAGAACGAAGGCTGCTTCGATGTTATGTGGACAAAATATGTGTCCATTAGAGCTCCAATAAACGCGTGATATTTTTTTCCCCACATATATAAGAGATGAGACAAATTATTTCACTTATCATACAGAGATCCTTTTGGAATTTACGGATAAGACAATTATGGCTTGTATATATATACACAATATATAGATTTTTTTTAATTCCTGTAACGATCCCGTCAATACCATTTCTCGTCGGGAAAGATACGAAAAATTACCGCCCCGAGTGAAATTTCTTTTTCATCCTTTTTGCCACTCAACCAACACGGTTTTTCACAATAATCTACGCAGGATGTGAAACACGACTCTCGCATAGTCGAAGATCGTCGGCTTTTCATTTCCGACGATCGATGTATATCGCGAAATCGTTTATCTCCCTTTTTTCTATATATATACCAATCTCGATCCACTCGATAGTGCATCGCGTCGATCGAATTACACGTTCAATTCAGAAGTAATTGTTCACTCGTCACATATGTTGTATGTGACGATACTCACAATGCTACACAGATGTCTCGTTATTTTCGGGAGCCAGAACTGTGAGCGTATTTGGTCGTGATCCAGTTAAAATTTGTTCCTCGGGCGGTCGCATTCTCGGTTCCAAAATATTTCTCTTAGTCTCGACGTTCTTTTTTATCGGCGTTCGGCTCGGACTAGATTTTCTGCTGCTCGGATAAGACTTCAGTAAACGAGCTCTGCAAATACATTATAAAATTGATTCGAGCAATTGTACAATCACGGTAAGAATCTTTTATATCTGACACATCGGAATCGATGTGCTGGAAAATTATAGCCTCGATGGTTTTCTTGAAAATTTAAAAATGTTATAAGGAGGGCAATGCGACGGAGTGATTCTTCTAAAATTCAATACCGTTTGTCGACTTTTGGTTTCAAAACAAACATGATAAAAGAAAATATTATTGAACCAAAATTCAATAAGCAGAATATCAAAATTTTTTTTTTAAAATAAACTTACGCGTCACAGAGCTTGAGATGCAAGCGAGAGTAAACCTGATACTCCTCTTCACTGAATTCGGTCGGGTCGTGTCTGGCATGTTCGTAAAGATCGCAAAATTGATGGATCATACGCTGACCACTGCCATTGAGAGGTGCCGCGAGACTCGTGAGGAGATAAGCTCGCAGATTTTCCGAAGGATGTCTCTTCAGACAATTATCATATTTTGTGATCTCAGATTCTGCAAGGAAACGCTTTGCCGATGAGAAAATAGTTTTTGAAACTTTCCAATGCACGACGGAACAATAGAATTACATACCCAATGTTTTAACGTCGTCAACGGCTTTGAGCCTGTAGTAATGCGGCGGCATTTGACCGCCGGGTACCAAAATATATCTGTGATCACTTATGAGCTGAGGTTCGTACTGTACTCTCGGTATCACCTCGATTCTCCGCTCAATTTCTTTTTTCAACGACTAAACACCGAAAATCAGGTATAATCGCATCAAAATATCAATTTTTAGTTTTTATCGCACATTATTAAAATTAGCACAAGTAGAAGCTCTCTTTTAATGACAATTCTTTGGAGAATTTTTTCTCAAAGATCATTGACAATTTCAGAAAAAAACAAGCCGTTAGGCTCTGAGAAATTTAAGCTGTCGCTTGGACTCATGTGTCACCTGATGAACTGTTACATAACCTTAAACTATCTTTTACCTTTTTAGCGTCATGACCAATTGGTATGTGAGGCCCACGTCTCGATCTCAGTGCGAAACGCATAATCTGTCTTTTGGCGAATATAAAAAGCAATATAATAGTTAATACACCTGCAGCGATAAATATGACAATTGTCACACCGGACAACTCTTCCGACATACTTGCTGACCTCAGACACCCACGAAATACCGAGAAAAACAAACATAGGCTGCATTCATCTTGGACACGGTCTTATATACATACCAACATTATTATTGAAACCCTACAATATCGGCTGAAAATCAGAGTCAAAACTTTCTCCGACACCGGTGGATGAATCTCAGTGGAATTTATAAATGGAATTATGAATTAATTGCAAACTGTAAGTGCGAGACATAAATCAACGATCACAACTTTTTTGCTTCGCTATAAAAAATATAAAAAAATAACAATGATTCCAAATACTTTTAATTTCATTGAGTATTATAGACACAGAGGTACATCCATAGATACGTACGTACATACATAATACAGATTTTGAAAAATTTATAAAACTATTTTGATATGTTATTCGATATATTATACATTCAGACTGAAAGGTATAGAATTCTACCTTTCAGGCTAGAGACTTTCATTCAGGAGGTAGACTTCTACCTTTCAGACTAAGGCCTCCCATTTAAGAAGGAGAATTCTATCTTTTAGACGGTAGCTTTTTATTCTAGAGATAGAATTCTACCTTTTAGACCAAGTGCTTTAAAGTAGAGGTAGAATTTTACCTTTCGAAATGAGATCCTTTATTCTAGAGGTAGAATTATACCTTTCGAACTGAAATCCATTATTCTAGAGGTAGAATTCTACCTCTAGGCCAAATAATATTTTAGCCTCATTTCAATACCGAAAGAAGGCTAAATAATATTTTCGCCTTATTTCAGTATTAAAATAAGGCTAAATAATATTATAACCTCATTTTAATACAGAAATAAGGCTAAATTATTTTTAGCTTTATTTTAATACTGAATACGGCTAAATAATATTTTAGTCTTATTTCAATATAATTTAGCGTTATTTCTGTATTAGAATAAGGCTAAAGTATTATTTGAAATAAGGCTAAAATATTTGTTAGCCTTATTTTAATATAGAAATAAGGCTAAATTATTTTTAGCCTGGGGGATCTTAGTCTGAAAGGTAGAATTCTACTGCATAAATGAAGGACCTTAGTCTGAAAGATAGAATTCTACTTCATAAATAGGGGATCTTGGTCTGAAAGGTAGAATTCTACCTCTAGAATAATATTCCTCAGTCGGAAAGGTAGAATTCTGCCTCTAGAATAATATCCTCCAGTCCAAAGGGTAGAATTCTACCTCTACCTTAAAAGCACTTAGTCTACAATGCGATTCTTTAGGTCGAATCATGCCTTTCGAGCTGAGATCCTTTACTCCAGAGGTAGAATTATACCATTGAGGACTGAGGTATGTGATTTTAGAGGTAGAATTCTCCCTTTCTAGAGGCAGAATTCTACCTGTATACAAGTTTCACACAATCAAAAAAAAAAATTCGAAGCTAATCTTCGATTTTTTTTGCTGCACGATCTTAAAACAAACTTGAAGCTTTCAAATGCTTTTTTTAGAGCTCAATCTAGCCATTTTTCACTGAGATCCTGCATTGTTGAAAACCACTAAAAATGTAGGAAATTTTGGTGTTACCAGTAGTGTATAACAATTTGTGTTCGCGGGTATGGAGTTCGGAAACCCAAAAAGAATAAGATCGTAAAGAAGCCCTTATAAAACTTTATTGATAAGGACAATGGTATTGCGAATCGTTGAAATTATTTTATTTATGCGTAATAAAAAACATCTCTTTTTCTTCTATATTTACATATTGCTATACCGTACAATTGGCCGATTCTCAGTTTGTCGAGAGAGATCTGTTGAAAAAAACTGGCTCACGCGCATTACACGGCATTTTACAAATTATCATTGCCGGTGAATGTTTTTTTTGTATTTTTTTTCGTCTCCAATAGGAGACACGTTAGAAGTTACATTATGGCAATTTGCATTTTCCATTTCTTCCCGTCGTTTATTCAATGGGTAGAATATATTAATTGTATGACAGTAACGACACATGCTATGAGTATCATCATACTTATAACGATAATCATCAGTGTACAACACCACATATCCGCGATGCGTGGGCGCGACGAGAGCGCAAAACAGGTGTATCTTTACAATAATTATTTTCTCGGACACAGGATTGTAGTTTTAGTTTCTTTGTTGTTTCCCAAATCGATAACAAATGCTCTCAACAATGCTAAATATATTAATATCACAGCGTCGATTTTTCGTCTTCGGGCTCTTTCTTTATCGGATGATTGCATTCCATTAACGCGGGATTTTCTACCGCTATAATGTTGTCGCCGCGGGACGCGATAACCTGAAACAGAAATAATATTGAAAATCAAACAAATATGCAATCTTGGGTTTAAACAATTTTACGGTCGAGTAGAGCATAAATTACTGTTTTCCATTTTGTCGTTTCCACCAATAGCTTTCACAAAAACTCAACAAATTGATAATTTGCATACTTTAACCGAGGAATGTTGAACAACAAACAGTACGAAACATTAATAAATATCAAATCTAAAAAATGTATGAAATACAACAAGAATGATAATAATAACAAATTAATTTAGATTACCTTCAAATTGAAGTCTCCCTCTTTATCGGTATTATCAGCTTCTCCCTCGTTGATATCCTAAACGTGACGTACACATAATCAATTCAATACATTGGAAAAAAATGGCTATTCTCAATATAAATTTATACTCACGTGCATGGATGAAGATTCCTCGTTTGAGAATGAAAATTGACTATCCGAATCGCTTATTTCCTCGATGCTCGTACCGAAAATACCATTGTTACTCTTCTTCCGCCAGACTGGACTGAAACAATGTCAATATCGGAAATTGAACGAGCAAACACCTTTACTCTCTTTTTCCAATTCCTAAATTCAACGATTCGTATATCTAATGATCACGTCCGCCCATGTTGATTGCTCGAAACAAGATATATTCACCTGGGTGAGCCGCGTCGTCGTGCGTTGGAGCTGTTCAAATCGGATCCGGAACAACGAAGATCCAACTCCGCCTGGAACAGTGAACTGCTACAGACAGTATAAACGAAAAGAGGTGGGGACAAAATAAACATGGGCTAGGTGTGTCGAGGCACAGCAATGAGAGTGAGAAAATTGGTCAGTGGATGAAATATCAAAACAGAAGTTAGCACGGAGTATCGCGGCTTTGTGTGAAATAGCCAAGCCAGAGAAAAGAGAATATAAATTCAGGCAGAATTGTAAATAAACTTTTGAAAACAAAAAAGTTTCGACACGATTTCCGCGGGTTGTAGGCTGAAAACGTACAGCCCGAGGAAGTCATTGTATTGAGCCCCCCCCCCCCCCCCCCCCTCTTTATTTAAAATTCCGTTGTCAGCTTGTAATTCCTGTGAATATTACCAAAATCGCCCGAGACAAATGACTCCAAGACGTCCCTTTGAAATTCACGTTGAGTTCAGTAAGGAGAAAGATGGAAAGTTCAATTTTCGTGCAAAATTATTCGTGTCCCAATCGCCAAGTATACAACATTAGTATTAATTTTTTCCAACCTGTTGCCAAATGAAAATTTGTGAACCGAATCAAACCAACACGAAAAAAACCACAAAACACACCCACGCGATATATGGATTTCGAAATACTTGACCTTTTCGTTTCCGGAAGCCTGTTTGTGAGACTTTTTTTTTCCACATGCGCGAATCGTTTGAATTTCTTTTTTCTCCATCCGCGATGGGAAAATTTCATAAGATTTCACGAAAGTCCCCGGTTAATTTGTTAGTTACAGCGTGTTACGTGAAATCATGCTATCGACGCCTTCATCCCACATCCGGTGAACATGTGAAAAAGCATATTTCGCTCTTTTTTTACGAGTTCTATTTCTTTGGTATTTTCGTGCTAACCTGGGACGCGTCCTCGCCCTCATCGTCCACGAGCTCGAGATGACGACGCTTCGAGCGTTCGCTCTCGGAGTCGTCACCGTTATCTCTCGATCTCGTCATTGACAAACTGCAATAATACAAAAAGAAAAGTTCAATCACCGTTTTACAACTATTGTTCCAAATTAAATTGGGGGAAAAAAGCTACGAAAACCGCTCTTTTTTATGAGGAAGCAAAATAATGTACGATGGAATAATTCTTACTACTGGCTCTTCGAGTAATGGTAACCGGAGTCTCTGACGACCCGACGAGCGAGAGGAAATAATTCGTCCCTGCGCGTCAAGAGCGCCGGCACGAATCTGCATATCTGCGCTGCAGCCTCATTGACCGAGACCTCGTGCAACGTCAATGGTTTTTCGGGTTTTCTCTTGCAATCGAATCGACCATAGATAGCGGCGTATTTTCTGATCTCCTCCATTCTTCTCGGATCGCTCTCGGATATCGCCATCACCATCTGTCGTCGAGGGGCAAAGAGAATGGAAAAAAAAAATTTAGAGAAGAAAAACTTTGTGATCCGTATACAGAATAAACGCAGAGAGATGGAGAGAGAGAGAGAGAGAGAGAGAGAGAAGCGACGAGGGAATATCTCATCCGCGTACAGAGCGTGTTCATTACAAGATTGATAAAAAGTGTGGCGGAAAGAAAAATATACAGGTATGTATATGGGGAGGAAAAATAAGCTCGAGCCGAGATCGGACAACAAAAGTGGACAAGGGACTCGTATCTTACGCTCGTACGGGGATCCTAACGCAAAACCAAACATAATAATACCGCGTCGTGAAGAGAAAGAGGTGAACATATCGGAAGGATTCTCGGTTCTACGACGATGAAAAGAAAAGCGTTCGAGTCCGTGACTTACGCACGAGTCAGTGGCAGCAAAGCGGGCCCCCCTGCCAGTTATGACTCCTGCCTTGAATTTCTTTGACCAAGAATAAGAGAGAAAAGAAACTGAAAGAGAGAGAAGGACATAACCACGAAAAGAAAAGGAATCTTCCGAGCGGTGTTGGACAACGAGGATAAAAGATGATTTCTTCTGCCACATCCATATACGTTTGCGACAAAGTGGCCCTCAATATGGGTCAAATCGAATTTTCATCAAGCCACCACCCAAAACTATTCCAAATATATTTAAAAAAATGTACGTAGAGCCATAAAACGAGCTTCTAGGTAGATTACTTCAATGGAAATACATACATCCAAGAAATAAAAACTCCTCTTACGAAAGAAAGCTAATTTGATCTCGCATCCATCTTTTTCGCAATTAATACCACTGGAACTTTACGTAATTTTATTTTCATTCATCCGAATCCTCTTCGGAGAACTGCCTGATCAAAATTCAATTTGATCGGTATCAAAGGCCACCCTGGTATATGTACACATGTGCGGCGGAAAATTGGTGTACCTCAAGATTCTTGCAAATCTTCTTCTTGACGTTGTGAGGCTTTGGATCGAGGGGACGTATGGTCGATGAGAGACGTTCCGCAGCTTCAGCGAGTCTCTGTACCTGCGAGGCAAGAAGCGACGGCGTCGGTTGCGTTGGACTCGAAGGTGCTCCACCGCCGCTTGGACTCGGTGTCGTTCCACTGCCGCATGACGATTCACAGGTACCGACCTGGGATATAATTTTTTAAAAAATAAATCATGTTGATTTCGCAAAAGTTTTGGAGAATTTTGTACACTGCCTCTGTCTATCGTGATTTTTTAAAATTCCGAAAAAGAAACAACATGAAATATGGTGAAGATTAACATTGTTTCTCCTCAACAACTAAGCACTGCCCTAAATAGTGAATCGTCCAGAAATAAAATAAAATCTGACATTTTATTACTAGTACTAATGCTCCGACATTATGATCAATAATAATATCCAGAGCTCAGTCAAAATTTATTGAAGTCAAAATTGTCAGTCAAAATTGTCATTGAATTCCCAAAAATTTTCAATTCTTCGTCGTTCCTCATCTTCATCATTTCGATATAAAATACAATTGCGGTCGGATTTTACAATAATATCAAAATGAATAATTGTACGTAACATTTGCAAATATTACGAATTACCTGCAGGACACCGGGACTGTGAGAAGCCGAGTAGGCGATGTTCGCATTTGGACTAGGACTGTGCCTGAAAGTCGCCGTTGTTACTGGAGCCGCGACATTTGTCATCGGAACGACCGGACTGGCGCTTCTGCACGGCAAAGGCGTCAGGGAAACGTGACTCGCGGCATAAGCGAGCGGCGTGATGTTCTGTGAATTACCAGCGAGCAGCGTTGTCGTCGTCGTTGTTGTCGACGACGTGGACGTCGTATTGTTGTTGGTCGATTGTTGTTGGGACCTTGGACTGGCGCATGAAAAACCTGTGGCGATGTTCGTCGTGCTCTTGCTCGCCGTCGAAGGTACCACCGGTGTTTGAAAGAGAGCTGCGAATGTAAATAATCAAAAATTAAAATGAGTTCAACCAATCCATTGAACCAAAGACGAGGAGAGACGAGAGGGGAAGAAAATATTAAAATGGCAAAAAAATAAAAACTAAAATCAGTTTGACGTCCATCGAACGAACGAGGGAAGAGAAGGGAGGCAAAAAATAATTAAATGACAATATCCTTTATGGAGAGCATTGATTTCCATCGCATGCCCGAGGACTTTTCTTTTTTCACGCTGATTTGCAATCGACGGAATGAATTAATGGAGTTTTGAGCGAAGTTCTGTTGTTTTTTTTCCTCTTCTTTTCTCTTTCGTTTTCTCGTATGTACAACGATACCGGGGGTTCAAGGGGGTCGATGAAAAAGATATATAATACGCTACAGGGATTCGTGATCCATTCTTGAAGAGCCTTCTGCAATCTCCTCACGTGCAGTGGCTTGCTCGCCATACCAACGAGCGCCATTATTTCCAGAAATTCCTCCTCACCGGCGTCGCAGAGTTGCTGCACGTCGTCGCCACCTTGTAAAGAAAATATCAAGATGATACAAAACATTTCGAGTTCCATAAATTTTTGTTCTTGTCATTCATCATTGGTATATAGGGAGGACGGAGAGGGGGAGGAAGAGAGAGGGAGCGAGAGAGAGAAGGTATAGTTGAGAACAGGGATTGGCGAAAAAAATTACGATTTTCGACTTTTCAATTGATGGAAAATCGATAATTTTAAAGGATAGAATAAGAATTGATGGAAAAATTGAAATTATCCTAAATTATATTTTCAATTATCCTAATAATCGATAATTGATCGATAAATAATATGAATTACTCAGAAAATGGGTAATTGGTAGTAAAATAATATCAATTTTTCAGAAAAATATTAATTACCCAGAAATACAGGTAATAGGTTTGAAAATATATTCAATTTCCCAGAAAAAATTAATAATTTATTGAAAAAGTATTTTTGAAAAAATAGGAGTGATTAAAGATATATAGATATATATAGATATATATCTATATATATATACCTTTATATGCCTGCAAATATCTTTATAATATAAGCCGATATATGACTGTATATGCCTGTATATACCTCTATTTATCTCTACATATCTCTTATCACTCCGATTTTCAATAAATTATTGAGTTCTTTCTAAAAAATTGATATTATTTTTCGACCAACGATTATTCGAATGATTGAAAATATTTGCAAACCAATTGCCCATTTCTCTGATTAATTGATATTATTTTTTTTACCCATTACCGATTATTTGGATAATTGAAAATATTTTCAGACCAATTACCGATTATTTGGATAATTGGAAATTTATTTTTTTCCATTAACCATTGTCGGGTCATTGAAAATTTAGGTTTCAAAATTATTAATTTTCAAAAAATTGACAATATTTTCCGAAAATGCGCCTGAAAATATCATTACGGCCGATCTCTGGTTGAGAACAAGGTACAGGGGGATGAGAAAATACGAGACCGCAAACAATTTTCTTCAATATGAGTGATTAACTGTGAAAATAATTTTTTTAAATTGTCAAATTCGAACTTACCCATTTCGAGAAGCGTGTCGTAATAACCAAGTAGCGATGCTCGCTGCATTACTCTGTAAAGTTGTAATTCCGCCTCGTTTTGAGGCACCGATGTTTGAACCACTGAAATGAATTTAAAAAAATACAAAAATAATTAGTTTTTTTTTTTAATGATCAATTTTGAGATCATAGGCGTGAAATCGTAATTATCGATCGCAATTATTTGAACAAATTCACTTTGTGAGAAGGATCAGTTTAATGAAAATATATAAATTTTGAAAAAAAATTGCTCGGGAGTCTTTGAGCTCTCGCAATTTCGAAGCTATCGAACTCCATTTTTTAGGACACATACAATCTATGACCAGGATAGTTAAAATTGATTTTGAAAAATATTACTCGAGGGTTTGAGTTCCAAAAAAATTTGGAAATTAAAAAAAAATCCGCGATAGTTAAATTCTAATTTTCCAGTTATCAAGGACAATTTTTCCCTCACATGCACTAAACAACAAGGATGCTTGTAGTGAATTTCGAAAAAATCACTCCGAGGGTTCCAATTTGAAAAAATTGTGAAATTTATAAAAAATATTTGGGATCGTTATAATTCTTGTAATTCCGTAGTTATCAGGATCAAATTATTTGAAAAAATATGAAACAATCGTGCAAATTGGAATTTGCATCAAAAATTCGTAAAGCTTTCTACACAATGGACCAACCAGAGGACCTCCTCGAGGAGCTGAAGGAAGCGTTCACACAGGAAGCTTTCAAGAACGATGGGGAAACAAGAGAGAGGGCAAATTTCTAATTTGCAAGATTTCTTGTATTTTTCTCATTCCACCCCAATATCGTTGGACCTATTTGATCGAGGCATCAATTCGTCGCAGCCAACTGATATCCTCGGGTCGGCAAAGACGAGAAAAAGGGGTTGAGCCAGAAGAATTAAGGAAAAAAAGTAAGCATCGAAACGATATATGTAAGCGTCTCTTCTTCCCTCTCCCTCTCTCTCTCTCTCGTTAGGAACGCAAGGGTGTCCTGACTAGTTTCTTGCAAATTTCGAGGAACTAAGATAAAAAGTGGCGCGGCTCACAGCGCTCGGGCCTTAGTCCTGCGTGCACACACGTAGAACGTATAAATTAATACCGGTGAGACGCGTGAGCGGCAGCAAAGAGAAGGAGGCATGAGGGGACCAAGAGAGAGAGAGAGAGAGAGAGAGAGGGAAAGATTGAAAAAAAGTCTGCGAGAGAGGTAAGAGAGGGGTAAGGGGTAGGAAAGGAGCTCCTGAAAAAAACTGGCCGACTGGTCTTATTACGAGTGGCCGGGGCCGGTCTCACGCTTATGTGCCCTTACTCTCTCTCTCTCTCTCTCTCTCTCTCTCTCTCTCTCTCTCTCTCTCTCTCTCTCTCTCTCTCTCTCTCTCTCTCTCTCTCTCTCCCTCTTTCGCGCTCTCTCACACTTCTTTAGCCCCGTTTATCCTTACTCGCTTCTCGTCATATAGCGCGGGGAAGGGTGACTTGCTTCGCGAGATTTTTATATGCCACCACCGCGTTTGTTCGCCAAGAAGAAGCGAGAGAGAGAGAAGTGAGGAAGGGAGAAAAAGGGAGATGAGAACCGAAACGGAGCAGGCAGATCAGGCGACAAGAACACTCGCCCCGCTGGCGCAGCGAGGATTTATCGAGGAAATAACGAATATAAGTGAATAAATAAACATTATTTTTATTTAAAAAATTTACTGCTAAAAAATTAAAATTAAAAAATTCACTGCTAGATGTGTGGAGAATATGTACTCCGAATCGATTTTATTAGGCGAACGTAAAATTTGTTGTTTTAATGAATACCGGATGAATTATCGTTGCACTTTTTATTTTATTTTATTGATTTTACGTTTTATTTCGATTTTAAGGTACTAGTCTACTTTAGAAGGCAAAAAAAACAAATCTTTAAGATTTTTCTTCACAGCTCCTTCATCAGATATGGCTATAAAACTGTTTATTCAATATTGTTGCATCCTTCGGAAGTACAAGAAAAATATTTTTATTTTTTATTTTTATTCTTTGAATAATTTATAGAAGGCGCCAAAGTCAAGTCTTTAAAAATGCTTTGTCCCATGGCCGACGGTTATCTCAAGATTTGCCAGTCTGAAACAAAAAAAATAAAAAAGCATTTTAAAGAGGAAGGTTTTTTACACAATAATTTACCACCGTTGATGAAAAATCGATTTTTTTTTAAATTGCGGATGTTTGAAATAAATTGTGAAAAATGCATGGTTTCATTTTCATTTCAAACATGCGCCATTTTTTAAAAATCGAAATTCACGAATGGTGGTAAATTGTTGTGTAAGAAACCTCCTCTTCAAAATGCTTTTTTATTTTTTTGTTTCAGACTTGTCAAACAGGACATTTTCGATTTTTGCGCCTTCTACAAATTATTCAAAGAATCAAAATAAACAATAACTTTTTGTTTTCGAAGGATGAAACAATGTTGTGAAAACAGTTCTGATCAAGGAGCTGAGAAAAAAAATCTCGAAGATTTGCTTTTTTTGGCCTTCTAAAGTAGACCAGTACCTTAAGAATTTCCTCAACGGCATCGTCTTCGATACATCATCAAGATACAAGCTCAATGATGCCTGCCACGAAAATGAAGAGAAACTGTTTTTGTTTTCATAATTTTTCAACTTTTTAAGCAGTGTACTCCTTACGGTCAATTTTTTAATATTTTGAATTCCTTATTTTAACATTCTCCTTAATTAATTTATCAAATTTGCTCAATTTATTAATTTCATTATTTATATTATTATTCATTCAGCTATCAATCCTAGCCCGGATTATATAAAAACGTGCGGGCAGAGACGAAAGGATTGACGCGAAGCACCAAAAAAATGAGATCCCTTTCTACATTTCCTGTGGGATCCCTGAGCATCATTCGTTTTTTTCTCTCTTTCTTATATACGTATATATGTGTGTGTGTATAAATAGTATGCTCTGTGGCTGGATATGATATGACCCTCATCGGGAGAGTCCAGCGCGACCGGTATTCGATTCTTGCGACCTTTTTTTTCCGCACCCTTCTATTCGGTGGTGTGCATGCCGAGACCAAGGGACACCCTCCTGCTCCTCCGAGACACTGTCAAAAGACCCCAAGATACATTGACTTCCCTCGCTCAGAAGTGAATACCTCGTTATATCCAGTGAGAATATATGCTTCCTTTTTTTACAATCATTTTATCAATATTTTATTTTATCATAAATTATCAATTTATGAACATCAACTGATACCGATCAATCAGTATCAACTGTTCGCCATCAATTAAATAAATAAGTTGTTTAAAATGGTGTATCATGAATAAATATCACTGGATCAATTGATCAATGTATTGTATTGTATTAATCAATATCAATTGATGACTATCAATTAATGTCAATAATAATAATAATAATAATAATAATAATAATAATAATAATAATAATAATAAATAATCAATAAATTATTTCGTATCAATAAATCAATATCTTATTCAATTTTCATTTTTTTTTCTCGAAAATTTGTTCGTTTATTGCCAAAATATTGATAAATATATTGTAAAAAAAGAATGGTACAAATATTTTTTGTTTTTTTTTATCGAGCCTTAAGAATGTATTTTTTTAATTTCCAATGTCAATCATAAAGCACCGGTGAAATCCTCGTGTTCACTTTGTCGGGATACTTCGGGACAGCGATAACGAAGCTGAGGAAGCCAGAAGAAGAATGAGAAAAAGCAGAATGAGACGGTGAAGGAGAAGAAGGAGAGAAAAAGAATGAGGATGAGGAGGTGTGCTGGCCCGACTCTCTATTCTCCTTCTCCTCTCTATAATACACAAAAACGGGTCTAGTTTCTTAGCCCAGCGGTCGCTCGCGGGGTTCGCGCTCCTCTACCAGCATCGGGCAACTATATGTAAACTATATATATATATATATATATATATGCATATGGATGTACCATAGACGAGCATCGAGCAGTGGCGGCGACGGCGGTTAGTATTTCGCTTTTTACCGGCATTGTAATCAAGGAAGGGTTAGGTGAGTTTTTGCCGGCCCTCGCCTTCCCTCTCCCTCTCTCTATCTTTCTCTCTCGACGGTCCGGGACAAAACACAGCGGGCAGATGGACCGAGTCGCGCGCCTCCTCCGACAAACCATCACCCAAAGCACATCATCCCCTCGTTCCATCGACTGGCCTCACCGACCCTCGCAATTTTTCGCCCAGAGTCTCTCGAGCGTCCCTCAAAAGCGCCATAACACCCCCAACACAGGAGGCGAGCGTCCGCGGCGCCCTCTCACCGCGAGACTCGTGCGCCCCTTCCGGTTATTTTTTCGTTTTTCTGGACTCTTTTCTCTTTTCCTTTCGCTTCCACACGATCGTGACAGAAGCGCGAAACGCTCTTACTCAATCTTTCCTCCTCTCGTCCTTTCTCTCTTTATCAAAAGGGTTTTTTTTCATTTTTTTCATTTATTTTTTCTTTTTTTTATTCCACTCTTTCGTCTCTTCTGCATTGCCCGCGCGCCCACAGTGAGAGCCCTCTGTACCATCGTTTTTCAAACGGCCGGACTTTTCTTTCGTAGCCTATCCGCTCTCCCCGGTGAAGGTTTTCGCTCGTTCTCTTTATCGTTCTTTTGTGCATTTGTCCGCGCTTTTCCTATCCCTCTGTCTGTCCCTCTTTCTCTTTCTCTGTGTCACGAGCTGGACGTGTTTTTGTTTTCAATTTATCGGACAGCGATACCGATGTATCGCGCTTCGATCGTTTTATATCGGTTTTATTATCGGTTTCTCGCTGCGAAAAAATCGTTCGACTAGCCGTCCGATTATTACTCGGGAGGGTGCGGGTCACTCTTTAAATCGATAGGCCTGTGTAATAATATCGGGGGACATTGTTGCTGTCGACTTCGACATTATGACAGCGCGTATTGGCATGTAATTGATTTTGAAACCCGTTTGATGGAATTTTTGTATGATCGATTGATAGCATTCTTGGAGTTCATTTAATTTGACAGCAAGCCATTTCGTGGGATTTTGTTTGACAGAATCGCTCATAACTTGCCTCTGAATTTAAACGTGTTTCGTTTTCAGAATTCTTTTTGGCAGAATCTTGTTTGACACCGAAGCCCTGGTTCAAATTAAATTTGACAGGGACCTTTTTTGTAGAATTTCGTTTCACAGAATCGTTATTGACAACTTGCTTCTGGAGATGATTGAATTCGAACGCGTTTTGATTTCAGAGTTTATTTTGGCAGAATCTCGTTTGACAGCGGACCTCTGGTTTAAATTCAAACTGGAACGTATTTCGTGGAATTTCCCTTGACAGAATCGTTATTAACAGCATGCCTCTAAATGTAATCGAATTTCGAAGAGTTTTGTTCAACAGAATTCAACTTGACAGAATCCTGCTTGACACGGATAGTCTAGAAATAATTGAACTTGACAGCAATTTGTGTGACAGAATTGGATTTTAAAAAAAACGGTGATTGTCATCAGCCATTTAGAAATAATCCGAAAGCTCTGCGTTTGCATAAATGTCATTTTGACGGTAATCGACATCGCTCTTCGAGATATAATTCAATTGCCACGTTTGTCAGAAGTTCGATTTAAGCTTGACAGGATTCTGTGCAACTTTGACCGTATAAATGACAACGAATCTTTTACTACGATTCAAAGTTGACAGCTTTCCATCCGATGGAAAACTTTCGTTGACAGATGTCATTTGCCGGCATCGGGTTTGAACAAATACATTTTGACAGCGGCGTAATTGACAGCGCCGCGTTTATGCCTGTCAAGATGAATAAAACGACGCGTTTCACGGTGGATTTTGACTTGACATTTTTCGCCGAGTCTCGCGAAAAGAGCGGGGAAGGGTATTAGTAAAAAGTTGCCGCGGGAGGATTCGAGCAAAAAAAAAAAAACAAAGCGAATCCGATGCGCGCATCCGACTTTGACCGCACGGGGGACAACGAAGAAAAGATGACGATGAACCCCGTCTTTCTCTTGCTTCCTCGAATTATTGTTCGCTATATAGAAGCGGAGAGTTCGCGATGATGGGAACGCAAAGAAGAAGAAGAGATCCTGAAGATCGAGCTTCGCGAACTAAAGAAATTTTATACATATATATGTATATATGTATATATATACTGTCAAGGGAAGCGCATTTCTTCGATATCCCTTTCGAGTATTCGCGGGTATTTTTGCCTCGACGTTCCCCCTGTATTGGCACGCTATTTCTTTTTACGAAATAAGCGATTGTACGAGGACATTGTGGAATTTGATCGAAACGTGAAAAAACCTGCAAATTGCAAATTTAGCCTTTGCTTCCTGATCTTTTTTTAAAGCCCATAAAGCTCTGTTTTTGAGACAAAGTACGAAGATTATTTTTATGTTTCTCTTAAAGACAGCTTCTTGATTTATGGGAAAAAATAAGGAGCAAAGTGCTTCCTCCAATTTACAGAGTTTTATAATCAAATTAGTCAATTAAATCAATTTTATCTAATTATTAATAATTTTATTATTATTTAGAAATATTTCTCATTATTTATAACTTTATTATTGTAAAATTAAGTTAAATTAATTCCATTAAACACACGTCTTATCACGAATATTCATTAAATTATAAGAAATCTCGAAATTTCAACCCTAAGGTCAATTTTAATTAAATGCAATCCCAAAAAAAAATCTCCACTAATTAATAATATTTAAAAATTTGCACAAGTCAGAGTTAATTCCCACAAAAATTGAAGAGTCAACTGAGAATAATCCCTTTTTGCAAGATTTTCTCCAGCATAAAAAAAAAGGCTTTTGACAAATACAAATAAGCTTTCATCATCAGAAGTGAAACTACTTAATTATTCATTATTATAAATTCGTTATAATGACTTAAAAGATAGACTGCAAATAATTATGGAATTCAAGTTGGTTAAGTATAACATCCCCATTCTTAAATAGAGATTTTTTCTTCATTACCATAACAATTATTCTTCGTTGCATTTGCAAAAAATCGGATTTGGAGTTGCCAAATTCAACGGTGAGTCCCGATATTGTACGTTAGTGAAGTTAAAGAAAAAAAAAGAGTTGAATTTTCAATTGCGTACTTTAGAAAATGACGGTTGAGGCCCCGGGGCCTTAGGGGTGGCAAAAGTGCCCGATGGGGTTGAACGTCACGGGGGTTGGGACTCTTCGGTCATAGGCCCGTGCAGTGATATCCGAAATTTCGTGGGGTACGGCCCACCGTTTGGCATCGGGCCCCTCTCCAAAAATTCGATCCCTACCCTCGCTACCCTGTCCCAGAGATTCTTCAACCCTCAACGAACGCCCCGTGGCCCCAACGAGGGCTTGCGAAAAGATGGCAGTTTCGCTCGCAGCTGGCAACCCCTCGAGAGAAACCGCCATTTAAAAAAATGCACCACATCTACGATGGTGTCATCGGTTATTAAAATATATATATATATATATATATATATAGACAATGAGAAACTAACGGATAATTGTCGTCGTTGTCATTGTTGTAACGGTCGTTCGGTATTTAAAAATAGTGGGATTATATTTATTATTTCATTATTGTATTCAATTACTCAATTTTTTTTATTCAAATTGTTTATTTATATTGTTAGTATTAATGTTCAAAATGAAGGTAATAATTTTTCCCATTTAAGATAAAAATGTAGAACAAAGATTAATGTTGTAAAAGCTTGATCATAGTTTAAGAACCGAAGAATTGCTGAATGAAGGAAATTTAATTTAATTTTACTCAATAATTGTTAAAACAGTCAATTATTGTTAAAACAGTCAATTATAATTATTAAAGAATCAATGCAACGTTTTTTCACGAAGATATTGCAGAATTTGTGATACGATGCGCTGCTTATTCCATTTCTAAATTTTCTTTCTTTCCGTTTTTGATAAATCGCTTTCAAAAACATAAACAAATATATTCAACCCTTTTTAATCTATTTATATGGGGCCTTCCACAGCAGACCGACGAATCCGTGAGCCCGGCCATTTTTAATTTTGTCGAAAATTTTCTATTCTTTCGAACGTACTGAAAGCAGTATTTCTGATTTTTTTTAGATTTTTATCGCAACCCTTCCAACCACAATAAATTTTTCAAAATTTCACACATTTTCTCTTTAAATGCTCGTAACTTAAAAAAAAATTGAGACGGGTGTATTAAAATAAAATAGAAGATAATTTTTATTCGTCTTGGATTATAGTTTCATGCAAAAAATACAACAAAATATATCAAAATTAATTTTCATATTTAGTTTTGAACCCAAAATATTTTTTTTTTCAACCTGGCCCATTCCGATTTTTTTTTTAAATTCATCACTTCTTAAGAGACATTTTTACAAGTACTAAAAAATTCGCAGTTTGTGATATTCATAACTTGTATTTTTTATCTATTTTCGAAGTTACAGGTAACATTTGTCTTACTTTTTTAGTGTTTCATATAACTTTAAAAATAAACAAAAAATATAAATTATGAATATCACAAGTTGCGAATTTTTTAGTACTTGTAAAAATGTCTCTTAAAAAGTGGTGAATTTTTTCACAAAAATCAGAATGGTCCAAGTTGAAAAAAAATTTACGTTTAAAACTGAAAAAAAACATATTATGAAAATTAATTTCGATATTTTTTTTGTATTTTTTTTATAAAACTACAACTCATCAAGACAAAAAAAAGATCGTCCGTTTTATTTTGATATCCGCGTTTCTTAAAAAGTTATGCGCATTGGAAAAAAAGTTGTGTAAAATTTAAAAAAAATTTTAAAAATGCTTTCCGGACGTACAAAAAAATAGAAAATTGGTAGCAAAATTAAAAATGGTCGGGGTCACGGATTGGTCGGTCTCGTATGGAATGCCTCATATATTTTTATATATTTTATTTCATAAAATTATTGATATTAATTTATATTAATTTCAGACGAGTATAAATCAACGTTTCACCTTCATTTTAATTCATCTCGAGCCTTTTCCATTTCACGAGAACGTATATTTTTATAAATCAAATCAAACTAATTTACAGTACAAAAAACGGAATTTGCAAAAAGCCGTAAATTATTAAAAAAATATTTTAAAAACCTGAATAGCAATATGGTGCAGCGTGTGAATTTCATCATCGTGTGAAACTACTTTCATTAATTATTTTTTTCCAATTTCCCTCTGCAAATGACGTTCAGGAAGTTCCCACACCCAAAAAAACACCGAACTAAACGAGAAAATCGAATAAATTATCGCAAGTTGTATTGCCGCGGTTTTTTTCATCGCCCAAGAGCCCTTTCGCTCAGATTCTCAAAGGGGGATGATTTTTTTTTGTTTCTATGTGATAATCCAGGAGGAAGATGCGAGAAAGCGCCCTCGCGCTCCTACCTGTCTCATCAATATATATCTAAAGCACATGGTCCACTTCCCCCTCCCCTAGCTCGTTCCCTTCAGCTTCTCCACGAGTTTTTTTCTCCAGCCCTTCACTTCGCCATCTCGCTCCTCTCCGGGGGTGAATCGCTCGCTCTCGCTCTCTCTTCTGCCCCTTTCTCACCCCTTTCGCACCGGCGCATATGCATATGCACCTATAATCCCCTCGTTGACGAGAATGGAAACGACATGTATATGGCTATATATATGTATATGTAATGAACGAAAGGGAAGGTCAGAGGAAAAAAAATTCGAAGGAATCGGGAAAAAAACAAAAGGGTATAATACCCTGCGACCAAGGATCCGGGCGCTTCTTTTCTAAGGACCGAGGCTTTTTTTACCCCCTTTTTTCCGCTCCCTCAACCCTCGTTCCAGTCTCTCCCTCTCTTCTGGGTGCTTCGTGACGTCCGCCACTCTCGCTTTTTTTCACCCTCTCATTACGAAACACTTTTTTTCTTCTCCTGCCCGCACGATCTCTCACACTCAGCTGTGTGCGACCATCTAACCTGACTCAACACGATTTCTCTTTCCGTTTTTTTTTAAAGCGGCAAAGAGCCAATTATTAATTTTTTATAGTGAGAGAAAAAATTCAAAAGTGGATTTTTTTACTTTATAATTGTCATTTCATCAATTATCATCTACAGAATATTTTTAGTAATCAATATCGATCAGCTCGATCAGTCTGAAATTGCTTTGTTCTCAAGGGGATGATTATTAATTGTGTCTTTTGTCGAGTCACTATTTCACCCGTCGACCCTTTATACGATTATGATGAGAAAAAAGTAAAAAAAAAAAAAAAAAAATAAGGATGAACCCTTTGGGCGCGAAAGATGAGAGAGAGGAGAAAAAAAGTTCCGAAAGTCGTGAAAAAAAACGCTAATGTATTCCAGTGGGAATGCTTAACTAGCCCATATACGTGGGATAAGCATGGGAAAGTAGTCGGTGAATTTTTCCCTGGAGCTTGTATCCCGCATCATACGTATATGCAAACACATGTCTTCTATATCGATTTCGCTCGAGCACGATTTCTCCTCGTCCGTTTGTTGTTGTTGTGTTTTTTTTTCGCTCGATCACAAAAATCATCTCGAGCAAAAATTTTTTTTACTCTCCACTATTTTCATCGAACAGACGCCCGGACGAGACTTCTGCTCATTGTACTTTCTCACCATTCGCGCGAGTTCTCTGCACTTCGGGACTTACTGCAGACGGTAAAAAAAGGTGGAGAAAAAAAAACAATCCGTTTCGCTCTCGCCAGTCTTACGACCTTTTTTTTGTTCTATCCGATACCACTTTTTTTTCTGCAATTTTTTTGTGGCTTGTTTTCACCAAAATATGAGGTTTAGCAGAAGAACAAGTCGAGTTTGAAAGTAAAAACTTTTTTTTTGCGCATAACTCGCTCTACGGCTAAGAGAAGAAAATAAGACAATGATTATGACTCAAAATTCATTCAACTTCCGTTTCAACCCCCTTAAACGGTTGGGCGACCCTACACACGAGGAACAATAGGGGTGATAATTCGGTCGATCGGCATTACAATGATGAAAAATGTATTGCGATTTATTAACCCCATTCGGTCATCGTGGGTCGCTGGAGACCCGGGCGATTTTTCTTTTCTCCCATTTCTCTTGAGAGACGTTTATGACGAAAAGTAAAATGTTTGTTTAAATTTTTTGCGATCTTCATGGTGTGCCCTTAAAATAGAAGTATTCAAGAGCGTTGAGGAATTTTATCTGATTTTTTTCATTGCAAATTACGTGTTCCAACATGCTTTGGGTCTCCAACGACCCACGATAACCTGATCTGGTCAATAAAAAAATCTATTGTATAAAAAAAAATGAGTCGGTGGAGAATTTTCGTTCCACCGCCATTATTTGAATCAATTCATCTAAAGAAATTATTTTCAATAATTCATAATTAGCATAATAAGACCTTCTTTAGGGAAGTCGAATTGTTCTTTCAATTAAATTTTTAAAAAATCCCAAAATATGTCTAATTGTTGTTGGTCGAGGGTGGCCAAACCCTTGGAATAAAGTTTTATCTCATATCGGGCATTCGAGTGCAACGAGCACCAATTCAGTCAGCGATCGTATCAGGATTGCATTCACGATATTAAGGCGCCATTATTGGATCTCCGGATATAGAAATAAGAGAGTAAACAAAACGATGATGATCGTCAATGGAAGATTTCGGTCCCAACGATAAAAAGGCCCCGTTAAATAGCGCGCATATATATATATAAAGTAGGTACATATGTAGATGCAGCTGCAAATATAGCATCACGGGCGAACGAACCTTTTTTCAGTCTCAGAATAATAAATATCAACGATATGCACAATAGTGTCGTCAACCACTAAAAAACTGCCAAATTCATAAACCGGAGAGGCTTGAAATCGAAAAAAATAAATAAATAAAAGTCCAAAAAATAAACAGCCAATGGTTGTTGAAAAATATCCTCGGGATAAACAATTTTTTGTCCAAAAATTCCGATGAAAATTTGCAATAAAAATTCCAACAACATGAAAGAAATAAAAATAAAATAAAAATCATAAAATACATCTGAGATCCAAAATCGTTTCTCGTCCAAATTTCAGCCGGGAGGATTTATTTGAGGAAAGAAGGGAAAAAAGGACGTTCAAAAGATTTTTTAAAAAAGGGAGAGAGGCAGATTCCTCGACTTCTTTCGTACAATATTATGGAGTGAGATGGAAAAGACGCTCGTGACGCTGATGCTCGGAGCAAAACCGCGAGTAATTTTTTTGTTTTCTTTTTTTGTTTACTCTCTGCTTCTCTTTCTCTCTCTCGCTTGTAGTCTTCTCCTTCTCTTTCTTTTCTCATTCTCTAGCACTTTTTCTAGAATCCTTCTCTCTCTCTCTCTCTCTCTCTCTCTCTCTCTCTCTCTCTCTCTCTCTCTCTCCTCTCATTCTTGCGCGCAAACTCTGCGGACACGAGATGTTTGTCTCGTGCAAGAACCACGTAAAAACTTATATCCTCCCCATATATATATGTATAGTCTCGTATTTTCTTACACAGCTTGTGTAACTATAGTTATAAGGCCGCGGGGTTCTGGTGCTATATAGTAAAGCAACGACGGCGGGTGTTCACGAAAAACCAGCCACTTTTTGCCAGTCGTTACGCTTTTTGCAGTAGCCGGGGCAAAGAGAGACGAAGCGAGAGGGACGAAGTGCCAGAGGTCGAGAGAGAGAGAGAGAGGGAGATGACAAGAAAAGAGTGCCTTAGTCATCTCGTTTTTGCGAGTTACGATAAAAAAATATAAAAAAATGAGACGATGGCTACATAGATGATGATAAAATGTGATCAATGTGATCGAACTTTGGGGATCGACTGCAGGCGAATTCCAAGCCTCGCGGCACATCCAAGTCGACGAATCTAGCAGAGATTTCATAAATTTGATTATATTATTATTATCAATGAAATAATTTTCTTTGTGTCAGGAAATCCATATTTTAATGCAGTTTTTCCAAAGTCTAATTTCTTTATTACCTATTCTTTATTAGTTGGGTTTAAGCGGACATTAGGATTTTTTGAGAAGAAATAATCACACAAATCACTCAGCTGAGGTATAAAGTATTTCTCTTTCTCCAGAAAAAACCTGGTGCTTTTTTTAAAATTAAAGAATAAATTTAACATATTTTGGGTTATATTCTAATGACAGGGTTGCATCTTTGACATTTTCAATTCTAGCAAAGAAGATTAACATGATTAATAAATGGAAAGGTAGATACACAAGATATTAAATTTAATTTTTATTTATTTTTTTAAAATTACTGTAATTAAAGAAATAAATTTACCATTTTTTGGATTATATTCTGATGCCAGTTTCAAATCCTCGACATTTTTTATTCTAAGAGTGAAAATTAAAATAACTGAATTGAAATGCAGATAGAAAGGATATTGAATTGCATGAATTTGAACCCTGTTTTGACTTTTTATCTATTGTTACTTTCCTGAAGTTTTCCGAAGTTACGTATACAAAGTTCGAGAAGAAAAATATTGTGCTTGGAAAAAAATTTAGAGTCACGAAAAACTTTGCTTAGACGCTAAAAAGCTTTCCTATAAATGTGTGTATATATATATACATTTATAATGTTCTTGAGGAAAAGATAGTGTGCAGCCGATAAAACCCTTTGTGTGTTTCTTAAGCCGAAATATTTCTGGAGCGAGTTTTTCGTCTTGTCCTGGAGGAGGATGCATCTGTGTGTGTGTGTGTGTGTGTGTGTGTGTGTGTGTGTGTGTGTGTGTGTATACAAACATGTATGCCTGATAAACAATCGGTAAAGGAGAAAGGGCAGAAAGATGTGAAGAATGAGAAAGCGAGATATTGCACCGGTGAAGGAAGGAATATGCGAAAAAACATCTTAAACGATTTTCGTCGAAGAAACTCGCTCTTTTACAAACCGATTTTACCATCATCGTCATCTCTCTCTCTCTCTCTTCTCATCTCTGGATCTTGTAAGCGTGTAAGCACAAATATAGAGAAGGAAACTCCGGACATCGATCCTCAAGTGACAAGTAAATTACCTCAAGTAAATCAGTGCACAAATGTCCGGAATAAAGAGCACGAGTGAGAGAAAGAGATCGATCGTTGGCGGAGAATGAAAAAGGAATAAAAGGTCGAGTTGATAAATTAATATTAACGCGAAGTTACAAACGCTCAGCCGAATATTTTCCATTTCACAAACAATTTAAGGCAAACATTTTCATCAAACATCGATTTTTATTGTAGAAGCCGCCATTTTGTTAAAATATGATATTTTGCTTATTCCTTCGATCAAATACTAGATTGTACGTCGTATTAACGAAATCTTTTTAATTTTTTAATTTTGGCTAATCCAATCCGGAGATATCATAGCAAGACGCCTTTTCTTAGAGGACCTCCCGGAAATCGGTTACAGTCGCTTAAAGAATGATTATTTTCTTAAAATAAAAAATTCAAAATAGTTTTGAAAATGATAAAAATATGTACATAAATTTTTACGTTAATAAATTCCAATGTCTTTCTAGAAAAAACTCTTAAAATATCGCTTTTTCGGCCTCTTGACTGCGTGTAAACCGTTAATTAAAGGAATATTTCAATAAAACTTTCTGAGAATGTGGCTAAACGGCGATACCATTGGATAAAAAAATATTATTGGAAAATGCAATTTTTTTTAACTGTCTTGGTAGTCCTTAAACTTGATAATTAATTCGCTACAGTTTTCCCGCTATTTCTCCCAATGTGTCTTCCAATTATTCCATTCAATTTTTATTTTGAAACTTCGAGTAAATAAATTAATTCCCAGATTTTTCGTCCCTCTCTTTTTCTCTCTCTTCATCCTCCTTTTTCACTCATCAGCTTCTCGTCTTACGTGAAATGGATCATGAAGTCTTTTCCTTACGTCGTGGAAACGTACCATTAGCAAAAGCCTCCCCGGTAACTCTTAAACTAATTGCCCTCAGGTTATACTTGTAAGTACAAGCCGGGACGATTTCTTCGCCTCCGGATAACAAACATTATCGAGTACTTGTATCCCAGCTTCGGGCCATTCTATTCTTTGTCACTATAAAAGACCAATATCTATGTATGGGGTAGTTCACATAAATGAAGTTGGTTATTTACCCCCTGACCTCTTTGGTTTAGCTGTATTTGACTTTTTTATAATTGGAAACAAATGCTGGGAAAGTTTTGCAGGTTTTTCCCATTCTCTCAATATTTCCCTGCTGATTGAGTGCATTTCGAGTCAGTTCAACGTCGGTTCGGGTTCGTCCACTCTCTAAAATCTCCAAAATCGATCAATTCTTTCAACGAAAACTTTAAAGAGAACAATCAAAGAATTATTTACCCAGTTCTGTGGTCTTTCATTTAATTTTTCATTGAAGTAATAGATTTGTCAATTTTTCGTTCATATTAACTTTGGAAATTTAGTTAAATAATTTTTGGACGGTAAATATCATGATATTAATTTATCTTAAAATTTCAAGGCGATGGAAATTAAATCTAATAAAATCGGTATTGAATTTTGGAAATTAAGGGGGTCGGCAGGGGTTGAATTTATCTGAAATGCTTCATACGTGAGAAAAATTGAGAATAAGAACGATTTTTTTCGAGGCTTTGAGTCTAATGTATGCTCATTACCGGTTCATCGGCATAGAAAAATTATAACCGGTGGCTCAAGTTGGAAATTACGAGTCTCGGCCATCTTCTTAATTTACCCTCGAAGAATGTTTTATGCTTGAAGAATGTACGTGGTTCATCTCATATTCTATCTTCGTCATCGTGTGTTATTTATTCTGCATGCACATTAAATTACCGACGTGTAGGATAATAAAAGTTGGGCTGTGTTTAGCGATCGAATGATGAAGGTAATTATTGCATTCTGTTACTCCCACCCACGATGTGTAATATTTAAAAAAAAAATGAAATACATGAGGCCGGATTTTTTCGTACATCATCGATGTACACGGATGGGAACAACGGTTTTTCTCATCAAATTTTACCGAACGCCATTTATATTTCCAGGCTTTTATAGGGGTCAAGACAATGGAGAAGGAAAAACAATAGTTTCACCACGAAAATTAGTTTTTACCGCACTTTCTGGGCAATGTTAATGCTGAGTCGCTTCTTACGACACAGTGTTGGTCTAATTTCAGACTTGATACCAAAAAAGGACATTTTTTAAATATTATTGATTAAATTATTTTTATTATTTAAAATTGTATGATTAATATTTGTTGCCTAATATTTCATTATTACTTACATGAAATATTAATTAAAAATGGCTATTATTTGAAACATTCAGTTTATTGACAACTTTGATCTTGATAAATAAAATACAGCCTCAAAAGGCTCGATAGAAAAGCGATGAATTATTTTCATCAGTTATGAAAATAAATTTTACCGAATTTATTATGTAAGATTAATTTATGCTTTGCATAATTTTTTGATCGATTTATGCTCGTACATTTAGCGTTTCTAATTTTCAATAAAGACCGCAAAACATACACTACCGGTGAAAATTTTCTGGACAAAACTTCACAAAAGGTCTGGAACGTTTTTTTATGCCATTTCGACGAAAGTCAACGTAGATCAATTTAACAAGCGGCATTTTAAAGGGAAAGAATTCGGCTTCGTTTCCTGATTTTTTAAATTATTTTTACAATTTGTTTTTAGATTTGGACTCTTTTGAAAGCTGTTTTTCACCTCCCCCCCCCCCCCCCCCTCCTTCAGGTGCATCCATCTTCCAGAGGATTTTTTTTTCAATTCCCATCTTCAATTTCCATCTTTTAAAAACTTTGAGCGATTTTTTTCCCAAAGTTATACTGTTTTTTTGTAAAAAAAAGAGGAAATTTGAAAAATACCGTATAACATGAAAACAAAGAGGATTCATGAAAAACTTCAAAATAGCAAAAAGATGCGTCTGTTTTTGTTGAGTGCAGAGGAATTTTTTAAGATTTTTTTTCCCAAAATTTTTTTCCTCATTTTCTGGGTCGGAGCTTGGATCATTCGATCACCATAACTTGAGAACTATGGGATTATTGATAACATTTTAAGAGGGGAAAATACTTCATTTTACCATTTTCAATACATTGGAATTTGTTTCCCCTATTTTTTTCCAGCATCAACATGAAAAAACAAAAATTTGGAAAAAAAAATCTGAAAAAATTCCTCCGAACTCAACGAAAACAGACGCAACTTTTTGCTATCCTGAAGTTTTTCATGAATCCTTTTTGTTTTCGTGTTATACCGGATTTTCCAAATTTCCTCTTAAAAAAAAAAAAAAAAAAAAAAAACGCTCTAAGTTTAAAAAAAAAGAAAATTGAAGCTCAAATTTTCCCCTTTATGAATCCGATCATAAGAATGTCTTAAAAAAATTTCCTCTGGAAGATGGGTGCACCTGAAGACAGGGGGAAAAGGCGACAAAATTCTGTTTTGAAAATAGAGTCCAAATTTAAAAGCAAATTGTAAAAATAATTAAAAAATCAGAAAACGAAGCCGAATTCTTCCCCTTTAAAATGCCGCTTGTTGGATCAGTCTACGTTGACTTCCGGCGAAATGGCATAAAAAAACGTTCCAGACCTTTTTTGAAGTTTTGTCCGGAAACTTTTCGCCGGAAGTGTATGCCAAAACGTTACAACATATGTAAACGTCAAAATAGAGTTATAAATAACATTGCACAGAATATAATAACGACGATTTACTGAGGAATTTGTGGCGGAAAAATTATCAAACGATACAAAAAAAAAATAATAAAATAAAAATATAACTCACGTGTACCGTTGACGTTTCTACTGAGAATCCTGGGAAGAACGGTGGTCGTTTGATGCTGCTGCTGCTGCTGACTGACGGACGGACTCGTAACTACGAGAGGCCCCACGGAACCTTGAGTCATCGAGGCAGACGTTATTTGTCCCAGAGTGGAGCTCGTCGATGACAGAGACGTTGCAATTGGAATAATCGTCGTTCCGACGGTCGTTTGTTGTTGCTGTTGCTGCGACGAGGACGTTTGCACGGGCGAGGGCGTCGCGACGCCTCGCGGCGTATCACCGACACCAACGATTCCTCCCTGTACGCCGGAAACGACACCGGGAATTCGCGTCTCCATTCCCTCGCTACTCACTTTACCCCCACCACCGCAACAACCACCCGCGTAACACCTTACTGTCCTACTCCTGTGCGAGTAGCCCTCCTGAACGCAAAGTCCCATTCAACTACCAAACACATTCGCGCTCTTTTCAAGCTTTTCCGTCAAACAAAGTGGAAAAATAAAAACATACGCAAACGGGGAAAAGTATATAGGAAAGGAGATAAAACGTTGCGAAAAAACAAGTGCAAAAGAACAAAGAGCCGAAGACACAAACGCAAACACACTTCGTAACGATGCATAGAGTGAAAGGAAAAAAAAATCCAATGAAAATACAATCAGGCACGTGCTTCCAAAGGTTTGAAGGTTAAACCGCGGGAGTAAACGAATATACGGAGGAATTTGCGCGTAAACGAGAATATTGTTCTTATCCCTTCATTCGTGATATCGATGATTATCGTGAAAAACAAAAAAGCTCAGAGAGATTTTAATCGCGTTTATCCTCTCGTACTGATCGTCGCACACGCGCGCTTCCACCTCCACCTTTATATTCTCCCTCTCAATCGTATAGTATGTTTAATTTTCTATTTCGATTCGTAATGCGTGCGATCGCGTTGTTTCGGCTCGAAAATGCGTGTCTCTCGTGTGTCCGGTATATCTCTCACGAGGGAGTTTGCCGCGAGAAGAGCGGTAGCAGCGATCCGTACGATAGCGTGCCACACATTGTTTGTCGGCTCGTTTCACGTACTCCACGAGACTCGCCGGACCATCGGGAGTTACCCCCACCAAGCGGCGGGTCTCTTTGGAGAGAGACGCGCGAAGCGAGCGAGCGCCTCGATGGAGACGCGCCACCATCGCGCACCCCGTCACACACACGCGCACGGATGGAAGAACTTACACATTCGAATCTTGACTTTTTTCCCGCGGATTCGCGGAGCGCCGTCCCCCGATATAAACATACACTCGTTTGTGTGTATATTAGGGCGATTTTTTTTCGATTTTTTTTTATTTCTTTCACTCCCCACCCGGAATTTTGTTGCCTATGTCTGAAATAAAATTCCCTGAAAGTTACAGCCCTTGATATTAATATTAATTAAGTACTTTTCCTTTGCGTGATAAGTTTTTCCATCTAAAATACACGTAAATCAAAAACTTTTTTTTTTTTTTAATTTTACCACTCCGCGGTTTTTATGCTATCGCATTGATTTTGGTCGCAACTTACGCCGAATTGAACGATCTTTGAAAGTGTCTCAAGAGCGTAAGTGTAACTTACACTGGTGAGATGGTACGAGGTCACTAAAGTTGATTTTTACCCAGAATTATCGTTTTTTCGCTGTTATATCTCCGAAATGATTAACTTTACCAAAAAAAAGTAAAGGAAAATTTTTATGGAAATTTAATTTCCTACAAAAAAGGTGATATGAAAATTTGTATGGATGATATGGAATATCAACCATTTAGAACTTTTGGTTCGATAAACGATACAAATTTTAAACCATAAATAAGTTAAGGTTCAATACCTCAAGAAATATTAATTTTAGCGGTGAGGTCTAGAGGACCTTTTTTGTAGGAAATTAAGTTTGCAACAAAATTTTCCGGTACGATTTTTCGGTTAAGTTAATCATTTCGGAGATAACAGCAAAAAATCGAGAATTTTGGGTAAAAATCAACTTTAGGGACCCGTACCATCTCACGGTAAGTCGCACTTACGCTGTTCATGACACTTTCAAAGATCGTTCAATTCTACGTAAATTGCGACCAAAATCAACGTAGTAGCATAAAAAACCGTGGAGTGGTAAAATTTTGACGAAAAAATTTTTTCATTTACGTGTATTTTAGATGGAAAAACTTATCACGCGAAGGGAAACTACTTAATATTAATATTAAGGGCTGCAACTTTCAGGGAATTTTCTTTCAGATATGAACAACAAAATTTCAGGTCAGGAGTGGAAGAAAAAAAAGTAAAAAAAAATAGCCCTAAATATATATATATATATATATATATATATATATATATGTATACATATTTAGGGCTATATATATATATATATTTAGGGCTATTTTTTTTCTTTTTTTTCTTCCACTCCTGACCTGAAATTTTGTTGTACATATCTGAAAGAAAATTCCCTGAAAGTTGCAGCCCTCAATATAATGTGTAACGAATGCGTGTTCCATTATAAATAAATACACAAAGGAATGTGTAATGGATGAATGCTCCATTACAAATAACAATTTAAAAAAAAGAAATTTGTAGCAGAGAATATTTCATTCCAAATTAATGTGTTTCTACCACAATTTGGAGCAGGTAGTATTTTGCTCAAAGGTAAGGCTATTAATTTTTCAATGAAAATAATTTGTGTGTATCAAGTTTTTGTTAACTTTACTATCGTAGTGGTAAATGTATGAATAGTAATTTTTTGAAGCAATTTTTACTTCCTTCTTGAATTGTAATTTTTACAACAACGGAGTAAAAATTTCTCCAAAAAATCACTGTGTACAAGTGTATATGAAGTTAATATACACTGACAACTATAAGTTTTTTTTGAATTGCAATTTTTACATTTACCACTACGATAGTAAAGTTAACAAAAACTTGATACACATCAATTATCTTTTTTGAAAAATTAATAGACTTACCTTTGAGCAAAATAGTAACTGCTCCAAATTGTGGTAGAAACACACTAATTTGTAATGGAATATTCTCTACTACAAATTACTTTTTTTTCAATTGTAATTTATAATGGAGCTCTTATTCATTACGCGTTATTTTTTTTTATTTGTAATGGCACATGCATCCATTACACATTACTTTTATTATTTGTAATGGAACATGCCTACATTACAAATTACTTTTTTTTATTTGTAATGGAACATGCATCCATTACACATTACTATTTTCATTTGTTGTGGAACATTCATTCATTACGCGTTACTTTTGTAATTTGTAGTGGAAAACTTATCCAATACACATTGTTTGAAGTAATATGGGTAATGCATTACTTTTACATTACTATTTTCACAACTCCGTTAGGGTGATTGTGATTAGGTTATGATAAATTTCCGTCACAAGTAAAAAAAATGCATTTGTAAATTCGAATTTCGAATAAAAAATAATTTTGTTGAAAATAAAAACATAGGCAAAAATGTCAAAGCATGCCTCATATCACGTCTATAAAATAAAAATGATGTACATTTGACATGAAAAGCCCCATACAGACTGCAAATATCTTTCAACCAAACTCTAGAACTGTCAACGTTAATTTCTCATGATTATGACCTGAAAGAAAAACGAACGTTTTTCTTGAATTAAAAAAATTTGCCGATACAAGGCCCACCCTAATGTATATGCATATTAACACACACGTTGAGATACGCGAAAGAACATCAAGCCGAAAAGGGAGGGAGAGTTGCGGAAAAAGATAGAAACGGGGCGGTATGGAGGTTCGTCGAGGACCCCAGCGTACGCTCCACCCTGAAGCAGCCTGCAAAACTTATATACATATATCGTACACTGTAAAAAGGAAAAACCTTCCCCCACCCCTCGAGCTTCGTAAGATACAACACAGGGAAGTTTTTATAGGAGAGAGAGGAATGAGAAAAGCGCACGCTTCTTTTGGGTTGTTGGTTACCGCGAAGCGGGACAGAGTAACGAAGGGACGCTTGACGCAATGAAAGAGAAAAAAATGTACATGGAGATATATATATATATATATATATATATATGTATATATATATATATACACACACATAACCTCCCTCCTTTTCCAACCGCCCTACCCCCTTTTCTTCCATTTCTCTTTCTTTCGTTCCGCTTCTCCACGTATACGCCACTCGCGCCCCCCGACGTTTTTATTTTATCTTTTTCTTTCACTTATTTATGCCTCTTTCTTTCTAACCTCACTGCAGAATCCCACCTTTGCACCTCCCGGTACTAATAATACTGCGGGACATTTTTGCGACTCGCGAAACTCGGCACAAAAATGAAAATACAAACTCCGCAGAGAGGTTATGTCGAGCCGGACGAGAAGGAGCTTCTTTCTGTTCACTTTTTTCCGCACTTTCACTATTTGCCGCATTCTCTCGCTCTTCTCAAACGAGATTCACCGCCCGATTTCGCGTTTCCGCACGACCTCTACCATATTTCCGTTTTTGTTTTCTCTCTTTTTTCGTTCCACCGACGTTTCTTCTTCTTTCCGCGCGACGGTTTTTCATTCGAAACTTTTCTTCTCCGGCCGATCCGCGAGAACCCGAGCGCTTTCCGGCGCTTTTATCAATCTTATTTTTGCCACAGCTGACTCCCCCTTGCGCTTCTTTACTGTAACTCACCGGCTACACTCTACCGCCCCCTTCCGCGCCCGGTTCCTTTCTTCGTGAAGGAAGATGAGACAAGAAGGAAGAAAGAGAGAGAGAGGACGGATCTTTATTTTTGCTCGAGAAAAATACGCGAGACTCCGAGAATTCTGCCAGAACGAGGAACCGTTAATGCTATATATGCCTGTCCGATGCTTTTTGCTTCTACGACGATGGAGAGGAGGGTTGAGTTACGATACCGCAGCCTTGGAGAAAGGGTTGTCGGGAGAAGAAAAGTCGAGAAACTGGATGGTTTCCTCTCTTTCTCTCTCTCTCGCTCGCTTAATGTCCTCGGAAGAAATAAACTAGGCATCTGCATTAACGTTCCCGCGACGAAAAAACCTAGCTGTATTTTACGCGGGAAAAGAAAAAAAAACGCAGGAGCCCGAGATTGCGTTGCCTCAAAAAAAGCGATTATCCTTGGCGACGTCGCGTTCGCACGATCGCAAGTCTTTCGTCGTTCATTAGACGATGCGCGACGGGAAGAAAAAAAACAAAAGTTTTCACCCTTGGGTATCGCGGAGCCTTTGTATATCCTATGTGGAGTTACTAAAGACTGTAATACCGCGATGACAGAGAAACTATGAGTTTCTAGGAGAAACGAGGTGGAGATTCGAGTATGCAAATTTTCGAAAGCCTGAGAAGACTTTTCATTTGGGGGTTTGTACGAGAGACTCGAGATCGGTGGGCAGTTTTTCGACCACGACCTCCTGGGCCCGTGAGAATGACGATAAAAAACTTTGCGAGTCCCCTTCGTCCCTCCTTTCGCGCTACCAATTCCCCTCATATATTATATATATATTAGGGCGATTTTTTTCGACTTTTTTTTATTTTTTTTCACTCCCCACCCGAAATTTTGTTGCATATGTCTGAAAGAAAATTGCCTGAAAGTTACAGCCCTTAATATTAATATTAAGGACTTTCTCTTCGCGTGATAAGCTTTTCCATCTAAAATACACGTAAATCAAAAACTTTTTTCTTCAAAATTTTACCACTTCGCGGTTTTTTATGCTATCGCATTGATTTTGAACGCAATTTACCCAGAATTGAACGATCTTTGAAAGTGTCTCTAATGTTGATTTTTACCTATAATTCTCGTTTTTTCGCTGTTATCTCCGAAATGATTAACTTTACCGAAAAAATGTAAAGAAAAATTTTCCTGGAAATTTAATTTCCTACAAAAAAGATCCTCTAGACCTAATTGCTAAAATCAATATTTCTTGCGATATTAAACCTTAACTTATTTGTGATATGAAAATTTGTATGGGTTACCGAAACAAAGGTTTCAAATTGTTGATATTCCATATCATATCACCACTCGTGATATGATATGTGATATGGTGATATGATGTGGAATATCAACAATTTAAAACTTTTGGTTCGAAAAACTATACAAATATTATACCATAAATAAGTTAAGGTTCAATATCTCAAGAAATATTAATTTTTGCAGTTAGGTCTAAAGGACCTTTTTTGTAGGAAATTAAATTCCCAACAAAATTTATCTTTACGATTTTTCGGTTAAGTTAATCATTTCGGAGATAACAGCAAAAAATCGAGAAATTTGGGTAAAAATCAACTTTAGAGGCCCGCACCATATCACCAGTGTAAGTTACACTTGCGCTGTTCGGGACACTTTTAAAGATCGTTCGATTCTACGTAAATTGCGACCAAAATCAATGTGATAGCATAAAAAACCGCGGAGTGGTAGAATTTTGACGAAAAAAGTTTTTCATTTACGTGTATTTTAGATAGAAAAACTTATCACGCCCAGGAAAAGTACTTAATATTAATATTAAGGGCTGGAATTTTCTTCCAGACATATACAACAAAATTTCGGGTGGGGAGTGAAAGAAAAAGTCGAAAAAAATCGCCCTAATATATATATATATATATGCCGTATAGCAGCGATCAAGGGCTCTAAGAAAAAGATCGTCGAGACTCGCGTATATCCCAATGTGAGTGTTTAATATGCCGGTGAGAGGGTCCTGGATCACGAAAAAAAAACTAACCCTCATTTTGCGACCAGTCAAAGTTTCAGCGTTATTTGTCTCTTCGATCCAACAATTAAACCTTCGAGTCAGAATTCGCGTACTTTGAGGGGTTGTGTCTGGTCTTAAAATGCACAAACGTCCTTTATATGACTATATATAACTATAATTTAAATTCCCCTAAAAATACATTTCCTCAATGAGTTGTCTAACTATCTAAACTAATGTACATTGAGGAACGGAACGGAGCAATATTTTTCCTAATAAATAACTGAGCAACGAATCGTTTTTCTGTATAAAGCGTCGATGTGCAAAAAAATTGTATTTGCTGTAATGAAATAAAAAATTAAAAATCTTAAATGCTATGAAATGCGGTTCTTTAGTACGAATAATACTTTGCTATATTGCTATACGCCGCGACTCTAGCGCGTTATATGTAAATTTATATATATGTATAAACTATACAATACATTTATATATTTTTGACACGTTGTAAATGAACACATTGATAAATAAAATGTTAAAAAATGTGTCCACTCTCGTCAGACAAAGCTTACACGTATCACGATGTAATTTAAAAAAAGCTGCACTGTGGCAAGTCGATGCGAAAATTGGAAGATCTTACCCGCTTGTGGTCAATAAGAAAAATCACTTCGTGGATAAGTTATCACGGAAAATCTATCTTACCGACACACCAATTCATGTTAGAGGTACAAAGTGGTAGAGATTGGATTTATTTTTCTGTATTACCGACTGTGGTTGTACCAGTAAATATTAAGGGGACGTTTAAATGATCTCGCCGCTTTACCGTGCTTTTTAGTGCAAGAAAGATAGAGACAGGTTTTCAGACTTCTATTCAACGCACAAGAAAAGCTAATTTATTTTTATCTAGAAAATATTTTTTTTTTTAATTTGAAATTTCCTTTCCTTTCACGTAATCTCAAGGGCAGTAAGCTCTGCTTTCTTGCAAATTGTTTTGAAAAAAAAACCAAACCGTCATGGTTTGTAAAATTCATGGACGAGGAGGTCGCGATTTTTCTTTTGCCCCAAACATGATTAATTTCTGTGAAGTCTTCGTCTAAAAACGCCAGCTCTCTTGTAAACTCATGAATCACCGTGATGTGAAAATTGTGCGCGCAATTTTGAATTTAAAAAAATGTTATACGCAACCGTACTCGTACCAAATGGGATTTCTCGTTTTTGGATCTTTCACCGTTTGCGTCTCTACTGCAATGTCGTCGTTCTGCGGCTCTTCCTTGACCGTAGCGTTCATACTCGTCGATTCGTTTATTACAGCCGATACTTTGTTGTAAATGAGAAACGGACGAGGCTCGCAGGGTGGCACTTCGATTCGTGGTGATTGTTCCTGCTGGCTTGAACGACCATCCACGCTTTCGGGGCGTACGTGCGGCAATGGCGTGCTCGAGGATGATTTCTGATCCTGCTGGGTAAGAAAAAATAACCCTTCGTGTAAAACAATCGCTGCGTCGATTTTTAACGATGAATCTCAGGCTTTTCGTCATCAGAAACATGTAAAAACCGCCTTTGAAACGGTCACTTTGAACATGATTGAGCAAAATAATTTCACGGCTAGTCCGAGTTAGTATCAGAGTCGAAAATAATGCATTATTTTGATAATGCATCACGGTTTTCATTACCCATTACACTGCATAATGTGAAATGGACAAGTGTACCATTAGAAAATACAAAAGTAATGTCTAATGAATGCGTGTTCCACCGCAAATAAAAAAGTAATGTGGAATGGATGCATGTGCTATTAAAAATAAAAAAGTAATGTGTAATGAATGCATGCGCCATTACAAATAACAAAAGTAATGTGTAATAGATGCATGTGCCATTACAAATTACAATTGAAAAAAAAGTAATTTGTAGTGGAAAATATTCCATTAGTTTGTTTCTACCACTGTAGAAAATTAGTGTGTTTCTACCACAATTTGGAGGAGGTACTATTTTGCTCAAAGGTAAGTCTATCAATTTTTCAATGAAAATATTTTGTGTGTATCAAGTTTTTGTTAACTTTAATATCGTAATGGTAAATGTATGGACAGTGATTTTTTGGAGTAATTTTTACTCTGTTCTTGAATTGCAATTTTACATTTACCATTATGATAGTAAAGTTAACAAAAATTTGATACACATAAATTATTTTCATTGAAAAATTAATAGACTTACCTTTGAGCAAAATAGTACCTGCTCCAAATTGTGGTAGGAACACACTAATTTGTAATGGAATATTCTCCACTACAAATTACTTTTTTTCAATTGTAATTTGTAATGGAACACGCATCCATTAAACATTACTATTTTCATTTGCAATGGAACATTAATTCATTACCCGTTACTATTGTAATTCGTAATGGAAAACTTATCCAATGAACATTGTTCAAAGTAATGGGTAATGCATTACTTTTACATTACTATTTTCACAACTCTGGTCGGTATTGAGTATAACGTTATAGATATTGCTGAATAAGCCGAGGAGACGGCTCACCGTCAAAGAAGCTGCCGGGGATGGCAAATCATCCGTATAATAAACGGTTCTTCGAGTGCCCGGATGACCCAACGACAAAGCGTCGTCACCTTCGAGTACAGCAGGGTCGACCAATTCCGCAACAGGATGATCATCGATACTCGCATCCGAATCATTTCCACCTGACTCGGACTCGTAACGTTTACTGCTCTCCGATTGTTTCGAGTCATCGGCCCAAGACCTTCGATTCTAATTGGAAAGGAAAAGCCATTTTTTTGACGTTGTAAAAATAGAATAATGGATCCTAAGCTGATACAACGTATTTTGGATTTTTGTCAGATTTTACAATTTAAATTTCCTAAATAACAAATGTCCAAAAATTCTTGAAATAATTTTTTAAAAAGAATTTTACATTATACAATATAGTATATAACGAAGATGTCGATCTCTCACCATGGACAGTAATCCCGAACCGGCTTTTCTCACTCTCTTGACGATACTTGCGCCGAATTTTTTTTTCTTCGTCGAGCAACTCTCCAATTTTCTATAATGCTCCATTATCTTTTCCTCGAGTTTTTCCTTCTGTCGATAAAGATGATTGACCTTGTCCCTGAAATTATCATTTAATGTTTGCATCAGATGTGAATGTAGAGTGAAAAATTAAAAAAAAAAAAACTAAAAAATTGGATGATCCTCAAACTTAAACTGAATGAAGGTGCGAGCACTTGAAATTTCTCAATTTTGAGGCTTTCTACAACTCTCAGAGTTATAGTTGAGAAGTTATGTCATAAAAATTCGTGACAAACTCACGTGTACAATTTCTCTTCCATGTGATAATGTTCCTTGTCTTCGAGCGAGTGCGTCAATAATTCGTGATACTGACTGAACAACTGACTTATGTGATCCATCAATGAGCGCCTGTTATTGTCAAGACCGGAATTCATTTGGAGCAACATTTCGCACCGTTGATTGAGTTTGCTTATTTGAAGTTCAAGCGAGGCGCATCTCTCGTCTCTGACGCTCAGCATTTCCGTTTGCTTCAGGCTCAAACGATTCGTCTCGACTTTGTTCTTTCTGTAATCTTCCTGGAGATTTCGGTACTCGAGTTTTAATTTTTCCATTGTCGTGTACAAATTTCTAAAGTCATCCTGAAATGTCATAAAATTATTTAGAATCCAATATTATTCGTGTGCCTCTCCTTTCCTTCGCAATATTTTCGACCTAGTTTTACCTTGAGCTTCGAATGTTCACCACGAAGATTATTGAGGCTCTTGATATTCGTGACGGCTATCTCCTGCTCGGCAATCAATGATTTGTTCTTCGTTTCAAGATGCTCGCAAGTCTCGCTGAGTACTCGCGCGACATTCTTCGCATCGCGGAGATTCGCTTTCAGGATTTCTCGCTCCTGAAGAAGACTCTCGTACTCGTTGTTCAGCTGCTCGTGCAAAGATTGTAGGGTCACTTGATCGTTAACGAGTTGCGAATGAGCTCGCTGCTGAGCCACGCGATCTTTCAAAAGCTATGAGAAAAATAAAAAGAAGCCTTGATAATCACAATTCACGTGACAGCAATTGTGCAAATTAAAAATAGCCCATTGGCTTTCTCTTGAATTTTTTCTATTCTCTAATATTCCTTCAGAAGTAATCTAGAAGTATGCCAAAAAACAAAAAAAAAGCTCAAGGAACGGTTTATAAAAGAGGCTTCAAGAACGACAAAAGTGAGTAAGCACCGGGTAAAGTTCTAGTTTGCACAATTTTTTAAAAATAAAAATGAAGCTTCTTGTATAAGGAAGCAATGATGGAACTGAAACGTTTCTTCGCCATTCGATAACAGTTAATTTAATTTACCTCTTCTTTTTCCGCAACAAGCTGTGAATTTGCAAGTTGCAAAGCCGTGTGCTGTGTCGCCAAAGATGCACTTTGCGATTGTAAAGTCGTCACGGAAACCTGAAGTTTCGCTTTTTCCGATTGCAACTGTTCAGCCGTTGCCTGAGTCGTGTTCGATCTTAACAAGAGACTGTCAATCTCTCTCTGGAAGTAAATCATAGTTTAAGTTTCAATATTTCATAATTGAAAAAAAAATTAATTTGGATATATATTATATCCATTATATATTATATATTGGATATACATTATATATTGCATATGGGCCATTCCATGTCAAATCGATCAAAAGTTAGAATCGACCCCTTTCAATTTCGAAGAAATTTGGTCAAAAGTTTTCGTTTTTAACAAAACGAAGTGCTACCACCGGAAAGAAATTGAAATTTTTTTTTTTCGAAAGTTATTGCAAATTTCAAAATTTCACAATTTTCCAAATCTTTCAAGTTTATTTTTTAAATATCTCGAAAACTATTATAGTTTCGAAAAATCGTTCTGAATTTGTCTTGAAGAGTATACTTCGGGCTACGAATAAAAAGATATTTCGAAAAAAAATGTTGAAAAATGATGAATTTGGAGAATTTTGAATTTTCAAAAATCGTGAAAATCCAAATTCCGTATTAAATTTTTGGTTCAATTTTTTTTACCTCTCAGTTAAGTAAAGTTGAGCAATCATGTAGTTTTGTAGTTTTGAGCAGTAAAAAAAGTAAAAGTAACAGGATTTTGGTAAAAAAAAAATTTTTTTTACCAAAATTCAAAAATTTATATTTTTGTCAAAATTCAAAAATTTATATTTTTGATACAAAAAAACACCATCCTGAAAATTTCAGGATCTTTTAATATCAGTAGATCAAGGTATTATATAAAAAAAATTTAACCGAAAATTATATGTTCATGGTGGATTTACACGATTTTTAAAAATTCATATTTTCAAAAAAACAAAAAACACCTTTCAGAAAATTGCAGGATCTTTTAAGATCGCTACTTGGTATTGTATAAAAAAAATTGAAACAAAAATTGAATACGGAACTTGAATTTTCACGATTTTTGAAATTTAAAAATTCTTCAAATTCATCATTTTTCAAATTTTTTTTCGGAATTATTTTTTTTTCGTAGCCCCAAGTATACTCTTCAAGACGAATTCAGAACGATTTGTCCTAATTATATGAGTTTTCGAGATATTTAAAAAATAAACTTGAAATATTTGAAAAATCGTGAAATTTTGAGTTTTGCATAAATTTCGAAAAAAAAAAATTTTATTTTTTTCCTTTGGGAGAACTTCATTTTATTAAAAATGAAAACTTTTGACCAAATTTCATCGAAATTGAAAGGGGTCGATTCCAAGTCTTGGTCGATTTGACATGGAATGACCCATATACATTTGGATATCCATACTTTTTGCGATTCAACGATTTCTTGCAAATTCTTCATCGCGGATGAATCGTAGACGATCATATCGGATTCCGGCAATTTTTCACTACAATCACACTTTGCTTCATCGACAATCAAACTCTTGACGCAGTCGATGACTTCGGGAATTTGCGCGATTCTGCAAAAAAAAAAAACGATTAGAATGTAATGAGCGAGGATTTAAAAAATGAAGCACAATTTTGGATTTTAAAAGATTTCTTAAAGTTCACCTTTCCAAAATATTATCAGGCGGTAAGGTCAGCAACATTTCAACGCCAAGACCCAATTTCTCAAGAACCCTATACAATTGTTGGCTGTTTAATTTTTCTGCAACGAGATTTGACTGCAGTGTCTCGAGAGTTTCACGATCGATCGCCGCGCGTGAATTCAGATCCTTGCTCGATCTCTCAATCTCTTGGAGCCTCAAAATTTGCGCAACCGAATTTTTTATTTCCCGCTCGAGTTGAATAACTTTTCTCTCCAGCACCTCGACGTTATTCGTCGATTTGTCGATAGCCACGTCTTTCTCCTGAAACACGTTTATTTTTTCTCCCATTAAATAAAGATTTCAAACGTACAATCAACGAAACGATGAATTGCGAAAAAAAAATTATTCACCTCGATCGTCTCGCGATACTTGTGAATATCTCGCATAGCTGTTTCCTTGTCCTTTTCCAAAAAGGAAATTTTAGTCTCAAGCTCGTGACACTTCGTTTCGGCTTCTTTCGCACTGGACTGCGCGATTTTCAATTCCTCGAGCTTTTGGCTCGATATTTCCAGCGAACGATCGAGATCATCGGCTCGTCTTTGAACGCTCTCCAAAAGCGATTGGATTCTTTGCTTTTCCTTGATAACGGTATCGTAATTATTTTCCAGTTCGACGATTTTGCCGTGCTGCGTCTGTAAGAAAGTTGATAGTTCAAACTATAGATCAACTAATTTGAAAAAAAGTGTTGAAAGCTTCATTCAAGAGAAGCAAAAATCTTGTATGATCATTTTTTGAACTACCTGATACTCCTGCTGCTGACGCTCGGATGAGGTTCTTTGATTTTTCAGAGTATTTTGCAATTTTTTGTTCTCCTCGAGGGCCTGTTTGCAAACAAGCTCCAGGTCAGAATTTTGCTGCGACAAACGCTCGTTGCCGTCGTTCAATGAATCAATCTTCAATGACAATTTCTTTTTCTCTTTCTCGAGCTCGAGAACACGCGACGATGTTTCATGAAACGAATTTTCTTTCAACGAATCGATTATCGTCATTAATCGACGATTCTCCAGTTCGAGCTTGAGCGCACGGGTCTGTGCGTTATTCGTTAATTGTTCGGACAATCTGTTGTCCGATGTAGCTATAAAATTGAAACATGTATCGGCATTACTCTCAAAGCCTCCTTGCATTCAATGCGAATCAAATAAATCGAATAAATCGCTTACCCGTCTCCTCATTTTCACTGACGGATCCAGCAAGAGCAGCTTCGTCCGCGACAGCTTTTTTCAATCGGTGCAATTGAGAATTTTCGTCGTACAATTCCTGATACTTTTCTTTGTCAGCTGTGCGTTCCTGCATTTTAATAATTTTTTTTTCACCCATGCAAGATTTTCGTGCTTTTCACCATATGCGTAGACAGCCTAAAAGTGACTCTTTTCTGACAGCTAAGGGCGAAAAAGAGCCCCTTTTAGGCTATCCACGCATATACTGAAAAGCACGAAAATCTCCCATGGGGAAAAAAAAGATCGTGTGCAACGCGGGCCAGAGATTCGTCTTTTGTCTCGCGTGGTTGCGGCCCTCGCTTCGCTCGTTGCGGCAAACTTCACGCTCGACAAAAAGACTTATCTCTGGCCCTAGATGCACAAAATACTATTTTTTAATATTTCAGGAAAAAAATGTTCTCCGCAAGAAATGAAACAAAGACGTTACAATGAAATAATATTTTTTTGGCGAATCTGATTGACTCACCAAAGCCATATCATTAACCAACTGCTTGTACTCGATAATTTGAGCTTCGAGCTCTAAAACTTTGTCCGCACGTCGTCTCGATGAGATTAATTGTTCCTCCAGCATTTCTCGATTTTCCATCAACACTCTTGAACAAAAAATTGTCTCGTTGAAATGGGATTAAATTTTCACCAAACACAATTGGTTTTGTGACAAATTTACCTGTTGTCTTCGCGAAGCTCTTCGATGCGAGTTTTGTAGAATTCTATGTCCGTGAGCTTTTCACGATATCGCGCAACTTCCATTTCCAAACGATCGGCGCGCTCCGCTCTCTCAATCACCGCGTCCAATTCATCCCTGTACGATTTTGCGGTACGGGCTTCGTGCATCAATTCTTGATTCTACAGAGAGAAAAGAAAATTAATTCGTATCCTACAAATTATAGGTAATTGGAATGAACGTTCGATCGGTCTTACTTCTTGCTTAAGTTTCACGAGCGACGCTTTATTATGCTCGAGTTCTTCTTTACATTCGAGTAATGCCTCAGTTTTCTCTTCTCTGGAAAATGATTGGGAAATTAGAGTTTTTCGCTTTGATTTACACGAGTGCAAGTTCATTTCTCATCACAATATTTATTGAGTATTATGATGAGAAATGACGACGTTAAGTAAAGTTTTATTTCTATTGAAAACTTACAATTCTTGCCGTTGTTTTCTCACTTTAGACTTCCAATCGGCCAATTCAACGGCAAAGTGATGATTCTCTTCACGTTCCGATTTAGCCTGGCTGTTATTCTGAGCAATCTTATTACTGTCTTCGCTCTCGGAACCAACCGAACAATCATTGGTCTCATTCATATCGTTAATAGCTGCACCTCTCCATTTCTGACAACAATTACGTTTAAATACGATTAAATTTCAGAATTCGAAATTACAAATTTGAGAATATCGAAAAATTTGCTTCATTCGCGCAATGATAATTATGAAAATTCATTCGTTTATGTAAATGTGAGAACTTGTGATGCGAATAAAATACCTCTTTGTAGAGATCTCGTTCTTGGAGCAATTGTTTTATTTGCTTGAAAACACCGGACATGTTCGCACTCTCCATTGAGTCATGAGTGATTACAATATCATGCTCGTCCGTGACTTGTTTTATGCAATCGACGATTGCCAGTTGAGTGTCCAAATTGAGAGTTTTTATTCCCGTTATAAATTTCTTTTTGTTGGGACACTGAACCGCGCAGCCCAGCAACAAGAGGAGAAGCAAACGAGCTTCTTGGACGTAAGATTCTGGCTCTTTTCCCAAATTTGTCGTGTCAGGTTGTTTTATCATCAAATGGCCCAATTCCTCTTCGTAAAATTGTTTCATGTTACCGACGATCATTTCTAAATTCTTGAGTCTCAAATTGGTGTTTCCTCCTGTGGGTACAACACCGTCGTGAAGAGGCTCTGGATCACTGAAAAAAACATTGATTTTTATGAATTATCGTCGATAGTAGGATCAATGAAATTTTAATAATATCTAACTATCAAACTATTTTTTATAAACATATTTTTTTTACAAACGCACGTATGGTTTTGAATTTGAAAATACCGCTATATCATAATTTAAATTTTGAATTTTAAGTTTTTAAAATTTTAATTTTAAAGACGGCCATTCTCGGAGTTTCTGTTGACAGTAAGCAGTTGGAATTTGTAAATAATGCTTGTGGAGCTAAATAATAAAAAATCAGGAACAAATTGCGGATAAACTCACATTTGTAAATAAACGCTGTGCAAAAGGGTGCCGTCGACTAAATCGTTGTAACTCGTCAATGCATCAGGATCCTCCAAACAGCTGATAAACTGGAAGAAAAAAATTTGTTTAAATTGTGGGCAAAAGACAAAAACAAAGAAACAATCATAAGCGTCGAAGGTCGTCGTATTTGCAATTTTCACTCGCATTACTCACCCATGTTACGAGAGGTCCTGAAAAAAGTTCATCTATCTCGGAAGACGCCATTTTCGTCGATTTTTGACGTTTTATAAAAAACGCTATAAAAATAAACTACATTTGCTCATCGTGTGCACCATAACTGCACCATTCCTGGTACCGCTCAAAAAAAAATGAGCAGAAAATCGTGTTCGAGATTTTTTCGAAAAAAAAAAGTCTCACGATTCACAGGATTTTATTAATATCACACACAAGTATTTTGTTAATACTTTCACGAAGCACCGATAAAACTTTTCTCAACCTGTATTACCACACTCAATATTCGTGTGTTCATTAACGTTTCTTCTCGAAGCTGAGAGAAAAAGCCATTGCTTGTACCCGAATCCGTGGTACGTGAAAATTCAGCGGCATTTTTCCTACGATGTTTACACTGATTTCTCGTTTAACACTCCGCGAAATAGCGCAATTTTCTAATTTACATTTTAACGAGAAAACATTGTAAAGAGGCTCGTTATTTTAGAGGATCGACGACTGTTTCTAGATCGAGTCTGGATGACAAGAGCATCGTACAAACAAGGAAATTAATGAAAAATTGGGGTACGTAATTTATCGGACTCAATAGAGCGTCGTTTTAGTTTGTAATCGGGTTATATCGAGCCATTTTTCGCATTGTCGCGTGCGTTTATCAATGTAAAATACAGTTTCTGTACTACTCGTTTTACGAGAGGTTAACTTGGCGGGGGTCACTTTTTCCGGGAAGAAAAATCGCGCTTTGAACGCATGCGCCGAACTTGAAAAATCATAGTTGCGACGACATCCGCCAGAGGCGCTATATTGAATTTCAGAATTAGTGCGAATTTCAAAATTACAATAGCAGATGACAAGTAAATATATGACTTGTTTTATTTACTCTATACTAATGTACACATTAATAAACTATAAAGCAGGATCGTTTGTTAATAGTAACGAGGATAAACGTGAAAGGTTCCCAAAGTAACTTCTTTTACTTACACTTTTTAACTGAAAGCTGTGAATTTTCGGTTTTTTACGAAATGAATATTTGTGATCGTCATTTACTCGTTCAGAACGGAGATTAAAGAGCAAATGTTGAGGCAGAATTTTTGTTTAAACCACGACATTTTTTTCGATTTTCTTTTTTACAACTTTATATATATGGATACGCCTTTTCGTCGTACCACGAACATACAATGTTTAATCATAGCATAGATTCTCGAGCATTCATTTTCCCTCGAGTTTTTCGGTAAAGACTTTTCTTCTCTATCTATATACGTTGTACTACAATAGAATATTCAAAAATTTATAGTTGTTATAGACAACAAAAGTCTTCAATCAAGCAACGACGTCACTTTGTCTTTTCCATCCCGGTATTAAGAAGATTTTTGCGGCGTCGAAACGTATTCCCTACAGTGGTACTATTTTCATTTAAATTTTTTAATTTGGAGTCTCGTTCCTAAAATATATTTATTTTGACGAGAAAATTGTTTTTATCCAGAATCTAGCTGGTCCAAAAATATTTAGCGGTCACTTGAAGCATTTCCAAATGGATATTTTTCCTGAAAATCAATCTTTAATGCATTTTTTGTTCTCATACAAAAAAAAAAAATTGTACCACGATTGCAGGGTCTTTGGCGATTGTATGTTTTCTTCAAATTAGTTTTTTATGCACTGCATTCGTTTCGTTCTTTCTTACCACTGCCAAAATACTGTTATTTATATCTGCATTCGTCAGAATAATATTAAACATTTGAAGAAGAAATAGCGCCAACAAATTTTCGTTGAGGATAAATGGTTTCTTAGACAAGGATTGAAATATTATAAAAAAAATAAGATTCACAATCTCGCAACTAGCAAATTATGGATCCTCGCGGACAACAGTTACTATTATTTCTTTATAAAATTGAGCAAACAAAGAGAAACTAAAAAAATGCTGTTATAAATGGAACAGAGTGGATGCAAAACTACTCTACCTTGAGTGGAATATTTTTTTCCCCAAGTTATTGAATATTGAAATATATTTTTTACATCATCACCAACTTTATCAAGTTATAGAGATAAAAAAATTAGGGGCAATAAATCTGTAAATGCACGAAGCGACCGTTAAATATTTTTTTTACAACTAGTTCTTTCGCGAATAGTTTGTTCTCACGAAAAGAAATATTTTTTGAAGGTTAGACCCAAAATAAAAAATATAAATAAAAATAATGCAGCGTTAATATACCCGCTTGGCTTTTACATTCATTGAAACTCGCTCGAATGAAAATTTATTTATTTTTTACGACGAAATAATTCCACGTCAGTCTGCTTGACGCTCTTTAACGAGTACAGTGGATTTTTTTAAAAATTTATTCACCGTCTCATTATCATTCCTTTGTTTATCCCCAAACACGCGAATCGCACTACTCTGTTAGACCAACGGAGAAGTTTGATTGCGCGGTGATTAAAAAAGAACCGTCATTCTCCAATTTCAACGGTCTAACGTAGAAGACGCGTTTTCGTCAAGCAAACGTAATTCGCCTGCTCTTTGAACGCAAGTTCCCTCGTTCACGCTTTTACAGAATATTCGCGGTTCTCGATATATCAAAATATCGTTTGCAGCGTGATGCGGGAAAAAAAGCTTTACGACCTATTTTGCTATTTTTTTTGTACAATACATCTCAGTACGTAGTTACGTGTAGTCAAGTTGTATTTTCTTCGCTCGGTAATTTTTTTTCAGTTTTCAACACTCGAGCAAACTTATTGTGTCATTAATCATCACTTTACCGTGCGGTAAAACGAGGGAAAAAAAACAACGAAAAAAAATGCGCATGGAAAGTGAGGGTATTACGGACGTGTGCGAAACGTTACAATATCAGCCTACCGTACTGGAGCGACACTGTACATAATTGATAATTAATTTTTTTCCTCTCCCTCTTCTCGTCGAATCTCGTTGGATCATTTAATCTTAAGACTTGGACTACTCGTCCGACGTCGATGCCGTCGACGACGTTGTTGACGACGATGTTGACGACGCCGATGCCGACTGTGTTCTGCCAGTGGTGGTTTGATTAGCTGCCCTGATATTTAAGAGTGAAAACAAAAGTTTCTATTTTTTTATTTCCCTTAGCAATGAAACAGCGACAAACCGCGTTAACGATTTTCCGAGTTGATCGTAGTGTTATTTTTTTAAATTCGTTACCTGAAGAGAGCTGCTAGACTCGGGCCTACGGTGTCGCGATTCGCGTCGGCGGAAGTTTGATCGCCTAAGCTTTGTCGACAGATGGGACAAGTTCCGTGCTGAAATCGAGCAATTTATATTCATTGTTACAGAAGATTTTTGCTTGTAATCGATGGAAAAAGATGAAAATGCAACGTACAAAATTCACAGGATTCTTTTTTTTTTGTAATTGAAAAACACAACTTACGAGTTCTAGCCATGGCTCAATGCAGGGCGTGTGATAGACATGTTTACAAGGTAATTGCCTGACGAGTTCAGCCAGTAAGAAATCCTCCCAACAAATTGAGCACTGCAGCTTGATATCTGTAAGATGAATCGCAGAAAAATTAGGATATTTTTTTTCTTTTTGTATAATTGTAAAATCAAAGCATCCACTTACCAATTTGGTGTTGTGAGACCGTCGCCGTTGGTATTTCATCGATTTGTTTGCGTGGCAATGGCGGTGGTCCGCTTCCATCCATTTGGTTGAGCAATTGCGTTACAATCGTGTCCAATCCATCACGACCCCACACATAGTCACCCGGATTTCCCAAGAACAGTCTATTAATCGTTTTTAACATTAATACACGAATGAGATTGATTTTCCCTTAAAAAATGAACAAATAGATGGAGATATTTTTTTTCCTTCAATGAACAAAGATTCTGATAACTTTCCGTTCTTTATAAAAAAAAAAAAAAAGAGAGATCATAAGCTTAACTCAGGCACTGAACGAAATTCAGTTTTAATATGTCGATGATACGTTACTCTAATGCAAATCTGAAAAAACATTCTCTTCCCTCGCCGAAAAGGGTTGAATTTTTATGAAACTTATAAAATTTTGAATAATGCGGTGAGTTTCGATTAATCTCAATGCAAAAGATATACCTCCATTAATTTATTTATATCAATTATGTTTGTGTCTCTCTTGACGATACATACACGGGTTGAACGGGTCCACCTTGAGCCGTTGGAAGATGTAGTCCGAAACCAGAGAGATTTAGGATAAAATTTTCAATCAAATGCTCAACCTGTTGCAGATGTCTGGGCGGTCTTGTGTCAAACATTGTAAAACAGTGACGCTTTGGAATTATTTATTTTTATTATTTTTATTTTCACGGTAAAGGGTTATACCTAGTTGTAAAAGTCGTAAATCTCTTTTTTCTTCAAACGATATTGTGATGTAAATGATTAATTCCAATTTTTTTTTCGTCGCCTAACTAGGTACAACCCTTTAAACCGTGATATCTGCCACAAAAATACGCACCTATCGCGAAATCTATGATCCGAACCGTCTCGTGCTCCTCTTGTTCTTTGACCGGTCGGACCGGATCTTCCAAGCTCGGCGCTTTCCCGGAATTCTTCAGGGACATCGAGATACATTCTGACGATATCATCGTTGGACGTATGCTCCAGCTAGACGAGAAATAAGAGGGGCAATGAATAAGTGCGGAATAAATGATAATTCAAAAAATTGCTCGTCTCACCTCAAGGTCGATGTCGCTAAAATCTTCGCTGCTTATGTCCATACTCGAACCATGAAGGTAAGATCGTGTATCCCCGAGAGGGCCATCTTCGGCATTTCCGCCCCCGCCGCCTCCTCCTTCCAATTGCTCTATGAAGCCCGATGTGCAGTAGGGACATGTGTAATCCTGATAAATAAAAATTCATATTTTCAGCTTTAGAATCAAACGCGATGAAGTTTGTATCGTTTAAATGCAGCGGTCATAGTTTATTTTGTAATCAAAATCATTCTTCCGAAGAAGTTTTCAAAGTGAAAAATCGTCGAAATCTATAGTGGAGTCTTCATTGAGAACTTAAAATGCTAAATGAACGAGCGAAGGGTAAATATTATTGAAAATGGATTGAACAAAATTTATTTTCGTGTCATTACAACGATGCAAAGTTCAACATCATCGAATGTGAGATAAAAGAGAATTACACTGTTTCGTGATGTTGAAGTTGAGATATAATGGAAATGGAGTTTTTTTTTCAATTCATTGTTTTCAGTTACTCGTAATGCTTTTTTTCGGTCTCTATTGCTCCCAGTCTCTAAAGAAGGAGCTAAAAAACATTTCAATGATATTCGATTCAAAGGATAAATGAAAAACAAAAACAATTTTCATTGCATTTCAATGCCAGAAGCTTCGTCATGAAAAAAATTAAAGAGCAATGCACAAATTTCGTTTTCTATTTGTGCATAAACAGAGATAATTTGAGAGGAAAAAAACAGTTTAAGGCAGCAACATTATGATGCAATGTTTGCATTTGCCTCGGTAACAAACATTGCGGTAAATTGACGTCACAGGCAAATGCCAGTGCGGAAGCATGAAACAGTCATTTTGTCACGAAATAATAGATTAAATTCCGCAGATTGGAGAAGTATGACTGATTGCTAGGGTAAATAAACGAAAAGGCAAGAACGATCGATCATCCGTCATTTTCTCATAGCAAAATATTCACACGACAGCTGTATGAATTCTGTTTTTCATAAAAATTACTCAATACTGTGTGCAAAATTCTCATCGTATTGTATGAGAATCGTGAAAAGGTTTTACGATCAGGAAAATTTCACGGTATCGAAGAATCTACGGGCTATGAGGAAAATCGTACGATGATAATGCGTGAAGGAAAGAGAGAGAGAGAGAGAGAGACTGAGAGAGAGACAGGGAGAACAAGTCGAATGTTGTTCGAGAATAATTTTACATTTTGTAAATATAGCCTCGAGTGGCGATCGTTAGGGAAAAGGTTTATAGTATTTCATCTTGAACGACGACAAAGAGGAAGGAAGAAAGAGAGATATATAATTCACGAGATTGTGGTGTGATTCACGCATGGTACGAAGTGACAGCTTATAATAACCACCGCGACCTCGCATTGTTTTAAATAAATTTACGAAAAATTGCGATAGGAGTGTTTCGCATATTGTGCTTGAAACTTACGGGTAGCAAACGTTCAATTTCGACGCTGCATTTGTGACAAAAAAATCTCGACATCGGATTCCCCTCGACAACGGCTTCAGCCATGTTTTAAAACGCGTCGAAGAGATGTATTCCCCTGTGTGTTTGTGTGCGGAGTTTTCCTACACTCTCGCGGAACTCCCGCAAGTCTATCGCAGTATAGCGAAGAGGTGACACGCATACACGAAACACGACAAAGTGCCAGCGGGAGCGAAGAGCTCATCCGGACTTGCTCGACAGTCGACACTTCGGTGGTCTCCAGGGGGTCTCTTTCACTCTTTCTCACTCACTAAAATCGTATAATCCTTTCGGCGCATTGACCACCGTGATCATAAAGCGGCTCGAGACGGCGAAACCACATTTTCGCATAGCGCGAAAGACGCCATTTTGAATATGACGGAAATGTGAGCTGGCGACATCTGCACTCTCGCGAAGGAACCCCTTCGCCATTCAAAATCGGCGGGAAATTTGAACCACGATTTCGATTCGATCGTCGAGCGATTAAACGCTTCTCACTGCTGTTAAAAATAAAAATTAGAAGCTGAAAAAGCATTGAGGTAAAAAAAGAGAATATGATGCGTCAGCAATGATCGCCACTTTACGTTAAAAATAATGGAATATATTTTTATAATTTTCTGTCGATACATACTTTTGGCCAATAATTCGTGCGTGAGTATAACATCATTGGACTGTGACGAAAATTGATAATAACAAATATTACATAACGAACAATTATATCATACAGAATCTTGTAAGAAATCATCTCTTTTGCTCGTCTTCCTCATTATTTCGTCATCGTCGAGCGCATTCGTAACGTCATTCGGATGATAAATACGAACTGAAAGTGCCGTTTTTTTTTCTCACTTTCCATCGTCTTTCTTTCTCTTATTATTCTTCGTTTCGCGACAAATATGTTCACGAAAACCCCCTGCGAGGATGTTGCTCGTGCGAAATGAATGATATAAAACGAACCTCGAGACGAATTGAATTCGAATCACGAGGACGTCACCAAGGCAGGCGTTTATATCAAATGTTTTTCTTTTTTTTTATTACTCTGCAATAAAGTAGCAGTGATGAAAAAAAAGTGTTCGACACTTTGGTAACTTTGATATTACATTTTCACGCTTATTTATGAGACATTATTTTTCTTTTAAATCCTTTTTTTTTTTTTGCTTTGTATAATTGAAATGTAACGCGAGGAATATAAGCACAGCCGTGATAATCTTTGATAAACTCTTTGCATACTTCCGTCGGAGAGTATTGGAGCTATATCAATACACAACTATGCAGGACTAGAGATCACTAATAAAAATCTACATCGGTCTACAATATATGCTCGTATAACGTGGGATTGATCTATGGAGATTATCGTCGGATCTATGGCTTTTTTTTGCATTTCTTCTTCACTTCACATTTCTTCTTCATCTTGTTTCTTCTGAAGGAGGATCAAACAGGGAAGAAGCAGGTGACAACGGCAGGTACACAGAATGTTAATTAACTTACGTGGATAATGTTATATATATCTATATATATATATTTTTTAATATCGTATATATGTTAAGGTTGTTGAAGAAAGAGAACGATTTTTCAAACAGTTGTGATGGTCATCGAGGTGCTTGAAAATAATCAAAATCTCAAATCCATCATTTTTCATCCTTATTGAGGTCACAGCAAATATGGGTCATTCCATGTCAAATCGACCAATAGATGGAATCGAACCCTTTCAATTTCAATAAAATTTGGCCAGAAGTTTTCTTTGATCATAAAACGAAGTTCTACCGAAGGAAAAAAATTAAAAAATGTTTTTTCGAAAGTTATGCAAAATTCAAAATTTTACCATTTTTTCAATTTTTCAAGTTTATTTTTTTAATATTTCGAAAACTATTATAGTTATGAAAAAATCGTTCTAGGTTCGTTTTAAAGAGTATACTTAGGGCTACGAAAAAAAAAAAATTCCCAATAACATTTTTGAAAAATTACGAATTTTGAGAATTTTGAATTTTTTTAAATCTTCAAAATCTACTATCAACATTAAATTTATGGTTCAATTTTTTTTACATAATACCTTGTACTAATCGTAAAAGATCCCGAAATTTTCAGAATTACGTTTTTCCCTCAAAAATATGAACTTTTGAATTATGGTAAAAAAAAAAAATTGTTTTCAACCTCTAAGTTAAGTAAAATTGAGCAATCGTTTCATTTTGTAATTGTGAGCAGTGAAAATTTCAATTAGTGACATAAGAACGTAAAATCAGAAACATAATTGAATTTGCGTTTTCATTTATTTGGTAAAGTTTACGCTTAAAACGCTTTACCAAATAAAAACGCAAATTCAATTATGTTTCTGTTTTCACATTCTTATGTCATTAATTTAAATCTTTACTGCTCAAAATTACAAAATTACCTGATTGCTCAACTATTTAACTTAGAGGTAAAAAAAAATTATTTTAAATGTAAATTCAAAAATTCATATTTCTGAATATTTCCAAAACGTAATTCTGAAAATTTCAGGATCTTTTAAGACTAGTACAGGGTATCATATAAAAAAAATTCAACCAAAAATTGAATGTTGATCGTGGATTTTCACGATTTAAAAAAATTCAAAATTATCAAAATTCATTATTTGTCAAAAATTTTGTTTTGAATATTTTTTTTTCCATAGCCCCAAGTATACTCTCCAAGACGAACCCATAACGATTTTTTCGTAACTATCATAGTTTTCTAGATATTTAAAAAATAAACTTGACAAATTGAAAAAATGGTCAAATTTTGAATTTTGCATAAATTTCGAAAAAAACTGTTTTAATTTTTTTCATATGGTATAACTTCGTTTTAAGATAAAAGAAAACTTCTAACCAAATTTAATCGAAATTGAAAGGGGGTGATTCCAACTATTGCTCGACTTGACATGAAATGGACCATATATATATATATATTTTCGTTCCTGTCTTACAAGACGATTTTCATTTTGTGATAAGATTCAAGCCCATGGTTGACCAAGACAATATTTAGAAAAAAACATTTTTCAGAACAGCCCTAATATATATCTTCTCTTGATATATTTGAATGATGTCTCTTAAATAAGCGATAATATGTCGTATAGACTTAATCATTAATTTGTTACGCTGCGACACTCAATCATACATACTCACATAACGACGATACTTTAATCCATATGTCTCACCACGAGAGACATTGATTACTATTATTTTTCATCTTTTCAGTTTATTCGATTTAATCATTTGTTTTTTTTTTCAAATTCAAATAAATTCATCGGCGTCCAATTACCGATTGAATTTTTCAATTTCAAATAAGTCGTAAATTTCGTATTTCTAACTACAAGTGAAAAAATTAACAATAATGAGTAATACGTAAATATCAAATAAATATATTAAATTGATAAATAATTTGTAAATAAAATTCTCGCCCTCGTTACTTCGTTTTTACGCACTCAAAACGCTCGAAGCATCATTTTTGAAACGTCATTTTCAAAATTTCAGTAAACATATATTACAGTGATTCCGCTAATGTCATTCGTAAGAAGGAAAAATCGTTCGATTTTTACGTCAACAATCTTCGTTCGTAAAAACGTATATCTATATAGTTTTTTGTTTTTTAAATATTTTAATTTATGTACCCATTCACTTTGGTTCTTTATACTGCGCTCAAAATTCGTCAAATCTTTCGTTGATCATTGTGTCGACAATCCAGAAAGAAAGAAAAAATCAGATCTACAATTTCTTATTCATGTATAAGACCAAGATTTATGATTTTTCGAATTTATGTAAAATAAAATACACCAAACGATCACGGAAAGAAATTGTTTTTTGCATTGTTCCACATTCTCTTCAGCAGTGATTTTTTTTTGTATCGATCGATTATTCGCAAAATACCAACGGCAAGGTTTAATTGCTTTTGTTTCTTTTTTGCTTCGCACATCAATTTGGTGATTCGATTATTGTTACGTTATTTGGGAGTGTGACTGTGATTATTGTAAAAATGAACGTGCCACCTATTCATTCGATTTTTTCATTAACTAATCTCGTAAGTCTGATGAATTTTATACCTCGTTTCTTGCGTCTTCTTAAATTACAATTTTCTATTGTATATCGTACATCGAAGACGTTTAATGGGAAGAGTCGTTAATATACTTCTTATTGTGCTTATCGTCGAGGGTAAAAGTATCTCTGAATAAAGTGAAATAAGAAAAATATATACTTTGAAAAAACTAAAAATAACAAACTGTCCGCCATAGCCTTGCATAATTCCCATAAATAATACTGCTCTAGTTTAGAATTTTACAATTATCAATATCCGTTAAACTTAACAGCAACCATAAGAAAGCAAAAATGACACGCACATAGTTTCTCTCCCTTTTTTTTGGTGGAATGTAAAATTCTGTATGTACAAATATAACAACGGAGTAGAGAGAACATTGACAAAGAGAATATCGAGCCTGCCTCGCAGTAAAAATGAAAAATAAAGACAACAAAAATCCAAAAGTTCAATCGTACTTGTATGATAACAGGGTAAAACGTCTTTCTTCGGAAAGCTCATCGTTATCCGTATAAATATTGTTCGTGACTGATTGGCAGACTATCGAGTTCACTTCTTATAAATAAAATCTACGATTTTTTTTGTTTCCGCTTTTTCTGTTTTTTGTTTTTTTTTTAAATTCACGGACGTTCGAAATCGAGTTCGTCATTACGATCTAGACTACGGAGAGCTCTCGTGAGCTCTCTTTTCATTGATGCACATTGGGTTTTTCGGCTTTGCTTACCCTTTTTTCCTCCTTATTCTCGTTTTTTTTGGCACTTGTATTCTTAAATTTGTGCGCAAATTTTTGTATCGAAGATACGCATTGATTGTGTATAAACAAATAATTTCACGGGAGCATGGAAGAAATTAATGGGGAAAAACATTAGAATCTTGGATCTCGTTGCTTCGGCATAATGCAACGACCGAACATCTCTCTTATCAAATGACTAGTAATCCTATTTACGGGCCTTGGAAATATTTTACAACCACGTTAATTCGGGAAAATAAAACCGTTAAATACAACTTTCATTAGACACAAATGATTGTACGAACCCGAAACTTTCTTTTCTTTTTGTTTTAAACGATTTCACGCTTGTGCATCTCGTCGTATTATACTGAAAATCTTATCTTCCGTCTTCTTCCTCCTTCAACGACAACAATCGTCACGTTGAAATTGAAAAACTGCGATAATCAGATAAATATATTATACGTATCGACGATTTTTTGATATACGATTTTATCACTGATAAATTAATTACGTGTTTGGCACTCGCTTATTTGTGATATACATGGGATGTTTGGAGTCAACTCGAACAACGTTTTACTTTCCTTATCTCCATTTTAGGTTCGACATTTTTTTCTATAATTGCACCGCCGCCGAAAAGCACGTTCAAACGTTTTGTTTAGATTTTTTCTATCAATAGCTTCCTCGTTCATTTTTTTTACGAAACAAAAATCGCCGAATTTTTCTATTATGTACTAATGTATTTTCTCTACGGTTGCATGCTTTTTTCAAAATTTGTCCATGGCTCATGCATAATAAATTGCGATATAAAATTGAGGGGTTGAATTGCGGTATTTTTGTCGTTGGAAAAAAAAAAATATTTAAGAAAAATCGGCTGATAGAAGTATCTGTAAAAATTGGAAATGCTCTTTAGCCTCAGTACAATTGTAAAAATAAATCAGCAACCAAATTCGAGAGGGTGAAAATCAAACGTTGGTTGAGTTGACTTGGAATATTCCCCGTATATGCATATGAAGTATTCCGAGTAAAATCGACGAGTGTCTGATTCTCGACCGCTTTGATTTTAGAAAGAGCAGGGAATGATTCTAAATGTTCCTAAAATTTTAGAAACCTGGAATGTTTACAATTAGTCGGAGCGAACAGGAGAAAAAAATCTCAAAAATTCTGAAAACCGTTATTTGGATCGGAAAAACGTTTCCTGCAAAGCATGATAAAATCGAAGAGATCAGGGCTCAGAAACTGCTCGATTTCGCTCGGAATGTCTCCCATGTATGTAATTAAGTAGTCTGATTTCGCGGAGTCTCTTACGAATTGATAAATACCGATCACTTCGTAGATGTTATCACAAATATCCATTAACGATATTATTTGTTGCATGCGACCGTTGCTCATCCATCAGTTGATAGAGACGAAGGTTAAGAGAGATAAGGAGAAAGATAGAGAGAGTGTGAGAGAGTAGTGTCCGCGATGTCGCACTTCTATTCACGGATATTCTCAAATTCGTCAACGAATCACGATTTTTTTCAATCTATTTTTACTCTTCGCTTCTCAATCTTCGTCCGATGATTCGGTGGAACTCTCTGGCATTGAACTGAACCAATTGCCGCGGGCTCCGGTGCTTCTGAATAAGTGAAAAATAAAGAAAATATTAAACTCGATAATTCATTTCACTTTTGTGATTTCTGAGTCATATTATAATCTGGAGTATAATGCCGCAAACGAAAAAAATTATCATTCAGATGAGAAGTTAGCTTTCGAGAAATCTTTTTTATAGCCAAGTATTGTGATTTTTTTTCGAACAAAGAATATATCCAAAAAATAAATGAATCTTTCTTTCGATGAGTAAAAAAAACTGATTTGATCAACATTAAAAATTATTATTAGAAAAATAACGATGTTAAAATGGACTTGGTTTTGTAAATAGACGACTGTTCACTACCTGATTCTGAAAAATTAAAAATAATCAAATGAGAGAGAGAAACGTTTATTCGAAAAAATTAGAACTTGAATAATTGAGGATATTTTGGGCAAAAGGTGTACGATGTTACTTCAGAGATATGAGCCGATCGTATTATATTGAAAAAAAAGTTTCGATTTTGAATTCCATTTTTTTTTACCTCGTACGTTGACGAGTGCTTGTTGGCAGTGTGAGGGAAGTTCTGTAATACTGTGGTGTAACGTTTGCGGCAGTTTCCTCGGGTCTTCTGTGCAGCGTCATTGTCTCGTGCGGTGACGTCACGAGCTCGTCCTCATTGTCCAAATAATAACGCGAGCCCGTCGCACTTTTGCAATTTTCGCACTCGCTTCTGTAATCATCGGCGTCGTCGTGTAATGTTGGCAGAGCTTGCATGCTGCAAGTGCACGTTACAGACTCGAAACTACCATCCTGATTCGCCTCACCGCTAGCGAGTAGTGGAGGCTGAAAAAACAAAATTAAAAATCCAAATCTCTATCGTTTTTTTAAGAACATTTCCTATTTCAACTACCTTAATGACCCTGTATGACAATTTTTCAATAAACTTTCTTAATACACTACCGGCGAAAAGGTTCCGGACAAAACTTCAAAAAAGGTACGGAACATTATTTATACCATTTCGCCGGAAGTTAACGCAGACTAATTTAACAAGCGTCATTTCAAAGGGGAAGAATTCGGCTTAATTTCCTGATTTTTTAGTTATTTTTACAAATTGTTTTTACATTTGGACTCTATTTTGAAAACAGCTGTTTTTCGCCCTTTTTCCCCTCTCTTCAGATCCACCCATTTTTTAGAGGAATTTTTTAAAATAAATTTTTACGATTGGATTCATAAAGGGAAGTTTGAGCTTCAATTTCTTTTTTTTTTTTTTTAACTTTGAGCGATTTTTATTTCCAAGGGTGTTCTGTTTTTAGTGAAAAAAGAGGAAACTTGAAAAATCCCGTACAACACGAAAATCTTCAAAATAACAAAAAGTTGCGTCTGTTTTTGTTGAGTTCAGAGGAATTTTTTCAGTTTTTTCTTCCAAAATTTTGTTTTCTCATGTTAAGGCTAGAAAAAAAATTTTGAAAAAAATTCGAATGTGTTGAAAATGGTAAGATAAAGTATTTTCCCTTTTTGAAATTTTATCAATAATCACAAAAATAATCACAAAAAACAGAATAACTTTGAAAAAAAAAAAACCGCTCAAAGTTTAAAAAAAAAGGAAAATGAAGCTCAAACTTTCCTCTTTATGAATCCAATCGTAAAGATGTATAACAAAGTTTCCCCTATAAGATGGGTGCATCTGAAGAGAGGGGAAAAAAGGAGAAAAACAGCTGTTTTCAAAATAAAATTCAACTCTAAAAACAAGTTGTAAAAATAATTAAAAAATCCGGAAACGAAGCCGAATTCGTCCCCTTTAAAATGACGCTTGTTAAATTAGTCTGCGTTAACTTCCGGCGAAATGGTATAAATAATGTTCCGTACCTTTTTTGAAGTTTTGTCTATTATTTATATCGATTATTGATTATACCTTGATATCGAAATGCCCGGACGATGTCGTGGGTACATCGTTGGGTTTGCTCTCGAGTTGCGGCGGCGCCGAGGGCGGACCGTGTATCATATCCTCGTAAAAAGCGTCGGATCTAATGGCGCTCTGATTACTCGGTATTATCGGTGGTGCTGATCTCGGTGATCTCTCGGGAGATATATTTCTCGGTGGTGTACCGAACAACGGTGGTACCTGCTGATGAGCCATGAAATCACGTCGCAGGCGTAAATTACCGCTCGTGGCTAAAGTACGGGGTATCGTTCGATGAGTCGAAACACTGGAGCTCGGTAGCGTCGATGAGATGGTAAAAGCGCTACCCTGTCTCGGCAATGTCGTGTGATAAGTTTTCGATTGCGGCACGGCCAATTGAATACCGCTGTTCGCGTTATGCTGCTGTTGCGCTTGATGCTGTTGTTGCTGTTGCTGTTGAGGCTGAACCGTGCAAGAATGTTGCGGTGTCATACTGATCGTAATTGGATTTGGCAAATTTTCATAAGTGCTCGAGCCCAACGTGAAACTCGTCGTCGTTGTGGCGTAAATACCCGTTGCCGCGACATTCTCACTCTGACTCGATTGATGACAATTAACGTGAGAATTCGAGACGCCGCTCAACGGTCTTCCGGTGCTCGCTATCGAGGGCGATGTGCTCGGTACCGCGTGACTCGACGGCGTCGGTGAACTCGCCGGTAAGCAATTTTGTCCCGTATTCACGAGTGCGATGCTCGCGTGACTGTTGTGAGCCGTTAAATAGGGATTTTGAAGATTCAGGGGCGACAGAGCGTGCGGAGTCATCGTTAGTAGAGCCTGTTCGGCTCTCGCTGCGGCAACTGCCTCCTCGTACGGCGGTGGCGCCTCACCACGTGGAAAATAATTGCCCGGTGGCTTCCACAGTGGATAACCCGCCGAGCAAGCCATATCGTCGAGCTGTACCCCGTGTGCGATGCCTCCTCTCTCGAGATATCCCATACTTCCGAGACTCCTTTGATCATCCGCCAATTGACGACTCTGCCTTCCTGCTGCGCAAACTAAAACACGTGCTTATTTTCGTGCATTGGCGTTCCTCACAGCTGCGAGGAACAATTTCAATGACAAAATCCGAGTTGAAGATTTAAGGATACAATCCATAAAGAAAAATTTAATTTGAAGCAGTAAAAAAATTGTTCTGAATTTAATTAGTCAGCGCAGAGACACTGCTGAGTATCTTGATACGAAAAAAAAAGTAATAACAAAATGAACAACGTACCGCGGATTTTTCTCTGTCGAAGACGATGTATGAGAAAGAACAGTAGACTGAGCGAGAGTACGGCGGTGATGCAACTGGCGACGAGTCTCAGGCCCAAATCGTAATTCGCGCTCGCGTCCGTTGAATTACCGGAGTTTCCATCGGTCTTGTCGTTCGTCACAGACGACAGCGTATCATCCAGGCATATGAATTCGCAGCAGGCCGTTCCAAAGCGAAAGGACTTGCAACCTTGTTTCTGCATAGATTTCTGATTGAAGGGGAAAATCGTTTTTTCCTTGTTTTTTTTTGCGTGTACGCGCAAAGATCAAACGCAATGAGAAAACACAAACGAAAATAGGAGGCTCGAAAATTGGAAGAATTTAGTCACAAGTTGAAATGAAAAGAAAATTGACGAATGTTGCCGAGTTTATGGCTGAATTTCTTTTTCAGAAAGTTCGATACGAGACTAAATTTGTTTAGCAGATTTTAAGGGATTCGAAATCGATATTTACCTCCGGCAATTGGCAGATAACGGCTTTACACCATTTTGGATTGCCATGATCGCAAACGCAGAGTGTACACGGCTCCGGTCCTGGTACATAATAGAATCCTGTGTCGTACGTATGTCCTTGAAAGTCTTTGCACGCACCTTCGACTTGTCCTGCAGATTTAAATGATTCATTTTTTTTTTCTTTCTTCAAAAAGGAAGATTCGCACGAAAATTTCTCGTCGACACTTTTTTATGCCGATATATGCAAAATTCCAGTCAAAAAGTGGGCTATGAGTACCATGACATTTATCTCCGAGTAAAAATTTCATCGAAATTGCAAAACAATTGTCAATTTGGCTGTGCCTTTGAATTTATTACTGTGAAAAATCGACAAATGAATACTTCGAACGGAAAATTGCGAGACCGCATAAATAATTGTTAAATTATTTTTAAATATCCTTTCATAATTTCACTGGAAAAGATGAAAGATGCAAATTTTCAATTTGCAGAGTTTTGCTTCCTCATAAAGGAAGCTTTGTTTTCGTGAAATTTTTTTTTTTAAAGATTTTTATGCCAATATGTTTGAAATGTGCTAAAACATTGAGAAATCATATTTAGAAAAAATGTCCGGATGGATGTGTGTGTGTGTGTGTGTGTCTGTATGTATCCTAAGTTTCGGGTGTAAATAATTAATAACTCGAGAATGCTTCGGGATATCGAGCTGAAATTTGGCACACTTGTCGAGCACGCATTGCTCTTCATTATGAAAAAATTTTGTTTTAACTCTAACGAATGTTCAGATTTTATGGACTTTTTTCGATTTTGCAAAAATGGCATAAACGCTCTAACTTCTGCAATTTTCAAGATATTGCACTCAAACTTTGTACAGAATAAGTATAGCTATTAAGGTTGTTTAGTATTGAATTTGGCGAAAATCCATCGAGGGATTACAATTTTATGAAATCTTGAATTTTTTGTAAAATAGCGTAAACGCTCTAACTTGTGCAATCTTTAAGATATTGTATTGAAACTTCGCACAGAGTTAATATAGTTATCGAGGTTGTTTGCTATTAAATTTGGCAAAAATCCATCTAGGGATTGAAATTTTATGAAATTTGTAATTTTTGGAAAAATGGCGTAAACGCTCTGACTTGTTTGTCAGAGGACAAACAAGTCAGAGCAACAAGGATGTTTGTTATCAAATTTGGCGAAAATCGATCGAATGATTAAAATTTTATCAAATTTTGTTTTTTCTTTAAAATAGCGTACTCTAACTTCATCTATTTGCGAGATATTGTACTGAAATTTTTACACATTCAAAATAGTGATGAAGGTTGTTCGCTATTGAATTTGGCAAAAATCAAATTTAGCAAGAAGTAAATTTGAAAGAATTTGGCAACTTTGGACGTTGATTACTCATGTTTTTCGATAGTTAACGAAGCTTCCTTTACGAGGAAGCCAAATTTGATTGCCATAATTTGTGATGAAGGAAGCTATGTGATTAAGATGAGGAAGCAATGTGCAAATGTCTGAAGCTAACGATAGATCATCTTGTCTTTCGTTTATTTAACAATTTTAAAACTTTTGAAAAAATCTGAAAAAATTCACGGGCCTTTATTGGATTATAATTTGTCCTGACCGAAAAGAAATTTTTTCAATAACAATTTCACACAAATTATGGAGACGTGCAGGTATTTTTCACAATGTTGACAAGTGACGGGACACGAATGACCCATCGTTAGCGTTTGAGGGTTGAAATAAAAAAAATTACTCCAAGGAAAGAAGATTTCCAGCATATTTTATCATGAATTTTCAAAAACGATCTACGATTAAAAAAAAAATTAGTCATTAATCCTACGAAAGTCAAAATCGTTGGAGTATTTTTTCAAGCATAATTTGTTTATTCCATCATAAATTCTGACAGTCGGTAACGCCCGCGTGCGATAACAATGGATCTATCGGGTGGGCAACAGCGCGCGCGGGAGAGCGAGAGATGGATAAAGAGTAAGAGAGAGAGAGAGAGAGAGAGAGAGAGAGAGAGAGAGAGAGAGAGAGAGAGAGAGAGATGCAAAGAGCGTGAACGTTTATGACGAAAACCGAAAGAGTGTGTCAGCTGTGCAGAGCCAAGTGTCCTACTTTCGATGAATGAATCGAGGCCTGGATCAATCCACGAATGGACCATTTCTTGGTTTTTTTTCTTCCTCTCCCGCTCGAACAGGGCGTTTGTGTCACACATGTTAAAGAGAAAGAGAGAAAGAAGAAACGGGGGATAATGAAAAAGAGGAGGAAAGAGAAGATACTTGCCGGTGAGATGTAAAGTGAGCGTGAGGACTGCATAACCGAGGAAGTCAATGCCGCTGTATCTCATTCTTGTTTCGTTATCTCATCATATCCCTTCACCTCCTTTGTCCTTGGTCCAGCCAGGAAAGTTTTTTTTCTCTCTCTCTTCCCGTCCTCGTTTGTTCGAAACTCGATATTTCTCTCTCACACAAGCGCAATCACTCTTTGGATGCGCACGTCAACGAAACATTTTTATATTCACCCGAGGACATATCCGCGCGGCAAATTATATTCGTCCTCACTTTTAGCGTGACAATTAATTGACACGATCGCTCCGTCGCCTCACGATATCGACTCCGAGCATATCTTGAACGCACGATTCACGGACTTTCGCATAGTTCACACGAAGAACTCTGTATTTTTCTACTTTGAGCACTTTTTTTGTGACGAGAGATATGCTCTGTGCACGCGCTGCAACGTTGTTTCCCGAAATCGGGCACACAGCGACTCCCAGAATGATCGATTAATGAAAAAGGCGCCGAGGGGTGGGGGGAAGAATAGCGCGCGCCATAACTGTTTGCGTGAGAAAACTTCCCATCGCCATCCCACGGAGATTTTGCGAACTATCGACACGACGATTCTCCTACTTGCCGACTGTCGGTAGAAGAGTCGTTGGCGGGAAGCACGTGATTTAAATTGAATTTAAAAAATTGTTCTATCGGAATTGAATCGAGCCTGATAATTTTATCGAATACAAGAACAGTTCTTCGTAAACGTTGAAGCTTTGTTCGAATCCGATCATTTTTTTATTTTCGGCTGATTTTTAAAGTTCAACCATCGATTTTGGATCGGAAATTCATAAAAAAAATTATTTTTCGAAACAATTATTGGTTGATTCGTAGACAGGGGGACTAAATGAATCGATATAGGGTTTAAAAAAAAAAAAAAATTTCGCATTTTTGCCAAAATTAAGTATGTTCACTAAAATGACTGTAATTTTTTTTGTAGATAAGATTTCGGTTTCAACTTGCACTCATTCTCTTCGTTATCGTTGAAGCTTCAAAACCTCGCTTAGTTCATCAAATTCTGATCATTTTTGATTTTTGACAGATTTTTAAAGTTCGACCATCGATTTTTGCAAATATTTTGAGGCATACCCCTGTTCATTTTTTTCGTCGATTTTCAAATTGCTCTCATTTCAACAAAAATTAAGTAATCGGAATGAACCAAACGCCATTCTCTGAGTTTAGCGACACTCTGTAAGTACGAAAAAGAAATTTTTGAAGCGGTTTAACCGAAGTAAAGTTATGAGCACTTGAAATTTCGCTATTTCGAGGTTTTCGAAAAGTCGCCTAAAAATGAGCAAAAAAAAAAGAAATTCATTTTCATCGTTATTAAACATTATTTTGATGGGAAATTCACCGCTGATTGCGAATCATCACATGGAATTTTTTCTCGAAAAAAAATATCGAAGAAAAATTTGAAGAAAAAACAAAACGTAACGATCTCTCTGAAACACACTTCAGAGACGACTTCGGGCATCAATTAATCCCACATTCTTTTGACGTTAAAATTAAAAATAAAAATATGTTTCACAATTAAGCAACCGAGAAATTTTACTTTCGACGACTAAATTAATCGTTCGACGTTGGAATAAAATAAATAGAAAAACAGTACAATCAATTTGAAACCATGGAGGATAACGAGGATGAGCCTGAGGACGTGAGACGTGCGACTCCAGTCGAGGAAGAAATTTTGAGAGGCGAAATCGACGAGCCATCAGGAAAGCCAACGCGTTCTTATGAGACAACGAGAAGACCTCATCGTTGCGAGAAAGAATCGGTGAAGAAAAAACCAAAGGTAAGTAGGGCTGAAGTAAAAATTATTTTTTTATAAATAGAATCCCCAAGGAAATGTGAGTATGGACATCAATATTTCAAGTGAATAAATAAATAAATAAATAAATAAATAAATAAATAAATAAATAAATAAATAAATAAATAAATAAATAAATAAATAAATAAATAAATAAATAAATAAATAAATAAATAAATAAATGAATCAATAAATAATTAAATAAATAACCTTTCTATACAAAGGAGAAATCCGAGGGCGAATGTTGTCAAGCGAAAGCTGCAAAAGCGGCGAAAGCACCGAAAACAGCGACGGTCTACGTTTTCGAGAAGAAATGCACATTGCCAAAAATAAAAGCCATACCGCGTCATTGTCTCACGAAAGAAGAGTGGATTGATATTCTCGCAGCCCCGAGGTAACAATCCAAAGAACAATAATTTATCTTTGAGCTCCCGACTCGATGACAATCGAGGATCAATGTTGCACTTCCTTTCAGCCGGAAGTGTCCTTCACCCTGCATTCGAAAACCCGTCACGAGAAAAATACGTCCCGTTTCAACGCGAATGGCCGAATTGGCTCAACCACCAAAGCAACGTTTGTTGAACACGTTGGAACGTCGCGGTGGAATATTGCCCGTCGAACTAGTCGACAATTTGATTCAAACCCTCGAGGGCGAAACTTGCCTCACACCTGAGTAATTTATTCCTTCGAATCCTCTTACTTAATTTTTCATTATTAACGAAAAAAAAAATCATAATTAGTTAGCGAAAAATTAATCTAGAGCCTCTGAAAGTCCAGACAATCAACGAAAACAAGACTTTAAATGAAAAATTTTCATATCTTGTAAACAACAGATTTCCGTTCACAAAAAAAAGTTATTTGGGACTTATGAAAATGAATCAAATTTAGAGTACTGAAGAAAAGAAAAAAATCGATGCTGAAGCTATAAAAAATGTCTCTAGAGTATATTTTCATTTTAAACCGATCCTAAAAAGTAAAAGAATATGGAATCTTTCATGAATGGGGTAAATATCGGCCCCAAGTTTAGGGGTGTCCTTTAATGACCTTGTGGGGTTCTTATCAGCCCCATTTCCAAGTTAAATGGGCGATAAAAAGAATTATCGTATTTAATCGTACGCAGACAAGCGGAAAAAATGTTCCGTGACAAGGACATACGATCCAGGAAGAAGTGTCGCAAGAAGAAGCCAAAATGTAGAGGTGAAAAGCTGGAAGAACACCAGTCACGTAAATCGACGAATGCTTCGACATTGGACAAAGACGCGGTGAATTGTCAATACATGATGGCTGAGAGTTTCGTGAGGAGTATTTTGGATTGGAAGTGCCCGATACCCCGCGAAGAGTTCAAGGACATTGCCGATGTGATCCTGAAGCGCCTTGCTTTCATCCTCGAGTACAATCCCTTGAACGACGGTGACCGGAAGTCTCAGCAGATGAGATTTCTCGCTGACGTTACAGGTTCGTGGATAGCGGGTGTTTTGTTCGAGATTGCCGAAGCTCGAAAAACGGAACTCGAGGAGGAGTGCGTGAGAAGAAAGAGGGCAAAGGACGAAGAGAGCGAGGATGAGAGCGACGAAGAAACGGATGAGGATTATCGACCAAAGGACGATGACGACGACGACGACGACGACGACGATGATGATGGTGGACGTGACGATCAGAAAAAAGATGATGATGAAAAGCCCGAAGATGGAGGAAAGGACGATGATGATGATGATGATGGAGGTGACGGTCAGAAAAAGGACGACGATGAAAAGCCCGGAGAAAAGGACGATGATAAGGAAGAGCAGAAGGAAGACAAGCCCGACGATCCAGACGATGAAAAAGAGAGGGAATCGTCGATCGAGGAGATTCCCGAAGAATCATTGGCAAAGGATATTTCCGAGGATACGGGCGAGAAAGTCGAAGAGAAAGATGTTGAGGACGAAGAAAAAAAAACGCCGATGACGGAACCGGAAGTGACGAAGTCCGAGAAGGAGGTGAGGGATGAGCCAGGAGGCGAGATTCCGAAGGACGAAAGAGTTTTGGGAAAGGATGGAAGAAACGACGATGAGATGGGTTTGAAGAAAGATGAGACAGAGAGGAAAAGGATGGAGGAAATTGGAATCGTCAATGAGGAAGAAACAATGGCGCAAATGAGAGAGGAAGCTCTTGAGACGGAGAGACTTCCAGTTGAGCCGAAAAAGGATATTACGAAGGACGATGACATCATGAAGAAACCCGTCAATGCGGAAGAGAAAAGCGTGAAGCATCCCGAAAAGATAGGAGACGTTGAAAACAGCAAAATGGATTATTCTGAGGACGTTGAGAAAGCGAAAATTGACGTGGACGCTGCGTCCGGAAGTCTTGACAAATTGCCGAAAATTGACGGTGAAGATATTGAAAAAATGGTTCCGATCGCCGCTGAAGCTGAAAAAATGGCCGCCAAAAAGAAAGCTGACAAGGAAATACGTAGTTCTGACAAATTGCCAAAAACCGACGGCGAAGAAATTGCAAAAATGACTCCCATCGCTTATGAAGCTGAAAAAATGGCTGCCGACAAGAACACTGTAGAAGAAATCCGTAAAACAGGCGACAGCATCTCGGGAGCAGAAAAAATGGTGTCGTTTCCTGAAGATATTGCACAAAAGTCTTCCGCGAAGAAAACGGAAATCATTGGGAAGGAGAGTCCGAAGGAAGACATCAGGGAAGCTAAGAAGATGGGCGATGCATCAAGACCATCAAAAATGCCGGAAATGCCTCAGGCAAGACCGGAAGTGACCGGGGACGGGAAAATTCGAGCGGATATGGAAGATTCCAAGAAGAAAATCGCCGAATCTTTCAAGACGGTCTCACCGAAGAGTTCGGCGATTCCGTTGTCAACACGAGATCCTCTCTATCGGAGTAAATTGTCCCAGGAATTTGGCGCAAAGTCAGGAACATTCGTATCATCAAAAGAGAGAAAGGAAGCTTACGAGGGCAAGTTTCCGGCATCCGAAAGAGGAAAATTAATGAAGAAAACTTCCGCTACAACGATCTCATCGAAGAAGTATCAAACTGACACGCCTTTCGTCACTTTTGACAGGATATTCCATACGATTTACAACGCAATCGAGAACAGTGACGAGAACAAGGGCAACGATCCCATTGCCAATCGAATTCATCGGGCTGTTTATGAAAAATTCGCCAGTGTCGTGCAGGAAGAAAAGCCCGGTCGATTGACGGAAGTAACGCGAGATGTTCTCGACGTAATGTCGGGAAAAATGGCCCTCTGGCTCAGAAACGTATTGACGAATTCGCAATTGAATTTCGTCGATAAATATCCGGCCACGGTTGATTCGTCCGAGGTTCGCGAATGGTCGCAATGGATCAGTCAGATTTCCGAAACCGCGGACGATTGGTCAAAGTGGATAAGAAATACTATCAAACAGGCCGAAGATATGAGAACCGGAATCGTGACGAGAGGCGATTGGCACGATTGGACGGAAAACGTTGATATCGATGCGGTACGCTGGAGACGATTTTATCTCGAATCTATGCATCAGGGACATCAAAATCTCACGATGATTCGTGATCGACGAGTTGTCAAAACCGGCACGAGAAATCTTATTTTCAACGAGGACGAGGAACACGAGAAGGAAGTTAAGATTACCGATCTCGAGGTCAAGAGACGAAGAATCGATTGAAAAAAGCTTGGCGAAATGACCGTCAAAATTTCTTTTCCTAAAATATATGCAGAAAATTTTCAATTATTTTTAATTACTAAGAGATCAGATTCTTTTTTTTTTTTTTTAATGACCTTCAGATTTGGAGTCCTTTACCGGGCCAGAGTTATTCTTGGGGAACCGATTTCTCGCTTGGAAGATTGATTCTGGTTATTAAAAACGAAACTTATGACTCACGACAAATGCAAATAAGTTATTTATCGGATTTTCGGTCTGGGGAATTGGAGAGTATTTTTTTTTCGCGCTTGCAGACACAACAGAGTGGAGGATTAATCGATGGTGAAGAGAGAGAAGCTGAGGCGAAAAGAATTGGAGGACGAAGGATGGAAATTCTACTTTCTACAACCAGTCGGTAAATCGAAACCTTTCTATCGTGCGGATCCCATTCACGGTGTAAATCGTTGGGCATCGTATAACGGAATTTCTCCTTCTCTTTGTGACGGAGAAAGTGAGAGTCAATGACGCCCCGAGATTATTCATTAATCGAAACGTTTTATCTACTATTTACTGAGTTTCGGACATCCAAAAATCGTTGGTGTTGTATTTTTCTCTTCATTATTATTTTTTGCAATTTTTCCATAACAAAGTTGAAATGCATGTAATGATGAATGGAAAAAAAAATTTTGTGTATTTTTTTTGGAAAATCGGAATTATATATTTTGGTTCTGTAAAAAGTTCGTTATTTCCAAAAGTCTTGCATGAAATAATTTTTCTTGTGCGAAAATATATAATTATATTGAGAATTAATCAGTGGATGCATTTAATGAAAAATTGAAAGATTATACTGATATTTGGTAAATAATTTTTAAAACTTTTTTTTGTTAAATATAAGAATTATTCTAAAGAATTGCTAAAGATAAATAAAATCATGCAATTGTTTTTTAATACAATTTGAGAAATGACAAGACACAAATAATGCATCTGCAAACGTTTCTCGATGGAGCTATTGAGCAATTTTTTGGCTTTCTTGTTTCATGGCAATTTTGTATTCCTCAATGTCACGAAATTTTCTTTTCTTATCAAAAACACGTGTGCAGCCCCGATAATAATAACGATCGAACTTGAGTAACTTGTAATATTTACAATTATCATCGGTTTGATAATCGCACTGAGGGCGATGTAATATCAAAACAGGAGGCGTGATTAATCGTTTTGTCGTGTGCCAAGCTTGCGATCTATCATATAGTCTTGGAGATGTTAACAATCCGATTTTTCGCATCGTCATGGTCGTCGAGGTGCGTGAACTTCATTACAAAACAAAGTCTGTCACGCACTTTGTTTACGTCATTTTAAACTCCGTAATTTCTATTAAAATCGAATTACATCGATTGGTAATGAGAAAATAAATGCGTGTTACTCGATGATAGTTGAGAAGCATCATTCTCTTTTTCTTTGTGGATTATTCTCTACGGAAAAAGAAAAAGTGAGACAATTTAGACTCATATTTCGTTCATGGATCGAACGCCAACTACGTATAATCAATTTTTGGGAGACATTTTATCATGTATAACATCTTAATCTTTGATTCAACGATGTTTTGGCATATAACCTTTTTTGTAGAGCGTAAAATTCCGCACATTCAAAGTTTTCAGCATTTTCCTCGTCTGATCGGCCAATTCGAAGAAAAACGACCGATTTCATCGCATCGGCCTTGATGCGTTGGTCTCGATCGGCGCTACTTCGTCGGTTACGAAATAATCATCAATTTTCTCGAAAATCGTTGTGCCTAGCTAAATTATTAATGATACCTTTCTTGTAGACAATTTTGTGCTCTACAAAAAATATCACAAGCTGAAATATCGACAGACGCATCATTATCGTGTTAAGCGCTTATAAACATTATAACTATATACAATTATCTGCTTATGACTATTAATCTATAATTATTATTTTTTTAACCAAAAGTACGCGGACGGATCTTCAAGAATTTCTGAAGGATCACCGAGAAACTGACTGGAATACTGCAGAATGGGCATTTTTACTTGGTGCAATCTGTCATAAATCATAGATAAATTATTAGACACAAGTAATAGCTTTCCTCCAAAGAATTTCATTGGGCATTTTCTCTTTTCTTTCTCCTCGTCTTCGTCTATCCCGATTTTTATCATCACAGTTACAAAATGGCTACTTTCCTATTCTTTTAATATACTCCACTTTCTCTTTCTTATCACAAACACGTATCAACAGTGACGATAATAACGATCTCTCAATTAATTAAATAACAAATAATTAATTAATCCGTCAAAATTAATTTTTACAGATTGAGAAATATCTGGATCTAAAAATACCCAAAAAAAATCACGATTTTGCTCATCGTCATTGAGGCCGCAATAAAATTCTTTTTTTGATCGTCGTCTCTCGCTCGACCACTTCCGTTTCGTGAACTTTTTTGAATTACAAATCTCTCGATCGTCTAGACTATGAAAAAGTTGTTTTTTTCATCATCTCGAGAGCATGCATACAATAAATATAAAATATTTTTATTGATAAAAAAAAACGAAAAGGAAAATCTTAAGCATTACAATAACGTGTGAAATGTTTATCGTTCCATAAAATCGGTTGAAATCCTCCTTAGGCGATCCCAATGAACCACATTGATCCCCGATGTAATGAGTTTGAGAACCTCGTCGAGTCTTTTGCAACAAAAAGAAGAATGTATTTTTCCTGATCTTCTAATTTCAGCTTACAAAAAATGATGAAAAATCATTAGTGCTTAATTACCAAAGCATCGAGCAGAAATTCGTCATCGACTTTCACTTCGTCGCTCCCACAAATCGTTGATTATTCCTCTTTTCCTTTTTTGGTTTTCATTCAACGATTAACAAGCTTTATTAACAATTAATGAAGTAATTAATTTTTTATGAATAAATAAATAAAAAATCCGTGCCTCAAATACCTCAATATATCTTAATATTAATAAATTAATAATTGCTTAATATAAATAAATAAATTTATTAATATTAAGATATATGAGATATTTGAGGCTACATTTGTTTGAACAATAAAGAAGGAAGAAAAGCCGAGCCATGGAAAGTGGAGTGAAATTTTGCGAGGAAGAAGGGTGAAAAAAAATCACTTTCTTATCATCGAGTGGATTTTGGAGGGGCCCCTGTAAACGGTACCTGTCGAAAAGTGAGAGGTGATGTTGTTAGCTGTATATTTGTATTTGACCTACTGCCCGGATAGAGCAGACCCCGAGAACCCGCGAGTTTCCCACTTTTTGATCTCTTTCTAAAACGACCAGTAACTTACACTCGTGGAAGAGAGATAGTTTGATAAATAGAGGGAGGAGGAGGAAGAGAGGGAGAAATCAAAACACGTCTGAGCATCATTACTAATACGATGAACCTGGAATCCTAGCGGGTTTAATAAGCGAGACAGGAAACGGTACACGCGCCTTCTTGTTCATTCACCGACAGTATCCCACGATGCACTTTTTTTTTACAAGGCAGATCCGCAATGTAACATATGTATCTTAATAATAAAAAGGATTACTCAAGAAAAGAAGCCGGCAACCCTCAAAACTTGTTTGAGGGAGTATTCTGGGCTAGAATTTAAAAAAAAAAATTTTTCTTGCTTATCCTCAAAGTTTAAACCTTTAAGAATATATCCTCGAAAATACATTTTTAAATTCCAATAATTTACGGAGTCATTCCAGCTGGGTCATTCCATGTCAAATGACCAATAGTTGGAATCGGCCCCTCTCAATTTTGATAAAATTTGGTCAGAAGTTATCTTTTATCATAAAGCGAAGTTCGACCGAAGGAAAAAAATTTAAAAATTTTTTTTCGTTGAGTTATGCAAAAATCAAAGTTTCACAATTTTTTCAATTTTTCAAGTTTATTTTTTAAATATCTCGAAAACTATTATAGTTACGAAAAAATCGTTCTGGGTTCGTCTTAAAGAGTATACTTGGGGCTACGAAAAAAAAATGTACCGAAATTTTTTTTGAAAAATGATGAATTTGGAGAATTTTGAATGTTTCAAAATCGTGAAACTCCACGACCAATATTAAATTTTTTGTTCAATTTTTTTAAATATAAAACCTTGTACTGATGTTAAAAGATCCTGAAATTTTCAGAAAGGTGTTTTGTTTTTCAAAAATATGAATTTGTGAATTTTGGTAAAATTTTTTTTTTTGAATCTCCAAGTTAAGTAAAGTTGAGCAATCATATAATTTTGTAATTTTGAGCAGTAAACATTACATGATTGCTCAACTGTACTTAACTCAGAGATAAAAAAAAAATGTTTACCAAAATTCATATTTTTGAAAAAAAGAACACCTTTCGGAAAATTTCAGGATCTTTTAAGATCAGTGCAAGGTATTATATAAAAAAAATTAAACCAAAAATTTTATGTTGATTTTCATGATGTTTATAAAATTTCAAAATTCTCCAAATATATGTCTGTAGACCAGAATGCCGCCTTAATTTGGCTCAAAATTCTATTGATACAACCTGCATTATATGAGAAGAAATTCTACAGCCTATTTTTTGAGATTTTTTTTATTGATGTTGCGATGAGAGAGACGGACATCAGAGACAGAGATGGGAGACAGCTGGTTTAAAGTGTGCCAAAGAAAGAGGTATCCCCGTTCTCTCGATCGAAATGCCGTGTAGCAAGAGCCGATGTTGCTTTTTTTTCATTTAAAACGTTGGCCGAGTGAGAGGCGAGGGAATGCCTAGCCCTGACATTGCGCGCGCGCATCCTTATCCACGTCGTTGGCCGACCAGAGACCGTCTCGAATCGACCGCGTGTGTTTCTGCGATGACGACGAGGTGAAACTGCGCCCGCGCGCGCTTCCGTTTGCCCGTAAAATCCGCAGTCGAGCTTTCCCGACGTTTCGTACAACGACGGGCATCATTCGTCGTGAATAACAAAAAAAAAAATTGGTAAAATTTCTGACCAAGAGAAACAAAGTTGAAGTTCCATAACACAGATTTGAAAAATGGCGGGAAAAATAGATTTTTGAAACTGACGAGTTCAAAGAAGGCGATCAGAGCTAATAATTTTTTGGAAAAACCGTATAAATTTGTTAAAAAGAGGAAAGAGGAAAACGACCGAGTTGGTCGCTCGACCGGGAAATTCTGGTCGGCCTGAAAGGCCTGAGCAAAGTGAAAAGCCTATTCAGTGAGAGAGAGAGAGAGAGAGAGAGAGAGAGAGAGAGAGAGAGAGAAATTCCTGGAGCATTCTCTTTTTCACTCAGTTTTGACGAAACGTACGGATGTCAGTGATAGGTAAGAATTGAAGAATTAAAAAAAAAATAAGATCCTCTAAGAATTGAGATGGTTCTGATGATTGACAAAATTGTTCTCCATTTTTTTAGATTTTCCAGCCTCTTTTAACTTCACGGACTAATGAATTGTATCGTATGTTTATTAGGCCAAGATTTTGGACTTTGGTTTATAAATGGATTGGTAAAAATATTTTTCCAGTTAGAAATAACGTTCTGAAATTTTTGCAATTTTATTTCAAGTCCCCACTTCACTTTGCATAATTATATGCAAGCGGCATCAGGATTGATTTTTTATCGAGTGAATGGAAATAATTATTTAAATTTTGGGTAAAAAGTGACATATTTTCTCATAAAATTAAAGTTGGAGCCTGATTGTTAATATTTATTTCTATTTATGTATTCATAATTTGATATTTTGAAGTTTGCCTCCGCTTTTTATTAAATAAAATTAATTCAAAATTATTCGAATGATTTCTACAAATTAGAAGCAAATAAATGAAAATAAGCGCGATTCAAAATATCTCAAAAACTTTTTATCCCGGAAGGAGGAAATTTTGGAAAAAAAGCTATGTTGCAACGATCAATTCTGTGCAATCATAAAAAAATGCGAAGTTGAAAAACAAAGCCTCCACCAAAATATTTTCCTATTCGAGAATATTGAATTATTTGATGATGAAAAAGAATTAACAATTCTTTTTCCCGAAAATTCAATATCTCGGAGAAAGTAGGAAAAAATAATTTTCAGTTAATATTCTTCGTGAAGGATTATTTTTGGGAACGAGTTGCTCGAATTGCGATTAGCAAGAAAATCTGAAGCTACGAAGGTTTATTATGTCTAATAAATGCACATTCATTAATAATTGAATCGGGAAATATGTATGTGAAAGCACACGAACTCTTTCTAAGACCACATATTGCGCAATATCGCTTTAATAAGTTGCAATCGCAATGGAAATTCGTGGGAAAATTGCAACTCTTGTTTTCCGGGTTTGAAGAATCCGGTATCAAGAATTAACCGGTTCGCTCCCTGATTTACAGTTTCAACTATATCAATGCAATATATATATATATATATATATATATATATATATATATATATATATATATATATATTCATAACACGTACGCATGTGGTTGAAATTCTTGATTGCAGTCCATTCGTGATGTAACATTGATCTGGAGAAATCGGGAAATGTTTTGCCGTCACAGCACCAACGCACTATTTTATAAATCACTGACACGGTTTAGGTTGATGCTATAATTATTAATCTTTGTTCGAAAAAAATCCCAATCTTAACAAGAGAAAAAAAAATACTGATAAGATATTTTGATATCGAACTAAATTTTTTGTCAAAAAATTTTAATTTAATTGCAATTTAATTTTTTTTATTAATGATGAAATAGAAAATTAAAAAATAATTATGCAGATTGATCATGAACTATGTTTCGGTTGATTGAAAATTTGTATTAATTATTGCCGAACAAAAATAATTGTTTAAATAAAAATTGAATAAAATTTATTCAGATCCAATGGGAAAAATATTTTGATGAATCATGGGGGAAAAATGGGTTTTTTAAAATTACATTTTCTCAAAGTCTTGAGAATTTTTTCAAAAAATTATATATTAAATGGAGCACACAATCAAAAGTTATTTATGTTTTAAGAAATTTAGTTTTATCTATGAGAAAGACTTGAAATTTTAAATTATCCTTTTATTTTGATTAATTATACTTTAATTTGATCTAATCATATACTTTTTGAAAAATAGCGTCACTTTCTTCATTTTTAAATGTTTTATCGATTCAAAAAATTGAAAGTATGTTCTCTTTGATAATGTTTTGTAAATTACAATAAATACACTTCGAAATGGCAAACTTTTTTTGAAAATCATATCATTTTCCCCGTTCTTTTGGTCGGTCATGTTAGTGAGTTTTCTTTAATTTAACAGAATAGAACAACATCATAAAAATTTAAGGATAAGATTTCGATTATTGTTGAACGCATCTTAAGATTTTGCTTATTCAAAATAATATTTAAGAAAACTATTAACGGCGCGAATCAATTGATGCTTCAGCCTTAAGTAAGCCCGACTTGTGGGCTTAAATGATATTTTAATTTTTTCAAAGTCGTGTGCGCATGCGCGTTTATGAATATTCGAATAAATCTCGGAAAAAAACGCGCGATGCGTCGTGAATGATGGCGATCGGTGTTTCGATGACTCGCTGATAACGTTATCAGCCCGTGCTTGGTCAGCGTACTCGTACGTGAAAAAAATAAAATAAAGCAAACACAAGTGATCGTCGTTCTGATAGTCGTTTGACCAGTCGCACGAAAGTAGCGGAACTCGACGGTTCGGAATTTCATAAGCTTAGTTTCGTCAATTTGAGATAGATAAATCAACATAAAACATAAAAGGTGTCAAAAAATAATTCGTGTTTTCATGAATTTTCGCCAAGCACAAGTTTCAATTAAATTTTCCCATCATTTTTTTCATTCTTTGTTTCAAGAAAAATTGAAGTCCATCATTATTATTAAATTCTTTTCCTCGCCATCAAAGTCTACTATTTTATAAATTTATATTTGACGGCTTAATTTTTTAAAATTTGAATTTAGATAATTTTCGTAATTTTAATTTTTTTTTTTTCAAATTTAGTAGATTGGATCATTGCATTCTGCAGTCAATTTTTGCAATGAAGAAAAATTGAGCCAGTCAAAATTTTCCACGATTATTTACTCCTCGAAAAAAAAATTCCATCGTAGAAGCGTCAGATTTTTCATTCAATGTCACATTTTAGTATACAATGGAATTGAAATTTAAATCAACTTCCGGCACATCGGAGTTCATGAGAATGCGGCAGCGATTACATGTTTTCTTTCGCTGAGGATTTTTTTATTTTTTATTTTTGAATATTTTGGCAGCGAGAAGCTTCCGCGTTTCTTCGTAAAGTGAACGCTATACACGTGTATTTTATCAGCCCGATATCCCAAAAGAAACATGATCACGATTCTTTCAAAGATTTCAAGATTTCAATAAAATCATAAAACTTTGAGCAATTTTCACCAAACTCGATATTGCAAAATTTTCAACAATAGTGATCACAATCTTTAGTCCTAAAAAATTTAAAAAAATTTCATGACAGACAATTTCCTGCTCCAAATTATTTGATGGGAAATTTTTTTAACAAAATTAAATTTTTATAAAATCCGAACCTGTCAACCAATCCTCGTGAAATTCAACCCCAAACGACTTTATCCTTTATATTATATCAATGAACACTTCAAGCTTAAGATCTCACTATTTGAGAAAGCTGGAGGATGAATTTATTGAAAAATTCACTCACATGAAATTTCCATCCCTGAGAAATTTTCAAAAAAGTTCTAGCAAACGAAGAGGTTGCCCAACCGAGTGTGATGCCCATTTTTGACGAGTTTTCGATATGAAAAATTCGCTTGGAAATAAAATTTTCCAGCAATGTTAAAAATTGACCCACCCTCAACTGACTTTCCTACGATTAAAGGAAAAAAAACACTAATTTATTTACAGAATGTCCATGTCCTGCTGGGAAAAATTGTCGCTCGTCGTTCTAGCGGCGATAGGACTCAGAATATTGATCAGAACGAGTGTTCTGGCCTGGAAGAAATTAATAGCGCCGTCACTTGGTTTCGCAATTGACGTGACGACTCAGGGAAAATGGGCAGTCGTGACAGGAGCTACCGACGGTCTTGGAAAAGCTTACGCCAGAGCTTTGGCCTCAAGAGGCTTGGACATCGTTCTCGTATCGAGATCACTCGAAAAATTGAAAACCGTCGCCGGTGAGATAAAGGAGAGTTTCGGAGTCGAGACGAGAATCATTGAGGCCGATTTGACCGAGGGTCAGGTCGTTTACGCCAAAATCGCCAAAGCCATCGAAGAACTGGAGGTACGAATTGAAATGTAAAGTAAGGAAAAAGTATTATCCGACCAAAAATTCAATTCGGAGAAAGAATAAGGTGTTTCCATTTTTGAAAGTGCGAAAAACGCTTTCTTTCGCGTTGAAACAAACCTTCTTTTAGTGATTTTGGGGTAATGGGGGTCGCCCGAAAAATGCACGATCAAATCTCTACGATTGCTCGATTTTTCAATCGATCAATTCAATATGGCCAAAATCCACGAATAAATCGCTCATGCGTTCGATTTATTTGTCCGTCTATAAAGTGGGATAAATTTTGATTTTTTAAAATTTTCAAAAGATCGGTATACTCGTGAACAATGCTGGAACGAGTTACGATCATCCGGAATTATTTACAAACGTGAGCGAGGAAACGATTGCGAGGATATTGCAATTAAACGTGGCAGGAGTGACCGGTGTCGCGCGGGCCGTATTGCCCGGTATGATGGAACGTCGAAGGGGCATTGTCGTCAATATAAGTTCGACGGCGGCGACGATACCGAGCCCTTATTTATCGGTATACGCGGCGAGCAAAGCGTACGTCGATAAATTGAGCGCCGATCTCGCTGCCGAGGCTGCACCGATGGGCGTTACAGTGCAATGCATACTTCCGGGACCGGTTGCAACGAAAATGTCCAAGATCAAGTGAGTACTCATCGACTATCCATAAATAAACAATCAAACCTTAATTTGTAAAATTTATTACTAAAATCGGCAAGAAAATCGGCCATGATTTCGCGCTGGAACGAAAAATCGGTTCCAAAAATTAAATCCATTTGATTGGAATTGAATCGAATGGAAAGAAATTTTTTAAATTTCTTTTTTTTTTTAAATGAAGTCCTGAGAATAGCAAATAGTTTTGAAAAGATCAATTTACGTTTGATCTAAAATTAGGAAAGTTGGAGCATCAACAAATTTTTTTTGCTAGATTAAAAAACTTTGGAAAAATTTGAATCTTTGAGAGATTCTTGCTGATCTCAATTTCAACTGTGCCAATTATTTGCATCAATAGTTTCAGCCTCATAGTTGCAGAATCACGAAAATTAGACCTCTCACAAACATTTTTCAGATTGTGTAGAATTTTCGAGCTTTGTAGTTCCAATATTAGAAATAATTTCACAAACTTTGAGATCCTCAAAGAATTCTTGCCAATCTTACTCTCAACTATGCTGGTCACCAATTATATGTGTTTAAAAAATTCGATTTTGCTCACTAAAAAAGTTACCAAAGATTTCAGAAGCCTGAAAATTACAAAATCTAAGCCTCGACGGATTTTCGTAAAAAAAATAAATTCTGCAGCTTCAAAATTATGCAAATTCGAGCACTGACCAAACTCCGAGGTCCTCGATTAAAATGAGACTCTGTATTTTCACTGAATCGTTAAAACTGATGAATTTAAAGTAAAAAAAACTCATGCCAACAGAAAAGCAACGTGGATGGCGCCGTCGGCGGATAAATTCGTCGAGGCATCGTTGAAGACAATCGGCATCGAGTCAAGAACAACGGGCTATCCACCTCACTCGTTGATCGTCGGTTTTGTAAACGCGTTGCGCTGTGTTTGCGAAAAAGGCGCAATTTGGCTGGTCGTGAAAACAATGCTGAACATACGTGGTCGTGCACTCCGTAGAAAGCCAAAAGTCAGCGAAGATATCAGAGCCACGAGCGAGGCGCACTGAAGCATTTTTGTTAGCCATTTGAAATTTCATCAAAAGTTACTTTTGTCGTTACTGTTACTGTTGAGTCGAAAAATATTTCAGAGAGAAAGAGAGATGATTATAAATACGCTACGTTACTGAACCGAGCATTTTTATTGATTCCCAACCATGAAATATTGGATATTCCAACGATCGGATCAGAGTTCATCGAGGCGATAAAACGCTCTCTCATTCGTCGCGCTCATTATCATTTTTCCAGACTATCCGATCGTATGATTAATTAATTTTTGTCCTTTGTCGCAACGTCGTCGAATTCCCACGGTCTTGAATAAATTTTTCGCAAGTCAGCGGGTTTGCCGATCAGCTGCAAATTTGTGGTTCGAGCGACACTTTTTGGTCCACTTTTGACCGTTGTATTCCAATTTGCGCGAAAGTTAATGCGCAAATAAAAGCATCGATGGCCAATGCGACAGCGATATTCACGAAATTTTTGCACTGATCGAAAAGTAATTTTGATTAAATAAAGGGAGGATTTCTCGATTAAAATAAATGTGAGTTCGAGGTTAACCCCATCACAGGGTTTAATTCGAGATGTACCGAGTGAGAAAAAAGAATTATTTAAACAGTTGGTGATTAAACAATTTTTTGCTCTGTGAAGAATATTTGCTGACTAACATATTTTTTATATTTTATTTATTGCATTCATTTATTACATTTGATTTATTTATTATATATGATGTAATATATTCTTCGATGTCGGAAGAGTTTCTGGATTTAATTTGAACGACACGTCATGCGCGAATCCGCTTATTTACGGAAGTTACGCCGTGAATCTTCGCAGTTTTTCCGTTGGTTTTTTCCTTACAGTAGCAATGCCGACAGATGGCAGATCGAAATTGAACTCGTTCATCGAAGTAGCATCGACAGACGGTGACAATTTCACTCAAATAACGTATCAATTACCGGCAGCACTTTGTACTTGAAGTACTTTCCGGTACTTTGCCCAGCTCTGGTTTATCTATTAAAGAGTATATCACGTTTTAAACTATGTCGTTAATTTGTGAAAATGAATAATTAACGTCACTCACCATTTCTCGGTTCTGACGATTTACCAAGTTCGTCTTTGGAATCGTTGTTTTCATAAAATTTGGTTTCCTAGATAGTGGAACCTTCCCGTAGTAAAAAACTCCATTGAATCGCCAATGGCAACCAATGGTCCTCATACGACTCCATTGGACAATGAATGGGGACCCATTGAGATTTCCGCATTTGTCAATGGCGTACAGGGCTGACCATTGATCAGTGAATGGGTATCCATTGAACATCAAATGCGGATGAATCGAATGATCATCATTACTCAATGATGCTCATTGGAAAGCCAATGCGGATGAATCGAACGATCATCATTACTCAATGATGCTCATTGGAAAGTCAATGCGGACGAATCGAATGATCATCATTACTCAATGATGCTCATTGGAAAGCCAATGCGGATGTATCGAGCGATCAGCATTGCCCAATGGTGTCCATGAGATGGTAAATGCTGATGAACGAAGTGATCCGCTTTACCCAATGATGTCCATTGGAAAGTCAATGCGGATAAACTGAAAGATCAGCATTTCCCACAGATGTTCATTGGCACCCAAATGCGGCTAACGATGAAATGATCAGCATTTACCAAGGATACCCATTGAATAATAAGTAACTACGAATTATACAATGATCAACATTTATCAATAATGTCACTTCATTGATGACTGATCGAATGATGAGCAGCATTCGTTAACGATGTTGCAATCCATATTCGAGGTTCAATGCTGAACAATTGAACCCATCGATCGATGAGAATTTTTCCGAATGCGATATTTCTCAAACGGCGGTGAATTAATAAAGTCAAGTAAGAGTAGATGTCGCTGATTCTCATATATGAACCAAATATTTTCTTCAATTGTAATAAATGCTGATGATTATATCGATGGTCAATTAATATTAGCATAAGCTCGGAAATTATTCGAAAGTAATTTTAAAAAAATGTATTATAAACTGCTCATCAAGTACGCGTACGTTTGGGATAAATGATTTTTAAAACCGTTTATTTTTAACATATACACATAATTTTATCAGTCCTTCTCAACCCGATTTGTGAGAGGAGAAACGTATATACTTTCATTATCAATCGTCATCTGAATACACTTACAATCTATTTTCTCAATTCTGAGCTTCAATAATTTCTATTAAATGTAATAATATATATCGCGTTACAGCTGCCATAAGGGCGTATCGAATTTTTTTTTTCAGGAATCGACGTAATTATGACCAAAAAGTATAGAACCGATGAAAAAAAAATTTTATAAGCTCTTGCTCAAGCCGCAATTCTATCTAGAAAATATTTTTGTTTTTCGGGCCTCATATCGATGTATTTTTGCCCCCTAAACACGAATCTATCAATAGTTTTTTCAAAAAATCAAAATTTTCATGAATTTCGATAAAAAACTGTTTTGCTCAATTTTGGGCCTATTTTTAAAAACCTGAAAATAGCGAAATTTCAAGTGCTCATAACTTCACTTTGGTTCAACCGATTTCAAAATTTGTTTTTCGTACGCAAAGCTTGTGACCAAACTTAGAGAATGCCGTTAAGTTCATCCCAATAACTAATTTTTTGTAGAAATGAGAGCAGTTTGAAAATCGCCGAAAAAAATGGAAAGGGGTATACCTTAAAAAATTTACAAAAATTTATTGTTGAACTTTAAAAATTTGCCAAAAATCGAAAAACGATCGTAATGGGATGAACCAAACGGGATTTTGAAGCGTGAACGATTACGAAGAGAATGAGCTCATGCTCAAGCCGCAATTCTATCTAGAAAATAAATTGCAGCCATTTTAGTGAACCGATTGAATTTTAGCCAAAATGCAAAAAAAAAAAAAATTATTTTTGTTTTTCGGGCCTCATATCGATGTATTTTTGCCCCCTAAACACGAATCTATCAATAGTTTTTTCAAAAAATCAAAATTTTCATGAATTTCGATAAAAAACTGTTTTGCTCAATTTTGGGCCTATTTTAAAAAACCTGAAAATAGCGAAATTTCAAGTGCTCATAACTTCACTTTGGTTCAACCGATTTCAAAATTTGTTTTTCGTACGCAAAGCTTGTGACCAAACTTAGAGAATGCCGTTAAGTTCATCCCGATAACTAATTTTTTGTAGAAATGAGAGCAGTTTGAAAATCGCCGAAAAAAATGGAAAGGGGTATACCTTAAAAAATTTACAAAAATCTATTGTTGAACTTTAAAAATCTGCCAAAAATCGAAAAACGGTCGTAATGGGATGAACCAAACGGGATTTTGAAGCGTGAACGATTACGAAGAGAATGAGCTCATGCTCAAGCCGCAATTCTATCTAGAAAGTAAATTGCAGCCATTTTAGTGAACCGATTGAATTTTGGCCAAAATGCAAAAAAAAAAAAAAATTATTTTTGTTTTTAAGGCCTCATATCGATGTATTTTTGCCCCCTAAACACGAATCTATCAATAGTTTTTTCAAAAAATCAAAATTTTCATGAATTTCGATAAAAAACTGTTTTGCTCAATTTTGGGCCTATTTTCAAAAACCTGAAAATAGCGAAATTTCAAGTGCTCATAACTTCACTTTGGTTCAACCGATTTCAAAATTTGTTTTTCGTACGCAAAGCTTGTGACCAAACTTAGAGAATGCCGTTAAGTTCATCCCAATAACTAATTTTTTGTAGAAATGAGAGCAGTTTGAAAATCGCCGAAAAAAATGGAAAGCCGCTCAAGCCGCAATTCTATCTAGAAAATAAATTGCAGCCATTTTAGTGAACCGATTGAATTTTGGCCAAAATGCAAAAAAAAAAAAAAAATTATTTTTGTTTTTCGGGCCTCATATCGATGTATTTTTGCCCCCTAAACACGAATCTATCAATACTTTTTTCAAAAAATCAAAATTTTCATTAATTTCGATAAAAAACTGTTTTGCTCAATTTTAGGCCTATTTTCAAAAACCTGAAAATAGCGAAATTTCAAGTCAACGTAATTATGACCGAAACGTATAGAACCGATGAAAAAAAAATTTTCCCAATTTTTTTTTTGTGGGCAATGGGGAATGAGTGGCGAACAGCAATGGAGATTCTTTCGTATAGTAAAAACTCCATTCATCGCCATTGAAAAATCCTCATTCATTCCCCATTGCCAAAATAACCAATGGGGATGAATGCCGAATTGCCTAAGGGGATTGTCTCCATTGAATCCCCATTAGATAATCCCCATTCCGTTTCAAATGGGGAATTCAATGGCGAAAATTCCCTTAGGCAATTCGGCATTCATCTCCATTGGTTATTTTGGCAAAGGGGAATGAATGGGGATTTTTCAATGGCGACGAATGGAGTTTTTTACTACGGGTTTATACAGATGCATTCGTGCTTCCACGGAAAACTAAAAACAAAGACGCAATTCTGATTTAGAACAGATTTTATAATAGATGAACCAGAGCTGGGCAAAGTACCGGAAAGTAATTCAAGTACAAAGTACCGTAACTACTTGAAGTACTACGTACTTGTTACTTCAAGTAACTTAAGTTTTCAGGTATATCTATTTTTAAAGGTATATCAGGTTGACTATTTTTAAAATTCTCAACATTTTTGCAACACGATCGGTGCATCGCTGATGCATGCGCGAGAAAGACTCTAAAAATATGAAATCATTGACATTATTATCGGTATATTTTGATGAGCGAGTTGAATTTCGTCGTCGTTATTCGATCGGAAAATAATTATATAACCATGAAATCGAGACAGACATTTTCAGATTATCCGGAGGATTCGATAATGCGCGCATTGACGATAGCTATCTCCTTCATCAATTCTGGTCGCAATGGAATATTTCAACACTTTGAAAATGAAATTTATGCAAAAATTCATTTGGAAGGTATTTAATATTTAATATATTTGGGTTTAATATTAATTTGCAATTTAATTTCCAAGCACTTACGTGCGAACGTCCCTTTAATTTATATTTAATTTGCAAGCACTCGTCACGTCTAAACGTCCCTTTAATTTTGTAGTTTTCTTTTGAGTAACAAACATTACATTGTGACAATTCTTTTTCGACCTTTTTCCCCTTTTAGTTTATTAGAAAAACGGTATTTTTTAGATTCCTCGGGTGGTATCATCATAAAACTGACCATCAGATCGGCTGCGGATAGATGGCGTATCATCATTGATATGCTGGACAGTCGAAATTCGTCACGCAAGAGAGTGATGAATACGGTGAGATTCACATGATGATTGAATCGCGAAAAGCATATCCCGTCGTATGATCGTCTTCACTATTTCGGTACATCGATACTGCATACGAAATAATTCAATATTAATTCAGACAAAAAAAGAAAACAGTATCAACGATACATGAGATGATGACGATGATGAAGTTTGCCTCGTTTAAATGATAGGGAAATTGTTAATTTTGAAACAAAACTCTTCCGGAGGAGTTTTTCAAGTGAAAAATCGTCAATATGTATTTTGTGGTCTTTATTAAGGATTTGGAATGTCAAATGCACGAGCCCAGCATTGTAAATTTCATTGAAAATTAATTGTAAAATCAATTTTCGATGCATTGCAATGATGCAAGCTTCAACATGGATTACGATCGATTCCAGTCCTAAGTATCATACTAATAATTCCTAATGATACTAATAATTCGTGTGAATTAAAGTAAGAAATTGGGTTCAATGCGTCAGTTTGAATTTAATTATCTTTGTTTCAATTTTGAACTTGTAAAATAATGTAATGTTTTAACGCAATGATGAGGAAAGAGAAAAAAACTTGTCACGACAAAAGCATCCTTAAACGCACGTGAAACTGATGACGAGCATTTTTTCAAACACTCACATTTCGTAAGTGCCGCTCGTGATTTTCACTCTCAACTCAGTCATTTTTAGACTCGAAAGTCTTGAAGTTTTATGACTGACGGAAAAACTGTGATTTGATGCACTTTGGTGCATCATAGAGGGTCCAAAGATGTCCAAAATTTGACAAATTTGCAACGAAATTTTTTTGTCTACCGGTCAAACAATTTCTCTTGTTTTTCAAAGGTTTTATCTTCTCTGTAGAAAGGAACACCGATGTTCCAAATCTTCTCTCAATTCAAAAAACAAGAATCAATGAGATCTATGATTCGTTCGACGATTTTTCCAATCATCGACTGTCAAAAAATTATTGGAAAATGTTGCAAACCGATAAAAGATCGTGAAAGATTCAATGAAAAAATCGTCTAGGTTAATTAGGCGAGTTTTCCAACGATCGAAAAACGATTTTCCGACTTTTCTCCACATTTTTCACACGTTTGTGACAAAAGAAATGTTTTTTATAATTAACATTTCGTCACTTGGTCATCCACGAATGTGGATGCACGAATGTGGAGGCTGAATTTCGACATCCCCGCCGCGCGAAATACAAGCGGGAAATGCGACTTGTTGCGGTTCGACCACGGCCTTATAAACAGGTCTGGAAACGACCATGGTGGGGGTATGGACATCTATTGATTTTCGCCGGAAGATGCGTCCCGGGCAGAGGGATGTTTTATGAGACGAAGATAGAAACAGCCCTTCCGTCGCAAAATGCAATCTCATCATGTCAAATGTCAAATAAAATGCCTCGTACGAAATAAAGGAAAGTAATAGATACACCTGGAAAATAAAAAAGTCATCATTTAAATAATTAATGAGACGGTACATTTCTTCGCTATTTTCATAATTTTAGAATTTAGTTTTTTCTCATTTTATCCAAAAAATTATATCGTTTTTATGGAAAATAGATATTATTTTGCATTAAAAAAATTCTTATCTTCATACTTACTTTTCTGAATTCCAGAGAAACTCCAAAGGATATTAAAAAATATGAAATTATTGTGAACCAAAGATATTCATTTTGCAATACTCAGTAAAAAACGAGCGATTTTTGCAAATTTCAATCCTAACCATAATACTCTAAATTATCGGCGTACAATTTTTTAGCTCCATATTATTCCATTTTTTTAAATATTTAAGAATTTTTCAAAATTTGAATTCCTCAAACTATTCGCACCAAATTGAGTATCAAACAATTTCATCCTCGAGACTATAAAAAAAAGATTTGGAAGATCAACGTAGAAAAGTGGATTTGTGGTGGAGGTATCATGAATTTTTTTGGGAGAAATCCTTTTATTTCAATTCTCTCTCGAACGTGTCAACATCGATTGTGCAAAAATCTACGCTGACATCGTAAACATCGTCTTTGCCCAGAATCTGAACGTCCTTTATCATCGTTGCCTGTTGTTTGGATACCATTTCATCGTTGCTGCAAGCTATCTCCTTCGTTTTCAGTATATTTTCGATCTTTATAGTTTTTTCGTTGACCGTGACAATGAGGAATTCACCTTGATTGACCGAAGAACCGTAAAATATTGTTCCATTCGCAATACCTTCAAAATTCTCACTCCATAAATTAATGACGAGGGTTATATTACTAATTAGGGTCGATGCTGAAGTCATGGCGATTTTCTGCAAGAGAAAAAGAAACAAAACTATTTTTTTAAATCATTATTTATAAATATAATTAATCTATTAATAATATCATAGTAGTAATAATGATAACATGGCATTATTAATAAAATTTTATAAATTACAATTTTTTATGAATTGTTTATTTCATTTTTTCAGTAAAATGACTCAATCAATTGAGCTCAACAAAAAATGTCCTTCTTACAGTGACATTTATTTTTATTTATTTGTAAATTTTTAATCAAAATTGTAAAACAATATCAATGTCAATTTCAGGCCTTAAGTCTTATTCCTCCTAATCTGGAATTTCGATGTACTCAAGTTCCTTACCTTGTGAATGGGAATTACAGAACCCGGTCGAATCAAGGTTACTATGTGACGTTCGACGGCGTCGATCCATTTGACGTCCGTCGTCGTCGGATAAACTTTTTCACCGCCGTTGAGATGCCTCCACGGATGTTTTCCGGGTATCCACATCGGCACTTGCGATACTTTTGGCAGAGTCACCAGACCTTAGAAATCGTTCGAAAAAAAAAATAATAATAAATTACAATTCTAATAATATTTAATTCTAAGCAACAAAATCCAGGTTATCGAAAAAATTAAAAAATCGCGAGAATCGAATCTTTCACATTTTTTCTCGTGTCACTGAAACGTTATTCTCTTGAGAAAAGGCATTTTCTCTGATTTATTAATTTTTTTAAAAACCAACATAAATAATAAAGGTTCGGAAACGATGCGCATACCAACGAGGATGCCGTAGCCCCACATAAATTGATTGTTTCTGTAACGCGCTTGTAAATCATTCGGATAATGAACCGCGGTTGGGGCAAAAATTGGCGATCCGTCCCGTTGATATTGAGCGATTATTGTATTGGCATACGTCACCAAAGATCCTCGAAGCTTCAAATGATCGTTTACATAGCTTGTCGAGGTTTCGGTCAAATGAGAGCCTCCGGGTAAATTTTCATGAATCGCGAGGACATGAGGCCAAGCGACAGCTGCTCCGAACCATCTGGTAAATAAAATAAAAATATTATGTCAAAAACAATTGATAATTAATATCATATTATTAATATCGGTATAAAGATGGGTAAATCAAAAATTCAGCCATAGGTAAAGCTGATGCAATCTTTGTTCAATTAATTTAGGGACGAATAAAGCATAACCATTATAAACTCATTGTTAAATAAACTTATACAAAGTAGTTGCTTTTTCGAAGCCCGATTCATAAAAATTTACGAAATTCTTTAATTTTATTTCCAGGTTTAAATTGAAGTTGGATTTAAATTAAAATTTTATCCTTGCAATTTTCTTGCGCCGCTTGTTCAAGAATAATATTAACCAATTATTATTATCATTATTATTATTTTCAGCCGGATATTATTTATAAGATTTTTTTAATATTCTGAATGGAAACCGGTTATTTGCTAAAAAAATGGACGGTACAATATGTTAAGAAATCTTAAATTTTCAACAAATTCATTATAACTTTATTAAACCTCGTCAGCTAAAGATGTTTTGAGCAACCGTCGATGCTAACGAAGGGTCGTTCGTGTATTTCGCTTATTATTTCACAATTTTTTAACTTTTGAAAAATCTTAAAAAATGCACGGGCATTCTTTGAACCCTTAACCAGATGATAATAATTTGTCCCACCCGAAAAAAAATGTTAATAACAATTTCATGCAAAATATGGAGACGCGCAAGCATTTTTCACGACAATGTATGAAAATGCCCGACCACGAATGACCCATCGTTAGCGTTTGTGGGTTAATAATCAAGAAATTGTACGGAATTTTTTTTAACACAGTTTGCAAAATTTATGTTTTGCTATCGAATTTTGTAAAAAATGATTGAAGCCTCGAAGGGATACTACTATTTTTCGGATCCAAGATACTACTATTTTTCGCCTAATTGTGGGAATATTCAATTATCAGGGTTTCCCTGTTTTTTTTTTCAATTTGAAAAGTTGAAACTTTTACCTGCTGCAAAGCTCATCACTGCCGTCACCAGGACCTAATTGTAAACCACTTCCACAGGCGTACATGGGCGGTGGTAATTGACCAATGATACTGGAACCAATGCCCGAGCTTATCGCCGCTCCCAATGCTGACCAGCTGGAATAACCGGATTCACCCCAGAGACCCTGAATCACGTGAGACGGAAACAAGCTTTTCACGAAATCACCAAACTCGGACGAATATGCAGCGTGCTCGTTGTAATGAGATTTACTTCTCGCATCCGGTCTCAAATCGTACGGAACAGTTCCATTAACCATGATGTCGCGTAAACTCTGCGACGAGCGTCAAACTTATTTTACAAACTAATTACCAAACTTTTGATGGATTTAATCGGCGAGTTAGTAACGCACGAGCTTCCCTTGAAAATCAAATCCCATTGATTTTTTAGCCTCAAGTAATACGATTATAAAGAATGAAACGAAAATAATGTAATACTGCGGAGAAATAAACTATAACGTTCCATCCGGAGAATAATTGATAAGCGGATGAAGAACTTTTCAATTGAGTCGCCAGACTTTGAATCCCATTCCCAGAAATAATTGTCAATTTATCATTAATTTATTAATTAATTTGTTTATTTACAATACTAAAACATTGAATTGATTATATTAAATGAATAAAATTAAATAAGTAGGAGGAGATATGAATTTCAATTTTTATTGAGTATTTTGATGATCAATATTTTTCGATATCAATAATTTCATATTTTTAATTTTAATAATTTTGCTCTGACGACTCAAGTAACTTGAGTAAAAAAAGTTGTTTTTTTTCCAGAGATGGTGACGAAAATAATATAATTATATATTCTTGTGTTGAAAATTTGTAAATTTTATATTTTTTGAAAATTAATTAATCGGTTTTGTTATTGATGTTTCGATATCTCAAAGATTGATATTAATATATTCAAACTTACTGGAGGAAGGTAATCAAATGCGAAGGAAGGTGGTGATGGATTTCCCTTTGTGTCGTCCCTCGGCCACGAGTCTCTCAGATACAAAAGCTTCGGATTACCATAATTTTTCATATAATCCTTCAGATAATTGTACGATTCATTGTGGACACTTTTATCGTGCCAATCGGGATAAAAGACACGTTCTTTTCTGTAATAACCGATGTAATTTCCCGAAATGTTTCTCAACAATAAGGAAAGGTCCGCTAATTTCCAGGCGAGGCTGTTGTTGTATAGCTGTAGGAGGAGATAACGTTAAATCGGTCAAATCCTCGATCAATTTGTTTATATATTTTTTTGTAAATTTTATTACGCGAAATCTGGGCTTTGTTTGCTATTTAACAGAATTTATTCTCACTCGGAAAATTTTTATTTCATTTTACCGAAGACGTGTTGATTTTTTAAATTATGCTAATTGATATTCTAATTAATGTTAATATTATAAGCAGTTTGTTGAAAAAATAATAACTTCATTGCTTATCAAAATTTTTCAATTAAAAAAAACTCCAACTTGGCAAAACAGTGATTGGAATTTTAAATTTTGATATTCTCGTAAATTATTAATTGAACTTAATTATTTATTTATTATTTAATTATTGTAATTGTAATTTATTTTGTTGACTCACCATCGGACTGAGATGAGGCACGAGAGTTCTCTGTTCGGATTCAGCGAAATTTTCGAGGGACAAAAGTTTCGTTGCTTCCTGGATGATACGAATTTTTTCATCATCCATCGGATTGCCCATCGTTGGATTAAAATCTTGATGAATGCAGTGACTGTCCCATGGAGTGCTTTTGTTTCTCATAGCCTCGATAGTCTCGCGCATTGATGTGATAATATCTTTACCCTCATCATTGACATTCGGACACACGTGAAGTCCCGTACTCGATAGATCAATATGAACAAGTGGACTTTCATTCCACGTTGCTTTTGTCAACTGTTTGATTGCCTCGAGTGGCGTTGATCCGGCAAAAACGTGAATTGATATTTCATCGGGCAACGAAATGCCTCTCAGAACAACGAGATTCGATTCATCGAATACCTGATAAATTATCAAGATAAATAAAATAAAAAAAATTGAATTTTGTTTCATAAAACATGGGAAAGGCTTTCTTTTTGGTGGTCGAAAATTGACGTGAAAAAATCTTTTTTTTTCAATTGAATTATATTTTATAAAACGATGAAAAGACTTTTTTTTTTAGTAAAAAAAAGTTCATTTCTCAAACTTTTCCAAGAATTTTATATTTGAATTTTGGGATATAATGTTGTGTCATTTAATTTTTTTTTTAATACGAAAGCTATAAATTTGCACATAGTGTTTATAAATTTTGGTTTCTCTGTAAAGGAAGCTTATTAATTTCTGAATTACACGATTTCTTCATAAATTTCAGAAAAATTCCAACTCTTTGTACGATTTTTAGTCCCTCGAGTAATCATCTGTCAATTTGATATCAACTATCTGATCTAATTTTTAAAAGAACTTCTCAAGGGTTATAAAATATGCTGAAAAAAAATATTTCAGCTAAGATAATTAATTTGAGTGTCGATTGTTGAAAATTAAATCTTAATTTTTAATTTTTGATTAATTTTAAATCAATTTTTAAGTTTGAATCATTACTTTTGACCAAAAAACCCCTAATTTTGGCACCTTAATCTCCATCGGACCTTCGTGGCGGACGTAGCAAGTTGTGCCCTCGCCTTTCTCGTTTATACCGAGAAAAGCCAACTTCGAGGTGCCATTTTCATTGTCATAAATCCAATTCGTCGTGCCATTCAATTCTAACCGATTCAAACCATAGAGGGAACTGTTGGTGATGTAAAGAGTCAATTCCCAAAAATTTTTCGTCAATATCAGAGGTCCTCGCGCAGTCGACAACAGCGGATTCGACGTTGTGTCATTTTTTCGCATTACCGTGAGGGAAAATTCTGGATTATGAACATAAACGTCCATCTTCGATTGAGCATCTGCAATTGCAATTTTATGTAACTAAAAAAAAAAATTGGCATAAATTTGGATGTTTTTGGCCCAATTTGGTACCAAATTACAAAATAGCAAGAAGAACCATGCAAAGTGACTTTTTTTGTGATTCCTTCACAATGAAGAAAATCACCAAGTCCTAAAAAAAAAGTATAAAGCAATTAACGAAATAGCAATTTCACCATTTTTAAGTTTTACGGTTTTTCTTCTGTCGTTCCTCGGCAAAAAGCCGACCAATTTGTCGGAAAGTGCGTCGGTCTTTGTTTCCTTTAAAACAGTGTCTTCATTGAATAATGAATTCACGGAAATTCTCGGTAATTCGTGGATTCGGCGCTTTCCTCGAGTTGTTTTTTGTCCAATTTTCAAGATAATTTCGATGTGATTTTCATCGTGATTTTCGACTTTAAGAGTCAAGGAATCTGCGTTTCTACTCCCAAAAGGACTCGAAGTTCTTCGTGGTACCAAAATTTCGTCGACTGTGAAAGGAAAATTACATCAATTACACGATTTACATAGAGGAACGTCTCTCTATTGTTTATCTCAGTGAAATTCCGCTATTCAAATTTGTTAATAAGGAGAGAGCGCTTATTTACATCTCTACCGGTTGCAAATAAAAAGACTGTACCCTGATAAGAGTCGGAGTTACTTTTTTGGGTGTAACCATGACGAGACGGTACCGAATGAAAGCACAAATTGGTCCTGTCGTGCCAGCAACAATCTGCATCGACGCACTCGTCGTAGGTTACATTTTTGCCAGGAAAACAATTAACCCGATAACTTCCCTTTATGTTGCACGTCGCTGGCCAAACATCCCTCGAATCGCTCAGAGTGAAATACATCGTCACATAGATACCGATCATTAAGCATGCAACCGCGACAAATGTCGGTATGACGAATTTCACGATTGGTGAAAGTAGTATTCGATCTTTGAGACTCGCTGCGTGTAATAAATGATTTATAAATAATACATAATTTTATAATAAAAATAATCAATAGAAATAAATTTCATAATAAGTAATAATTTTAAGTATTATTGATAATAGTAATAATAATTATAATAAATTTGTTTAATTAATTTTTTAGAACATTATATTGATATATTTTTCCCCCTGAACACGAATCTACCAAGAATTTTCTCAAAAACTCAAAATTTTAATAAATTTTCATCAAAAACAGATTTCTACAAATTTTCCTTGTTTTTCCTTAAAAATAATTTTTATCGTCAAAAATTTTGCGTGATTCGAAATCAGTGATGAATTTTGCATCGAAATATGCTTCTGCAACGTTCTGAAAAAAAAATCGGCATATTTTTGGGTGACTTTTCGGAAACCTCAAATTAGCGAAAATTCAAGTGCTCATAACTTTGCTTCGGTTTGACCGATTCCAAAATTCCTTTTTCGTACTGAAAGATTGTCATGAAATTTGGAGAATGCCGTTTGGTTCATCTGGATAAGTAAATTTTTGTAGAAATGGGAGCAATTTTAAAAACGCTGAAAAAATCAAAAATGCCTTAAAAATTTGCAAAAATCGATGGTCAAACTTTAAAAATCTCCCAAAAATCGAAAAATGATCCGAATCGGATGAATTGAAGCTTCAACGATAGCAAAGAGAATGAGCTCAAGTTGAAGTCGAAATCTGATCTATAAAAAAAATTACAGTTATTTTAGTGAACTGATGAAATTTTGGCCAAAAAGATAAAAAAAAAAATTTATTTTTTCTTTCTAGCCTCATATCGATGTAGTCCCCCCCCCCCCGAAACACGAATTTATCAATAGTTTTCTCAAAAAATCAAAATTTGTATGAATTTTCATTAAAAACAATAAATAAATAATAAAAATGGAATAAAATTAAAAAAACAATGTGTATGGAATTTCATATCTCACCTTGTTTCCTGACGACGAGATAATCTTTTCGATCGATCACCGTATCTTCTGGTTGCGTGGATAGTTCGTTAGTGTCTCGATACATGATCTAAACACGTAAATATTTTCCCCCAAAGTACCGATGCGCATCGATTATCGAATCATCGTGACATATTCAAAATCGTAATTGGATTATCGACGAATAATGAATTTTGTGATCGATTAACGGAGATCAGAATCTGAATAACCCTTTTCCCCTCTTTATAATTAAGGGGGGGGGGAAAGGGTTAAAATTGAATTGATTAGCTTTTGAAAATTAGCAAAAAACATAGAGTATTTATTGTCAATTTATAAATACGTATTTTTTGTTTATTAAATATTTGTAGTTTTTAAATTGGAACAGCAGGATCTAGTGCCATTCTCATTACCTGAACGCCGCCTTAATTGAACTGTTGTAAACTTGAGGATGCTCTAGTTAAGTGGGTCGTCGATGATCGATGACGCAAGATATTGAGTTCTCAATGCAAATGCATTTAGATATATATATATGCCTCACAAATGGACAGACGCGCACCCCTATCGCACTCTGTTTATCCCTATTGCTTAATATAATTTTGAGCGTAAGGCAAATGATTAATACTATCCGCTATTCCACTGTCATCGATGAGACAACGTCGCAGAATTAACCGTGGATATCGACCGTTGCACGTTATCGCGCTGCACAGTGATTAATTGATAAGGGACCATGTAAAAATGAGGTGCAACACTTCGCGTGGATTTTTATCGAAGGAACTCGTATCATTGCGCCATTAGTGCGAGACATTCTTGGATAAAAAGTCAAAAGAGGAAAAGAACAAGCAAGATTCATGGATAACAAAAAATACTGGAGTATTTGGAAGCAATGGCCATCTTTCTGGTCAAAAATCAATTTTTGAAAAGCGCTCCATTTTTACAAAATTTAATTTACAAAAAAAATCCTCCGTACTTCTTTAGCTGATAGTATGTAAGTTCTAAATTTTTTGGGTTTTTTGTTCCAGGTCTCATAATTTACTCGAAATCCGTTCTCCAGTCAAAAAGCTCTGCCTCCGCCATTTTGTATTAAGTTGGTGATGACATTTTTTTTTAAATTAAAGAAATATAGTAATTTACACGTGATGACACAAATTTTTCGCAGAAACAGGATCATGATTGTTGGGAAATGGTTAATAAAAATGCGCTGACTTTTTTCATATTTATATTCAGAAGGATTAATCGAGACCAAGGGCAATTTTTCTATTCAACATCTCTAACAATAAGGGATTAAATTTTCAAGTGCGTGAAGTTTGAGTGCCTTTTTCTGAAATCCATTTTTCGGTATTACATCGTTGTGCAAATGGTCCTTTCGCGTTTCCACGTTTAGCCTTTCCACGTTTAGAAAGATGGCGGTGTCTTTTAGGAAAGAGAAATAAAATGAATAGTTATAAATAAATAAATGAATAAATATATTGGTGAAAATTATTGTGATGTGATTAATTTATATGTTCTTTTTTACGAAAATAATGAAATCTCACCGGCATCGGAAGAGCCTGACGACGACGTCTGCCTCCAAAAAATTGTCTACCTACTTCCTGAAATTTCGCAAGCACTGCGGTGGGATCAGGGAAATTTCCGAGTCCCTGCATGCCAAGATTTCCGGGATTATCTCCTCCCATTCCCGGCATAGCCGGCATTGCCTGTGGCATTGGCATCGCTTGACGAGCAACCTGTTTATTTATTAATTTATTTTTATTATACAAAGATTTATCGATTATTAAATATATGCTATTTTCTATTGAACTCTTATATATATACATTGTTTTTTAAATATAAAGTTTATCAGCCAATGATCTTATGCTATTTTCCATTAACTGTGATAATTAATTAATTTTTTTAATACAGAGAGGTATCGATTAATAATTTTATGCTACTTTTTACTATCGTTACATTTGGATTTTTTTTTACACAAATTTTTTTACCCAAAAATCTTTTGTTCTATATTTGGAGTCTATTAACACGTAGCAATTTCAACCTTTTTCTGTATTTTCAATAATTCGTGGAATTTTCTGATTTATCTGATCTATTCGGTTAACAATAAAACAATAACGATAAAATATAAGTAAAATAATAATAAAATATAAACTATTAGATATACTGAAGTTTGAACGTTTATATAAAAAACATAAAAACCGAAAATAATAAAGACGTATAAATTAGAATTTGCACATTGCTTTCTCAAAAATATTGTCCCAAATCTTAATTCTTTTTGTCAAAAAATTGCATCAATTGATTTTTTTTTGAAGATACATTGTATCGTTGTGAGAAAGCAGCACAAATTCTATTTTCAATTTGTTGGAGGAAAAATATCTGGAAAAGTTTTTCACTGCGATATCGAATATTGCAGAACCAAAGTATGGAAGATAAACCATAAAAAATCGTTTTTGACCGAATTCCAATTACAATTTTGATACGACAAAAAATGGCAGGGGGCGTTTGAAATATTGGCTTCCAGAGGAAAGGGTATGACAATTAATTTTCAACAAAACTCACTCTATTGTGTTCCATTTTCTGCGGAGGTACTCCATCCGGTGGTGGAGGTGGTGGAGGCGCATCCTGCCCTTTGACGAGCTGTAAATTCAAATATTTGCAATATCATGCTTTTACCCGATCCAATATTTCCTTTTTTTCGTACTTTCATTAATCGATAAATGCTAAATATTAGGGAAACTGGAGACGTTAATGTGGTTGTAACTGTGTAATATTTACAATGTACAATGTGCAATAAACGACAAATACAATGTGCAATATTTTAAAACCTATATTTAATTGAAAATTCAAAAAAGTGCCATTTTTATTGCGGAAAAGTTTTTCGATTGTAATTTCAAAATTGTTTCGTGGAAATTGGAGGAATTTTACCTCAACTTTGGACGAGCTAATTAATTTTTAACAAAAAATTAATAAATATAAATTTAATGCTTACCAGGGCTGTACAGAGGCAAGCAAAAATCGCGAGTTTCAGCATATTCTTCCTCCGAACTTATCGATCCTGCTTGAAAAATACGAAATAAATGAATACTTGAGGTTATTCTCGACTCTTTGTATTTATACTCTTTTTTCAAACTTCATATATACGTCGGCTTCGTTGTTATTAATGCAATCACGCGAATTAATACACGGTTGACAATATCCGCAGAGAGGAAAAACAAGTCTTGTTTTCCCAATTATACGCTTCTTCGCGTGTGGAAACGGAAGTGATAAAATCTCGCTCAGAGATTTCCATCGATTTTCCGGATCCACGTGTATCAATTATTTAAAATCAAAAGGGCGTAACTCAGATATCGGGATTATGCTTGATAGACTCCTTTGATTCGTCCGCGACAGTATGATAAACATGAGACTTGTTTCTAATTAAAACAGTTTTCTGGAGCTTAATTACTTTTAATTGTATAGAATAACAGCGTATGAGGCAAAGTCCAGCAACGATTTTTCTAGTCGTTGACTATGAATTTTTTTTTTAACTCTCTGTCTGTACACCGGGTCTTTTAAGGCACAAGACAAAATTTCAAATAAAATATCTCTGGAATTAGAGAAATTGTAAACGAAAATTGCTTACTATAAATAGTTAAATAAATATTTGGAACATGGAAAAAAATTTTATAAAAGTTATTCAGAATTTTTTCAGATTTTGTTGACGTGTTTTTCTTAGAAAAAACATTAGCAGGACTTTAACGACCCAGAGTACAGTCGGTGTCCCAAAATTTAAGTGTACAGACGCAGGGTTGATTATTTACCGGAGGATTTATCCGAAAAGAAAAATTCGATGGAATTTCAGTCAAGCCCACATTTCGGTAAAATTTTGCCAAATTCAATATCATATAAATTTGGTAATAATTGTGTAAAAAATTACCGTCCAATATCTTCAATATTGATAAAGTTACGAGGTCCCCTTTATTCACGTGACATTTTTAATTAATTTATAATTTTGTTTGGATATTGCGCGACTTTACAATTCTAATGAAAACACAGGCATCCTTTTTCCTGTAAAACGCAAGGAAAAGTAATTATTTTACTGATAGGAGACACGAAGCTATCAGTAGCTTGCATGTCAGAAAGCGTGGGAAATCTGACATTGGAATAAATAAATACAATAGTGGAAATAAAAATGTACCAATTATTTTTTTTTACTGGGATGATCAAATTAAAAAAAATGACTCCACTAGCTTTGAAATTAAGAATTCCGTGGTCTTTACAAGCTTTTTTTTAAATTTAATAAAATCAGAATTCTATAAGGAATTTTTATAATAAAATTGAAATAGTTATTATTTTATTTTATTCATTCAATGTCTAATTATTATTTTAGATTATATTAAAAAATCTAGAAACTGCAGAATGCGCTTATGAGCATTTTTGTAAATCTCGAAATTTCAGACAATTTAAATCTTTCAAGAGATTCCTCTAATAATAACACTCAGTGTAATTGCTTTATGAGTCTTAGCTGCATAGCTGCACAATGGCGGATATTATAGCGTTTAGAATTCTTGTTTTTTTTTTTAAATAATTTTTTATATAAAAACTTTGTAAAAAAGTAAAAGAAAAAAATGTTTCTATCAAGCTGGCGATGATGCTCTATTAATATGCGTTGGAATGTTATATATAAATCAGCATGCGCGTTTAAAAATACATTCTATGAATATTAAATCGTTTGAAAGTTCGAATTGCACAACGTAGCGTAATATTTGGCGGCAGTGGGTTGTGGGAGTGCCCGCAGAGCGAGCGAAAGAGAGACAGAGCAAATTATACCCAGCATTCGTTTTGGAAGCTTACGCGCTTGTGAGCGCCACACTCTGTAGCATTTTATATGTCGATGTATATCTATATATACGTGCTGAAAGCGCGCAAGCGTCCGGCTATAGATATCGTGCGAGTGAGAGGGACGTATACAGAGCGCCAGCCGCCAGTACCAGTAGCGCCGTTGTTGTGATGGCCGTCGCACACTGCCTCGTCTGCTGTCTCGCCGAATAATCAAAATTCAACAATAACAAAACACCAATACGATGCTGTAAGCTCCGAAATAATTGAAATTGCGCTGAGAATCGTCTCGCATTACGTTTTTCCGAACCGTTGAATCCTGTCAGCGGCAAAAAACAGCGTGAGTAATCCATGAAATTGGCTTAACCTCAAAATCACGAAACACGTGTCAAATTACGTTTTTCGGCTTAATTTCTGCATTCCCAGTTGCCACGAAACGTATTTTCGAACGACAGTACGACGAGAGTGTCTTTATTTATTCGAAAACCCAAAAAAAAAGCGTTTTTTTGCGAATTCGCAGTGCGAAAAGTACAAGGTGATGCTTTGCAACCGGGCGATGCACATAAAGCGACAATCCGTTTGTTTCATTGTTTTCAGCGAACGTTACGCACTCTGGAAACAAAACAAAGTGAAATAGTGTTCGAGAGAGTATAATCTATTTTTCATACGTATTTTTTATTTATTTTCTCGTTCTTCCACTCTCACCGCAGTGTCTTTGATAATTTTGTTCTTCGGTCCGCTTTGCTGGTCCGTTTCCGATTCGACAAATTGCACGAATAATATAAAAACGAATTTGAAAAATGAGCTACGTCACGAACGAGAAGCTCGTCGCGCTTCAAGGAAATCCTTCGAGCATAAGAAACATATGTATATTGGCCCATGTGGACCACGGTAAAACGACCCTTGCAGATTCCCTCGTAGCCAGCAACGGCATAATATCCGGTAAATTAGCAGGGAAGTTGCGTTACTTGGACAGTCGACCGGACGAGCAACAACGAGGAATAACGATGAAATCGAGCAGCATAGCTCTGTCGCACATTAGCGACGAAAAAGAGTATCTCGTAAATCTCATAGATTCGCCGGGTCACGTGGATTTCGCCTCCGAGGTATCGACCGCGGTGAGATTGTGCGACGGGGCTGTCGTCATAGTCGACGTTGTCGAGGGCGTTTGTCCGCAGACGAGAAGCGCCCTCGCGATGTCCTACGCGGAGGGTCTCAAGCCGGTATTGGTGCTCAATAAGATTGACCGACTCATCACCGAAATGAGACTAACGCCGCTCGACGCTTACATTCATCTTGCTCAGGTCTTGGAGCAGGTTAACGCGGTTATGGGAGAATTATTTGCCAGCGATATGATGGAGCGCGAGGACAGGGAGGAAAAACCGAAAAACGACGACGAAGATTGGCAATCTGCTCTTTTTGATGCGGATGACGCTAATTTGTATTTCTCGCCCGAACAGGGCAACGTTCTCTTTGCCAGTGCCGTCGACGGTTGGGCCTTTGGAGTAAAGGAATTTGCTCGTATATTCGCCGATAAATTGGGCTTCAGTGAAAGGGTATTGCTGAAAACATTGTGGGGCGATTATTACATGAATATGAAAGCCAAGAGAATATCGAAAGGCGCTCAGGAGAAAGCCAAGAAGCCGCTGTTTGTCTCTCTGATACTCGAGAATTTATGGTCTATCTACGATACGGTCGTCGTGAGAAGAGATCGCGAAAAAATTGTCACTATGGTGGAGAAAATGAACATTAAATTAACGACCCGAGACATGAGACTCACCGATGCTAAATCTCAATTACAAGCTATTTGCTCCCAATGGTTGCCTCTCTCCGTGGCTTGCTTGAACATGGTTTGCAAAAAAATTCCATCGCCCAAAGAGCTAACGAGCGAAAAAATCGAGAGGCTGATGAGCGGCAATAGTGAATTCACGAATTTACCGAATGAGACGCAGCGGTTGAAAAATGCATTTTTGGCGTGCGACTCGTCCGACGGCGCGCCTGTTATAGCCTTCGTATCCAAGATGTTCAGCGTCGAGAGGAAATCACTGCCGGAGAACAAATCAAAGTCGCTTACGCAGGAGGAGCTTGAGGAACGTCGTGAAAAAGCGCGACAGAGACACGCTGAAAAAATGTCGAAGGATGATAACTTGGATGTTGAGAGCGATGCTTCGCTGTTGCCAGTGACGGAGGATTCGCAGAGTTGCCAGTGAGTCGCTATTGTCACTATTTTTCATTATTTTAAACATTTTCTCACTATTGTCACTATTTCAGAGCTCAGACGTGGTTGGAGTAGAGGTGCCGGTTAGAATAGGGGACAAATTTGTACCTCGAATCGCATGAACTTGCGTAGAGGACAAATTTGTCCCGCGCTGAATCACTTTGGATACACGGTGTTCTTTTTTATATGAAATTTTAGAATCGGCCAATCCGAAGTAGTCACGAGCACTTGAAATTTTGAGGTTTTCGAAAATGGGGCAAAAATTGATCGAAAAAGGTTTTTGATGAATTTTCTTAGAAATTTTTATTTTTTGGGAAAACGATTGGTAAATTCGTGTTCAGGGGGGAAAGATACAACGATATAAGGTTCAAAAAGAAAAAAAAGAAAAAATTATTTTTTCGCATTTTGGTCAAAATTGGACCTGTTCACTAAAATCGCCGTAACTTGTTTTCTAGATAGAGTTCTGGTTTCCACTCAAGCTCATCTTTTCGGCATCGTTAAAGCTTCAAAATGCCGCTTGGTTCATCCGATTCGGATAATTTTTCAATTTTTGGCAAATTTTTAAAGTTCGATCATCGATTTTTGCAAATTTTTGAAGGCAAATTCCTTTTCCATTTTCTTCGGCGATTTTCAAAGTGCTCTCATTTCTACCAAGATGAAGTTATCGGAATGAACCAAACGTCATTCTCTACGTTTAGTGTCTGCCGTTAAGCAAGAAAGAGAAATTTTGGAATCGGTCGAACCGAAGTAAAGTTATGAGCACTTGAAATTTCGCTATTTTGAGATTTCCGAAAAGGCGCCCAAAAATGAGTAAAAAATTAATTTTTTATTTTTATCGTTTTCGGACGTTATTTCGATGGGAAATTCACCGCTGATTGCAAGTCACGTAGAGTTTTTGTCAAAAAAAAATGTATTCTTGAGAAAAAGCAAGGAAAAACTAAAAAATATATATTTCAATACACCCTGTTCTTTTTGATATGCCTTTTTTTAAAAAGGTGGTCCTACCCATCGATACGAACAACTTTTTCTATGGGGATTCCTCTGAAATCATGTACAAAATTTCAGAGGAGTCCTCATAGAAAAATTTGTTCGCATCGATAGGTAGTACCGCTTCTGTACAAAAAGGCATATCAAAAAGAGGTATATGGTGTGCGAAATTTAGTTGGCCTTAGATCGTTATAAATCTATGGTAAATGTGTCGTACATTAAATTTTCTTTCATACCGTATCGCTAAAATGACAAATTTGAAGGAAAAAGAAAAAAAAAGCCACTTTCAAGTTGTCTCGTCTTGTCCTTAATTTTTCTCCCATATCCTAGAAATTTCTCATGAAAATACTGCAAATGAGCTTTGAAATGTTAAAAAAAAAATATGACTAGCTTTCACAAAAGTTCCTTAATTGGTCGGGAAACTATTTTATCACGATTTAGATGAAAAAGTCACTATTATGTAACTATTTCTGGGAAAGAAAGTAACTATTCTACTATTTTTGACCCTCCGAAGCTCCGGCAACCCTGAGGATTCGAGACTGACGATCGAAGAGAACAAAGACACCGAGGAAGAGGCGGAGGAGGAGGAAGCCCTCGTCGCATTCGCCAGAATTTATTCCGGCACAATCAGCGAAGGCAGCGAATTGTATGTTTTGGGACCGAAGCACGATCCGCGAAGAGCCATTGATCTTGCAAAATCAGATCCCCGATACGAGCCACCAAATTCTCTTCGTCACTTGACTCCGGGCACTTACGTAACGAAATTTCGTGCCTCGAAGCTCTACATATTAATGGGCCGCGAACTCATCGCCGCAGAGAAAATTAGCGCCGGCAATGTTTTTGGAATGGGAGGCCTCGAGGATCATGTATTGAAAACAGCTACGCTCTCCACAACCTTGGCTTGTCCTTCGTTCACCGAGCTGACATCGCTCCATGTGCCGATACTGAGAGTCGCCCTGGAGCCAAAACACTCGAAGGACTTGCAAAAGCTCATAAACGGTCTGAAACTCCTCAATCAGGCTGACGCATGCGCTCTGATGTGCATACAAGAGACCGGCGAGATTGTACTGAACACAGCGGGTGAGGTGCATCTTGAGCGGTGCCTCGAGGATTTGAAAAATCGTTATGCCAAAGTCGAGATCAATGTTTCAGAGCCCATAGTTTCTTTTCGCGAGACCGTCGTACCACCGCCGAGCTTTGATATGGTCAACGAAACGATTGAGAAGAAAATCGAGGAATCGAGTCTCGAGGCTTGGACCGCGAATCATCAGTGTTGCTTCTTGATCGATGCAAAACCGCTGCCGGAGAGAGTTACAAAATTGTTGGAATCCAACGACGAACTGATGAAAGAATTGGATCTTCATTGGGAACGCCACGGCCGTCGTGATAACAGCGTCGATGATGAAAATGTGGAAATTGAAAGAATGAGTCTCCGCGATGATTCGATGACCCTGAAGAAACGAAAATTGGTCGATTCGTTCAAAATGGAACTCCGCGAGGCTTTCAAGGAGGAAGGTTGGCCTGATGTATTGGACAAAATATGGTCGTTCGGTCCACGAAAATGCGGTCCCAATATATTGCTCAATGAAATTGAGGATTACGGGACTACGTCGGTGTGGGAAAAACCGAGTAGAAATTCTGATCCTCGTGCCATTTACGATAGCTGTATGATCAATGGATTCCAATTGGCGACACTTGCCGGACCGCTGTGCGAAGAACCCATGATCGGTGTGTGTTTTGTGATTAAGAAGTGGCAAATTTTTCCTGAAACATCCAGCGATAAGGGTCACAGCCATGCTCATCTCGGCGGACAAATGATGTCAGCCTGCAAAGACGCCTGCAGAAGAGCCTTCAATCAACGGAGACCTCGTCTTGTAACGCCGATGTACTCTTGCAGCGTACTCGTCAATTCCGATGTGCTCGGTGAGTCAAATACAAGTTTCGTTTCTATCTTGGATAATCCCTCGTTGTTCCTTAAGGGCAGGCTAAAGACCCTCTCTCTCGCTCTCACACGACCCCTATCATCCTTTCTCTCTCGCACTCACACGAAAAATGTCGGTATTTAGCCTCCTCTTAAGTACAAAGGAAGCTTCGTCTACCCCAAAATTTGATTTTTCATATTTAGAAAAAGCGTCCGGATGTGTATTTCTATCGAAATTTGGTACACAAGTACCATTGATTTCTTATCGCCGGATGCAAATTTCAATTATATCGATAATGGACGATGCAAATATTTCACGATCAATTTGCTAATTTGTTCGTACACATTGAAATTAATATTCAGAAGGATTTGATAATGTGAAAATGCATTTTTGCATTTTTGTTGTTTCCTTTATTTTTTGTCGTTACCAGAGACGCTATTTTTTATTTACAGAGTAAAATTATCGTTAAAAAATAAGAAATACGATCTCGTCGAATGAATCACATGGAAATTTCACGAGATTACAATTTTCGACGAGTCTAAACATAAGTGGTGGAGAAACTGTCGTATGTTAAATGAGTTACAAATTTTTTTTTTTTAATCTATAATTTTCTTTTTAACTTAAAATTGCTGATATATAACTTAGAATATTTTGAGTACAGTGACTCCGGTGTTCACAAACACGGAGATACAGAGAAATTTAGGAATCTTCATAAATTCTTGGAAAAGAATTTCTTAAAAATTTGTTTCTTCAAAATTATTCATCGCTTGAGGTGGTGGGACTGCGTAGATGGCTAAAACATGAGTTAATTTTGCGAATTTTTAGCTCGATAACCAATTATTTCAGTCCATTGGTTTTTTTTTAATTTCAAAAGAAAGATATTAAAAAATTTATTTAAATATTCCTTAAAAAAAATTATACTATTGCAAATTCTTCTTATAAAATAATTGCTTAATGATAAATGAAAATAAGAAAAAAACAATCTCAGAGGCTTCTCAAAATTAATCAAATAAAAAATGTTGTGGATAAAATTTTGAAAATTAAGAAAATCTGATTCAAACCAATGTTTGAACAAACCGGATCATTTTTCTTGTTTTCGTAATTTGTTTGTCGATACAGATTTTGAGATGGACATTTCCCATGCCCAAAAGTCTATTATTTTTTTATCTAAAAAAAAAAACTTTAAACGCTCTCTATCTCTCTCTTTCGCTCTGTCTCTCTCTCTCTCTCTCTCTCTCTCTCTCTCTCTCTCTCTCTCTCTCTCTCTCTCTCTCTCTCTCTCTCTCTCTCTCTCTCTCTCTCTCGGTAGATTCGTGCTACGAGTATTGAATAAATATTATAAATAAATGCAGTAAGGGATAGTAAAAAGATGGAAGATTCAGTGAAGGATAAGAAGTTAAAATAAAAATAACCTAATAATGTTTAAATGGTCGTGACAAATAAATAGTGATATAGTCTCGTCGCGAATTTTCTCGCTCCATATTTTTTTCTCATATTAACTTGTATAGTCTGTGTTTCCGTATTTCAAGATTATCAAAAAAAAATCATTTTTTTTTCTCAGTCTATATATCAGTCCCAGGACGCGGATTGCATTAATTCTGGCACTCTGTGCCAGGGAAACGTGGCCCTTAGATTTTCCTTTTCCTCAACGTTCATCTCGAGACCTGAAATAATTTTTAAACAATAACGAATTACAGAAAATAATTAACTTGGAAAAATTAATACAAAGAAATAATTGTTTTAATTAATTAACATATTTAATTCATTCATTAGCCTAATAATATTTACTTGATATTTTCATTTTTAAAAGTTAACATTTTTAAAAATTTTGAATTTTTTAAAAAGAACTTGAATCTGATAGTTTTAACTTGATCAATACTCAAGATATTTCAATGAAATTTTTTACACAGTTCTCACTGTGATTAAGGACATTTGGCAGATACAAAAATATTGGGAATAAAAATTATTGTTAATTTTACAAAAAAGCCCAAAGAAAAAAAATCTAATTAGGTCTTTCTAATTATCAGCGATGGTCCTTTCTACTTTTTAAAACTTCTTTTTGACTCAGTCGAACATTTTAAACGGGATCTCAAATTTTTTGTTGTTGAAAAACCTAGATTTTTTGAGGTCGAACGAAATTTATAAACTTACCCAGAAGATTGCGAGCGTGACGCAAAGGACGTCCCCTTCGGTTACCCTGAACGCACATCATTCCGTAAACCCGAATTCCCGGCACACTGGCGTACGTAGGCTGATCATGGCTCATTGGTCCCTCTATTAAATAATTTAGAAAAATTAGACAAAAAATGATCGAAGAACAGTTATATAAAAAAAATATGTAAAAAATATATGAGGCATTCCATGCGGTTTCGTATGGTCAAAAAGTTGTCCGCTCTCAAAAAAATTGAAATTTTGTCAATTTATTTAATTATATATTATGATTTTTATTTAATTATATTATTATGATTTTTATAAAAAAAAAATCATAATAATAAAACCAAGCATAGCTTTGGAACAACTAACAGAGTCATCTAAAAAAAACGCGTGTCTCTTGTACACACTTTAGAGTATTTTCTGAAATTTTTTAGATAAATCGAAAGTGACGTACCGACCGAAAAAAATTATTTTCGTATATTTTTGATGAAAATGGTCATTTTTTAAACCCGAAAAATTAAAAAAAAAAAAAAATGTCACTAAGTTTGTGTAAAATTGCAATTTTTTTGTCTGAAACATTTTTCTGTTTAGTCGTATGCTTTCAAGATATAACGGTACTTGGAAAATTTTGAAATTTCGAAAAACTCAGACAAATGCGATCCAAAAATCTTGAAAAAATGTACACTACTCTTTTTCATATAATTAAATAATTTGACAAAATTTCAATTTTTTTTAGAGTGGTTAACTTTTTGACCGTTGAAAACCGCACGGAATACCTCATATACTAAAAATAAATATACCGACAATATAATAATATATTAAAATAAATGAATAGATAAATTAATTTATGAAGCAAAAATGCAACCCAAAATTAACTGATTATCGATAAAAGTAAATAATGAAAACAAAAATATTCAATGATTCAAAAATTTGAAAAATACGGGGCCAATTTTTTGCTCACCTAGTATATTTGTGTCTGGACATCGGCAAATTACGAGATAATGAGATTTTCCAGTTCTAACATTTTGCAATGCCAGCAATGACCAGTCACGTGGTGCTCGACATTCTCGCATTTCGGCAACGGGCTCGCATGTTTTCACCAGTGTCAAAGCCTGAAATAGTGCCAAAACTTTTTAACGACCGTCATTCTAACATTTGATTATTAATCGAATAATCGTAATTTTGTAAAAATTCATATTAACGATTCCCCACATTCACAAAAAAAGTTTTGGTTGTTTTTCGAAGTTTTTTTTATTTTTCATTCAATAAAAAAATTTGTACAGTTCTCCCGAAACTTTATTTTTTCGAAGATCTGCATAATAGACGCATTAAAGTGCCATTAAATTAACCGTAAAAAAAAAGAAGATTCAGATTTACAATTAGCATTCACGATTTCATTAGAAAACAAATAATTCATTATATAAACCTCGATAATTAATTTTCAATAATATTTCTATTTCATATTTCAGAGTGTTTTTTTTCTTTGCGCTTGAAAGTGTTAATAAATAACAAAGGGGAGGTTTGGCCAAGAGGGAAAAATGGAATTTTTTTAAATCAGTAAAAAACAATGGGAAAACCGAATTTTCTATCGATTTAAATTCTTACTCAATTCTATCTAAACGTAAACCTTCGAAATTTGAGATTTTTTTTACCTAAAAAAGAGAAAAATTCTTTCGCAATTAATTATTAAAAAAATATATATATACAAAAATCGAAATAGTGCGTCTAAAAAAATGGTTCAAGTACGACAAGAATTTTACGACTGCGTCCCCAATTTACGGTTGGATGGCTTTTAAACTGTTTAGCGAGGTTTAAACATGCATAAGATTGGCGATCTTCTTGAATCCCTTTTTTTCTCTTCCTCTCTCTCGTCTTTGCCTTCGAATTGCTCCATATAAATCTGGCGCTGTAAAACTTGTTTCCCCTCGAATCGCTCCTTCTGGTTTACCTCGTTACTCATCTTCCGGCAAATAATAAAAAAAAACAACACATTCCAAAGTCACCCAATCTGCATACATTTTTTTTCCATCTCGAGTACTTGAAACGTTAGAATTCTGCTCGATCGAATGAAAATTAAGGGGAAAGGGAAGAAAAGAAAAAAAAATCGGAGGCGTGCATATCCTCGTGATCTAGGATAGTCGAAGGCGCGATAGGAGAGAGAGACGATCGCGCCTTCTCTCGCGTTTAAAAATCATTGCACCGGTGCAAGTGTATGGTTAAATGGCCACGGATCGTTGAACTTATTATACAAGTCGGGCAAACTAAACGTTTGTGAGAGAAGGAGAGAGAGAGAGAGAGAGAGAGGGAGAGAGAGAGAGAGAGAGAGAGAGAGAGAGAGAGAGAGAGATCACGATGTGGGGCGTCGTCGATGAATTTATGGCTTGGTCTGGAGATTGTTAAGTACCCTCAGGAGAGCATATCTTTCCAATCTCCAAAGTGTTGTGCACGTGTCTTTTCTGTTCGACGCGAAATAGACGACGAACAGAGAGACACGTTGAATTTTATCCTCCCGGTAACCGGTAATTGGCTTAACGAAGTCACCATAATCACCAGGTGTACTTGACGAATATCAATGTTGAATCATGTTGAAATTTGCATCGTTTTAGTGCAACGGAAATAGTTTGTTTTTTTAAATTGAATTCACACTTTAAGAATTATTATATATGAGTCATTCCATGTAAAATCGACCAATAGTTGGAATCGACCCCATTACATTTCGATGAAATTTAGTCAGAAGTTTTCGTGTATCATAAAACGAAGGCCTATCAAAGAAAAAAATGGACAATTTTTTTTTCGAAAGTTATGCAAAATTCAAAATTTTTTCAATTTTGCAAGTTTATTTTTCAAACATCTCAAAAACTATTACAGTTACGAAAAAATCATTCTGCGTTCGTCTTAAAGAGTATACTTGGGGCTACGAAAGAAAAAATATTCCGGTTTTTTTTTTGGAAAATGATGAATTTGGAGAATTTTGAATTTTAAAAAATCGTGCAAAACCACGATCAACATTAAATTTTTTGTTCAATTTTTTTTATATAATACCTTGTACTGATCTTAAAAGATTCTGAAATTTTCAAATAGGTGTTTTTTGTTTTTTCAAAAATATGAATTTATAATTTTTTTAAATCGTGCAAATCCATGATCAGCATTAACCTTTTGGTTACATTTTTTTTTTTATATAATACCTTGTACTGATCTTAGAAGATCTTGAAATTTTAAGGATGGTGTTTTTTTTTCAAAAATATGAATTTTTGAATTTTTGTAAAAAAAATTTTTTTTTTTACCTCTCAGTTTCGGAAAGTTGAGCAATCATGTAGTTTTGTAATTTTGAGCAGTGACAATTTCAATTGATTTTGCATAACTTTCGAAACAAAAAAAAAATTCCTTCGGTAGATCTTCGTTCTATGATAAACGAAACCTTCTGACCAAATTTCGTCGAAATTGAAAGGGGTCGATTCCAACTATTGGTCGATTTGACATGGAACGACCCATATGTAATTTCTATATAATATATAGAAAATCCATGGCGAGACTACATAACTATTTATTTGTTACGACCATTTGAACATTGTTATCATATTTTTATTTTAACTTCGTCTCCTTCACTGATTCTTTAGTCTTCTACTTACTTATTTACTAGGTATTTGAGATTCTTCGCGGATCATGCTTAAAAGTGCCAAAAACCATTTTGGTCAGATTCGACTTGATAAATTCGAAAAACTGGTGTTTAAAAGGGCCATAACTCCGGTCCCCTTTATCCGACCGGGGATTTCTTTTTTTTAATCGATAGGGCTCGTGATAACGAAGGGAATGGCGTAAGAATAGTCCCGATATCTTGATTTTCGGCGGCGCTGAAGAATTTTTAAAATCGCAGGGCTTGAAAAAATTAAAAAATTGAAAAAAAAATTCTCTTCTTTTTCGTTGCGGTCATAACTGAGTTTGTATCTTGACGATAATACTGAAGACAGTGCTACTCGATTTCGCTCTTGCGGACCTCTCATTTTCCAATTATTAAATAATTGAAAATATTGATGATTGATGATAAATTGATGATTGAAAAATTGAAAAAAATCCGGCCATGATCTTGACAGTATTCTGACGATATACTAAGACATCTCGGTCAATATCTTAGTTAATTTGAAAAATTAAGATAAAGTATAGATGAAAGAAATGATTGAATTTACCTTAGTGCGTGGATCGGTGACAAGTTCAGTTGTATGAAGATCGTCACTGTCGAGAAAGGCGCTGCAAGGAGTTCTGTAACGTCCTGGACAGGCGCACAAGGGTTGGGTGAAATTTAGTCTGACGTAAACGGCATTGCACACCTGTTGAACCGCGCATTCCGGAAGTAAATAAATATGCTGATTGTGCGGATAATAATGGTACTTTGTTGGTTTAGCGAGAGCCGCGCTTGCGCCCTCGGGCAATCTCACGCCTGTCTAAAAAGAAAGGAACAAATCACAATTTACAATTAACGAAAGTAAAAATATATTTTCAAAATATATATTAATATAAAATAAAATATTGATACATTTGTGATGAAATATATATTTAAAAAATATATATATTTGTCCCAAAATATCGCTCAACAGGCCTTCGTGAGTCGGACGGGAGTAAGGATTAAAAGAAATAATTTCCCTCGAAAGACTTAAAAAAAGAGAATACTCAGGTTAATGCAAACAATACCACGATTTTGTCATTTTCTTCAAGAGACAAGAAATTCTTTTGTCGACTCGTTGATCTTACTTAAATGGAGAACTTTTTTCCATCTTCATTCTTCCTGTTTCTTTTTCTTATACCTTTTTTCTCCTTAGCCCTTGTGATCCACTTTGCTCTATCACAAAATCGTCTTTCGACTTCCGATCAGATCCGGAGATTTCCATCACTGTCACTTATTCCAACTGTTTGGAGACAACGGGTTAAAACCATTTTGTGATTTTTTTTTTCTTTATCCTTTCATCCGTTTCATCGAGAATTTTGTCTCACACCCTCTTCTTCGTTTATCTTTGCGGAGGATCTTTCTTGCTTTTCGTGGCGCGTAATCGCATCTTCCTCCTCGGCTTTGAATCGCGAATTTTTATAATTTGGAAAATTTTACGAAAAACAAGAGTTTATCCGCCCGTCCGTGTTCCGTCTTAATTTCCTGATCGGTGTATATTGGACGAATTTTTGGATTAATAGAATGGAAAGGGATTTTTGGGAGGTCGAAGAATTGGCGATGGTGAAAAAATTGATTTTTTTTTTCTGGAGTTCAATTTTTTTTCTGCGTTATCCTTGAGGACTCTCAGTTCATGAGAAATACGAAAATCCTTCTGTTCATTAGAAAATTTTCAAATAGTCAATTTCGAATTTATATAGTGAAACAAAAATACTAATGGAATGGAATAGATTTTGGCAATGACAATCGAATCCTTAAAATCGTCGAAAATCTTCAATCCTTCAAAAAATGCGGTATCCATTGTAAATTCGACAATATCCAAAATATAACATTAAATTTTGTTTGACAATTAATATCAGTCGATTATCCAATGTTGTTCACAACTGAATTTCGCGAAAATCGATCGGGGGAGTAAAAAATTCATGAAATTTTGATTTTTTGTTTCAAGAAATATTACTGATTTTTTTTCAAAGTTACAATTTGTCAATAACGAGACTTTTTTAATTGTGCCGTTTTTCTGATCAGTATTAAAAAAATGTTATCACAAAAAGCGTGAAAATTATTCAATTAAAAAATATTTCCAATTTTGATCCGGAGAAATCCGCGGGCATTTATTTATTTTTTATTGAATTATTTGAGGAGACCGAGATAATATATATTTTATTTTGAATCGGAGCGTTTAGTGAGGAGAAGAAAAAATATTCATTTTTATTATGAATGACTCTGTATAAAATAATAATTTACGTCACGGTGCTACGATCAAGACGACGACAACGCACTCTCTGGTAATGGACGGTATCGCATCTCATCATTGCCACGCTCTTGACTACGCCTGGTTTATAAAATCCGTTACTGTTAACGCCAACGCGGAAAAACTTTAATCCACCCTATATTTATTTACATAAATATATATATATATATGTATATATATATATATATATACAAATATATAATTGCAATGGTATATTATATATAGATATATTTATAATATATCATTATGAATGGACTATAGCGATGCATTCTTGGGAATCCCCTGTTATTATCGTCCCTCTCAGGCGCCATTATTTTCAATCTTTCCGCTCTCCTTCTCTCTCTGTTACTCTTGGCTTTGTGTCGTACACAATTGAACCGAGACGCGTTATTATATACCTCGAACTCATTATACAGTAAAGCCGAGGAGCAACCATACGAGTCTATCAATTTTTTTTCACGACCTTGTCTCCCGTCAAGTCATCCATGAAAATTGTATCCTTTCTTCTGCCAACGGGAAATTTTGTATGGACAAATTTGAGGCAATCTTCCATGGAATTTATTCAACGAGAGAGAAAAAACATCCACTCCTCGTATGGCGATTGTTTCAATTTTTTTTCAAAACAGCAGCTTACTCGCTTCGTCGCTTTTTTGCAATAAAAAACAAGCAAAAAACATAAAAGAAACTAGAAAAAAATTGTCATAACCCATCAAACTCGATGAGATCGTGGTTCCTCGAAATTTCGCGATTTCGAAAAATTCCAGACATCGAAAAATTTTAGTTTAGTGATTTTGCGGACTCTGTTCCATGGGAAATTTTCCGTTGATTACGAATATCGCCGAGTTTTCACCATAAACTCAGAATTTCAATGTCAAAATTCGAAAGAACCAAAAATTTTTGGTACTTTTCGATTTTTCACTGGGATATTTTGATTTTATTGTAAAATTTATCGTTGATTCGTAATCGCTGGATAATTTTACATGGAGTAGAGCCTTGAAACAACAATTTTCTGTACATACACGGAAGATTTTCACCCTTGTGAATTTTTTCCTTCACGGCGGTTCAACAACCCTTCACGCACAAAGCGCTGAATAAATGTATATATCTATTATACAGTGAAAATATGAATCCTCATATGCACTTTGGTCTAAACGTGGCACGCACGAAACGCTTCGCGTTCAAAGCCGCGGTCACGCACTCGCATTACTTCTCTATTACAATTTTTCAACTTTTCTCTGTACATTCATTCGTGCGTGCGTATAATGCACACGCATCGACCGGTGTGCACACATGCGATAAAATATCACGATCTGCCGACAGAGACATTATTCCCACCTATAATTTCCGACCAGGCCATTTTTTAAAACAATTTTCATCACATTGACACCGATATAACCATCGGATCGTCCTTGACGGTGTACAATTATAAAATTTTCTTTTCTAAATTTGAGGGGAGGTTTTCCCCGAAAGAATCACTATTATTTCTGACATTTCCAAACTAAAAAAAGGAATTTAATGATTTTTTCAAAAAATCATGCAAGTTCTGTTATTCTTTGGCTTTGGCAGAGGAATATGATCGAGAATAAAGTAAATAAGTAAATAAATAATTAAACATTGGACGATTGGAAGTACGTGGGTTATTGTCGCAAAATATGGCGAACGGAAGAGACGGAAGGAGCAAAGAATAAATAGGAGGGATGTTGTACGAAGGCACGAGGCAGAAAGACAAATCGGTCGGCGGATAGATAATATTCTTTCGGTTGAATATGACTTCCTGGGACGTGAAGCTATACGTGAACTCCCTTTGCTCCTTCTCTGCGGGGAGAAACCTCGGCAAGTGCATCCTCGCCATCGGGTTTCATCGACGGAGAGAATATTCTTCTCTCGCATTATCGTTCTATCTTTCACTCTCGACGAAAGATCGAGAGAGATCGCTGGGATACGAATTGAACCGAGCAAAATGTGGATGTCTATCTGCTTTTTTATTATTTTCCTCTTCCTCCACGCAGAGCCCTTAATTTACTCAACGATATAGCGTAGTGGGACGTGGAGACGCGGGACTTCCTGGTCCTCGTAATGCAATCCTGGGACATGTTCAATCGTCCCTCGTATATCAGGTTGTCAATCAATATAAGAGGTATTCCAGGCCAAATCAGCCCTTTGATCCCCTCGATCAACCCCCTTAATGGCTCGATTTTTCTGAGACTGAGAATCAACTCAAATTTTCATTCGAGCTGCCATTTTGTCCCATTCAAGAAAATGCGATTAAAGAATTTAAAGAAAGCTCCGTTTTCATGAAAGAATTTTCATATTAGCAGGTTGAAAATGTTTCGGGGGTGATTTTTTAAATACGATATAATAGTTGATCAGGAGGGTAGTTAATTCGGAAAGGAATATCTCTCGAGGAATTGAGATTTTATAAAATTTTGTAATATTTGAAAAACAATGAAAAAATCATGTGAATTAGAAAATTGTTTATAGTTTCTTCCATCTCTAGTTGGGATTCTTTTATGAAGAAGCCAAAACTAAGGGATCTATTTGCCCAGGAAGGACACTTGACTTTGGAAAAATAGGAATATTGGTTAATTTCGAAATTGCATTAATTTTCCTCTTTAACAATTAGGGATGTTGATACGAGGCTGTTGTTTTACAAAAACCACAAAAGTACGTACTAACCGAATAAATTATAAAATTATGTGCGTAATTGAGACCGCGAAAACGTTTTTGTGGTCACTGTGACAAGGTTGCTACAAAAAAAAATCATTTACAAAGTTATTCTCGTTCTTTCTTCGCTTTTCATTCATTTATTTCATTTTTGTTCATATTTTTCATTATATTTCAGAGAACTAATCTGTGAAATATGTTTCTAATAACAATTCTTGGACCCTTCCATAGGAAAAAAAACAATCAATTTACCAAAATACAAATAATTCCCAATTGTCGATCAAAGATTTTCCAAAAATTCTTCAACTTTTCTTTTTTCACCATTTTCTTTGAAGGTATCGCAATTATGCAAATTAAAAAAATCAATAAATCCTAGGATGCGATTCCATTGTGATTGAAAATTCGACACAATATTTTGTCCTCTTTATCGTCCTTTATTCTCGTTTTTTCCCCCGGAAGCAGCGATATCTTAATGGCGATTGATCGCGTGACCAGATTTCCTCATTTTGTCATTCGTCGGAGATAAAACTGTACGTTGACTATCGTCCGCAATTTTCGCTGTTTGACGTTGATGCTCCATCGACAAGTTCGTGCAAATATAAAAAGGTTATTTAAAAAAAAATGGGAAGAAAACCGAGCGTGCAACCGCAGCAATCGTTTGCAACCATTTCCTCGCTGTCTCATTTTTCTCCATTTCTTTTATCTCTCCTTCCTCATTTCTTTCATTTCTTTATCTTCGTGTTTCTTTCCCGGGTTTTTGCAGCCGTGTACTCCTCGCATTAGGTATATATTTATGCCTCGGTATGGTGAGCATTCGCCTCCTACTACAACTACGAATTTTGCAGCTAATAGTCAGGTAGCATAAGTGCAGCTCCTCTGTAAAACGTTTAACATCCTTCTCTCTTTCTCTCGTCAACGCTTGATGGGCTAAAGAAAATCGTGACCGTCGGGGAATAACTGAGAAATTTCAATGCTTCGCGGATCTTCCCGTTTCGATTGTCGTCGCCGTCGTCAGTCTTTGATGTCAAAATGACTCTCGCGAATGCGCCGACCCAGGAGTAGTTTCCTTTCTCGAATCACCATTTCTCCGCCAGTCCTCGAAGTAGCGCTTTAACAATAAACGCCCGGTCGATTTACCGAGGGTAAAAAAAAAGAAAAAACCGCAAGCTTCCCTCTCATTATGCGCTTTGAGGCGGCGAGAAAATAGACAGATGATAAACAAAATACCACTACAAATACTATTCTTTGCATTTTAGAGGAATTTCGCCTGAACCGCGATGTCGATAACCTTTTTTTTCCTCTCCGATATATTGTTACTGATCTTTCAAATAAATTTGCAAAAAGACGACACCTTTGAGCAAGTATAAATATCTAAACCTTGAGAATATGCAAAAAAAAATGATTTTTTTAAAATTCTACACCAGAATATACTTTCCTAAATTCATTTTGGAGTCTCTCCTAACTTTTCGGAGGTCAAAAAATATTTCCCAGGTCTCCCCTTGCACGAGAATTTTTTTCTTCTCGCAAAATATGAATATCTCGATGAGCAATGAAATTCAAAAAGTTAGCTGGAATCTCGTAGCGCTTTATCATGGACCATTTTTTTTTGGCACTGACAATGGTAATATTTTTAAATAACGCGGTGGTTTGAAAAACTATAATCTTTCCACGGTTAATCGTGACTCCGAGCGATAGGAATAGCAATGAGATTCAAGAGGAGGGAAAAGAGAGATATCCTTCGTCGTTATTCGATATACGACCGCAGCGTTAAATACCGAATTACCTCTTGGCAACCCTCGCGCCCCCGTTTTTCTATGGGGTTTTAATAGCTCCTCGACTAAGACGACGACGACGACGACAATTTCGCGGTTAACACGAACGACCGAGACGTCCTCGTGGTCGTCGAACCGCGAACCTGAGAGCGAGGCCACTCTGTTATCACGGCATTATAAGGAAATTGCGAGAGAGAGTAGAAATTCTATCCGAAAGAGAGAGGCTTCAATATGATAAATGCTTCTTCACAAACCATAAATAATACAGTCGTTTTTCCTCGCCACCGGATTACTTTGCACGGGGAATTTTCAGTCCGCCGTTTTACGATCGTTGAAACGAAACCGAAATATCTATTTTTCTATTTTCAATTTTTTTAATGCTCATTTGGAGTATTTAGAGACGCAAGTCCCTGATTGAAGCCTTAAAATACGTGTCAAAGATCTTATACTTTAAAAACTTTAGGGTTCCATTTCAATAACACAAAAAACGTATTTTTATTTAAAAAAATTCAAGATACATTTTCATAATCCTCAAAGGTAGCTCTTTCAAATGATACCGCACACGATATATTAATTAAATTTTTTTTTTAGTCAACATTTTTTAAAAATAAAATTGATCCCCTATTTTAATCTAAATTATTTTTTTTTCATCATTCACTGGCTATAAAATTCCTACGTTACAAAGTTTTCGATAGAAACTATTTTTATTTGTTCAATAACAATAAATAAATTAGACGGTTGTCAATTTTGCAGTGTCTTGAATTTTAACGTTACTCTTCGCGTAAAATCACTAAACTGTATTTATTGTAAATTTAACATTGTTATTTCGTACCTATCGTTTCATTTACCATTCGCAACAAATTTGTTGCCGAAATTTTTTCATTGACATCGCCTTTTCTCTTTTCCTCCCCTTTGAATCTTCTTCCGTTTTACCGCAATTTATTTCGATGAACTCTGATACTGCACCGGATTTTCTTTATCGCGAGAATCCCATTCACTCACGGTGGATTCACGAGCAAACGTGATTCATAGTTGATCATCCGGTGCTCGTTTCGCGTTTGCCATTATTCGTTTTCCCATCGTGGCCTCCTGGCCTTTGGCCTCTCGGCGGAAGAGAGGGAGGGAAAAATAGAGACGGAAGCGGAGTTTGGAGCTCGCATTCGACGAGAGAAACATTTAATTGAACAATAAAAAATAACGTTTTTCGTTTTATCCGGGATTTCACTTACCGCTCTCCCCAGATTACTCACAACAAACGAGGCTCAACTAAACGTTCATGCTGTTGATGCTCCTGTACATCTGTCAGTGATCTGTATCGAACGCATATATTTTTAAAAGAGTGCGGATTAATTTTTTTTTAATTTTATTTATTGATAAAACTCTTTCAATATTGCTAATAAAATATCAGAAGGAATAAAAAAATTCCATTTAAATCGACGCCAAATCCCAGTTTATGTATTTTTTCCCATCGGAAGAAAACATATTTTGATGGGAAAATTTGCAATTAAAGACAAAGGTCCAAATATTTAGTCTAAATTTTAGCATCACTCACGCGCGATATTTTTTCATGAATAAAATAAATTATATTGATTTGTCGTGTTTTAATAATTTAAATAATCCCTTGTCTTTTTATTCAAAAAAAATCCTTTGATGGGACAACGATATGAAAGATCAGAGGCAACAAGGTAATGGAAGAAAAATATGAAGATAAAATATCGCGAATAAACTTTGCCTTTATAAGGGATAAGAGGAAATAAGATTTTTTAAATTATTTAAATCGATTGGAAATTTATAGTTGCACGATTTTCCATTTGATGAAATTGTAAACCTTTTCTTTTCACGAGTGAGGGAGAGGGAGAGCATCTTTATAGATATATTAATATAAAATATTATTATTTTATAAAAATGATTATTTTTATAAAAATTCCGGTGCAAGCGACATCAATCGTCGATCGACTAGGCCGATCACTGTTACGTTCTTCCTGGACCATTTAATTTTCCTCGCTCGCTTCTTCACGCCGTAAACAAATTCTGACACCGATCTCCGAGATGAGACAGCTAGCTGGCGCTTTATTCCTCGCTCAAGATAATTAATAACCCGTGAAACACGGATTATAATATGAAAGAGCGCACGTACACAAAGAAAGAATGACGAGACTGTCAGTTTTCTCAAACGGTATTCGCATTTGAGCTGCCAAGTCTTTTTTTAACCTCATTGTCATTCGAGTAAACTAAAAAAAAGTACTTTGTAAATTTTTTGCTAACGATCTCCATTTTATGAAGTTCATTTTATACAATTAACCCTTTATCTTGATAAAAATTAGAGCAATCGATTCCTTGTTCGTATTTCATGTAAAACTGAAGAAATAGCTTCTAAATAATACATCTGACCTTTTTCAGTAATGAACTCTCTTGATCAGAAAAAATATTCTTGCAACAATTAACTTTCAAGTCCTTGGTACAGTTTCTTCTTTAACCTCTTTTTATAATTAACCCATTAACTCGGAAACGATGGAGTTAACTCTCAACCCTGTGTTAACTATTAACCCTCTGTTGGAATTCCAAAAAAATGGTTTTAGAATCATTCGCCCTTGACATTCTTCCATGGTTAACCCTTCGTCTTGATTATAAAAATACCCAAAGCAAGTAAACTTCTTATTCACAAGAAGTCTTTCCCGAAGAGAAAAAATTTGTTATGCAACTAATCCTTAAATCTTTTTTAACTAACCTCTTGCATTGAGCAAAGAAAGAACTTCGAAGCAATTAAAGCTTTAACCTCTCATTAACCATCGACTTTTAAGCTCTTTCAGCAATCGCACCTTTGCCTTGAACTGAATTAAAATAAATTTTGTGTAAATCAACCATTTTTTAACTCTTTTTATGGTTAATTTGCTGTTTAATAAGTGAGTTACCGTGTCTTCGTTAGTTCAATCGAAAGATTGATACCGGAAATTTTTTTAACGATAAAGAAGAATTGAATTTTTATTTTTACATAATAAAAATCATTCACCTTTGAGGTATTCCCACGTTTTGTTACGTGTACACAAATATCGTTTGCTGTTATAGTGGATTCAATGCGTAACCGGTAAAATTACCGAACGATCGCGGTGAGACGACGATCGATTGTTCAAAATTTTACGGTTCTCCGCGTCCGAGCCAAACGCTCGAAGCATTTTTCAAGCAAGAATTTTTACCAAACGCATTGGCAAAGGTGAAATAGCTGGCTTCGAGATGTTTTACTCTGTTGCACTTTATTACGATTTATTCGAGCATCGTTTTGCATTCTTTCGAAAATCCGCTTTCAGGACAAAATGCTAATGCAAGAACAGTCTGCAGATAGTTCGCATTTTTTTATCTTTACAAAGTGAATGCTTTTTTTTATTTTTATTTTCTAGATTATTAAAATTTCGAACGTCTTTGGTGGTCGAATTCGCAGATTTTCCTTAGCAAAAAGTGAGCTTTTTAATAAAAAATCGTACATTTTACAATTTTTGGGAAAAATGGCTTAAAGATAAATACAAAATCGCTGAACGTTCCAAAATTTGGACAATGAATTTGCCTAAAAAAATGCATCGACCAAAAAGGACATTTCACATCAGAATACAAATAACAAAATGAAGGAATAAATTTTTACAATTTATTTTCATTCGCCGAGTCGTAATTTGGTAAATTTTCGATTGAATTAAATTAAATCGATTATATTAATTTTGAAAAAACCTTTTTTACTAGGAAATCCTAATTCTCTCAATTTAGTGCCTGGTAAATCATTCTTAAAAAATTTTCAATTCATTAAAATAATGATTTACCAACTTTTGGCAGGGTTTTCGAATTTTTTGTTAATCTTTGTCGATTTTTCTTTCACCTGATCATTCGGGAATTCAGGATGCATTTAATCTATTGTCATATCGTGTTTGTTGATCTAACTCTCTCAATAGTGATGGAAAAAAAAATCTTTAGGACCGTTGATTGCGGTTTATATCTCATTGTCAGTATATGTCAAGTCTATCTCTTTGATTCCATCGACGAGAATCGAGCCTCTGTATTCTCCCCCCTCCCGAATATTTTTTTTTTCGCCTCTTCATAGCTGAAGCCTCTTTTTTGTGCCCTCGATCACGCGAGAGTGAGATTGCTTGCGGTGCATGATAAATAGAGGTGCGCGTGTTCGCCATTATGACAGATTCCAATGAGAATTTCTTTGTGCGGTCAACCACCGCAATCTCGTTGTCCAAACGTGCGACGAATATTCAAAAAACAATCAAAAAACAAAACAATAAATACGACAATAAACAAATTTTCCTTTATTGTATTTTATGAATTTTCAATGAATTTTCAATATCTTTTACTGTTGTAGACAAAGTTTAATTTTGTTTTGAATTTTTTAATTTGTCAAACTTAAAAATCTTTGAACTTAAAATTTTTGAAGTTTTTGAACTTTTAAACTTTTGAACTTGAAAATTTGTTATATACTTTTTATAGTATCTAAAAAAAAAATTTTTTTCAAGTCTTTTTTTTCTTAAATAACGATGACTTAAGAATTAGGAACTTAGTTTAGAAATACTGGATTCAGGTTTTTTTACCGACAGAGCATTTTGGTGGAATTTTAGAGCAAATTTTGCGAAAATCGGTAACTATAAAGGTTTTCGTCACTAGTCTTATAGTTTAGTTTGACAGATGCCGCGTTTTATGATACACGCGCAGGCATTCGCGAAGATTGCACCGGATGTCTGGAGATCAGCTAACCGCGACCGATTCGGCCTCGCGTACTCAGGTGACACAGAAACGACATTGTTCCCTATTCTGCTGTTTCTTCCCGCTATTTTTTTTTAGTTTCCTTCTCGCTATTTTATCGAATTTTATCAAATTCGAGTAAAAATGTTTTTGATGAACGTTTTCATATATATATTTTTTTTTTGCAAATTATCGATAAATTCGTATTCAGGGGGCAAAGATACATCGAAATAAGGTTCTAAAAAAATTAATTGAAAAATTAGTTTTTTTCGCATTTCAGCCCAAATTGAATCGGTTCACTAAAATGGCTGTAATTTATTTTCTAGATAGAATTGCCGCTTGGACATTAGCTCGTTCCCTTCGTAATCGTTTGCCCTTCAAAACCTCGCTTGGTTCATCCGATTCGGATCATTTTTCGATTTTTGGCAGATTTTTAAAGTTCGACCATCGATTTTCGCAAATTTTTGCATATATACCCCTTCTCCCTTTTTTCGGTGATTTTCAAACTGCTCTCATTTCTACAAAAATTGAGATATCGGAATGAACCAATCGCCATTCTCCAAGTTTAGTGACAGCCTTTAAGTACGAAAAAGAAATTTTGGGATCGGTCGAACCAAAGCGAAGTTATGAGCAGTTGAAATTTCGCTATTTTGAGGTTTCTGACAAGTCACCAAAAAATGAGATATTTTTTTTTTTTTTTCTTGAACGTTTCAAAACCATATTTCGATGCAAAATTCATCACTGATTCCGAATCCCGCAAAAATTTGGTCGAAAAAAAATTATTTTTGGAAAAAATGAAGGAAAAATTGAAGAAACATGTTTTTGATGAAAATTCATGCAAATATTGATTTTTTGGGAAAACTATTGGTAGATTCGTGTTCAGGAGGGAAAAATACATCGATGAAAGGCTTGAAAATTTCTTAAGGCCCCTTTCCATTTCATTTTTTTCGTCGATTTTCAAAGTGCTCTTATTTCTACAAAAATTAAGTTACCGACATGAACCAAACGCCATTCTCCAAGTTTAGTGACAAGGTTTGCGTACGAAAAAGACATTTTGAAATCGGTCAAACCGAACCAAAGTTATGAGCACTTGACATTTCGCTATCCCGAGGTTTTCGAAAATAGAGCCGAAAATAAACAAAATTTTTTTTTCAAATTATTTTCGTTTTGAAACGTAATTTCGGAGGGAAATTCACCGCTGATTGCAAATCAGGCAGAAATTCTATCGAAAAAAAATTTATTCATTAAAAAAATCAAGGAAAAGTAAAAAAAAACGAAAAAAGCTCGATGGATACGATTTACTATTAAGTCAATATTAAAAATTAAAAAAAAATATAAAAGATATTTAAAAATTTCAATGCGGAAGAAAGTGATCGGAAAATTTTCACGGTTCGTACAAAACCAGAGGGTCGATACCGTTCGCGATGCAGGAAATCGACAGTTTTGCCGATTTTTCTTTCGTTCATTTTCTTACGATCTGCGCGGGGTTTGCGCAACGACAAAAAAAAACATATTTCACAGTGCATATCCGCACGCTTTTCTCGCGATCTTCGTGAGAACGAGTAAAATCGAGAGAGAATTGATGGGCTTTTTTCCGATCGGTATGCCAAGACGATCGCGGCGCTCTGCGAGAAAACGATCTCGCAAACGCGTCCGAAGAAAATGATTCAATCCACTTCCTATATATATATATATATATATATATATATGCATTCTCCGTCAATCCGCCACTTTTTTTCGACCCTCTCAGATCCGTCCCATAACTTGTCACAGTTTAGTCCAAATTGAAAGTAGTCTCTGCGATTTTTTTCAGATTTTTTTAGCGGTGAATCAAGTAGTTGCATATATTTTTTCGAATCCAAAAATAGCTTAAAACGGAGAGCATGTACAAAAAAAATATTCCTACAAAAAAATTATGTTTTTCCATCAACTATTGAATGCAATATGTGTTATATTTCGATTCGTGTTGCAAAGACCATTTTCTGCACAAAAAAAAAATGAAAATTAATTTTTTTCGCACGGTCCGACACCTTCAATTCTGCTGTCAATTTTATACAATCTATTTAGTATTAGTGGAACGTACAGAAAAATCCCCAATACGGCTACTGATTTTTTTAACCCCGAAAAAAATCAGTTGCCGTATTGTGGATTTTTCTGTACGTCCCACTAATATTATTAGAGATTGTATAAAATTGACAGTAGAATTGAAGGTGTCGGACCCTGCCAAAAAAATTCATTTTCATTTTTTTTTGCAGAAAATAGTCTTTGCAACACGAATAAAAATATAACACATATTGCATTCAATAGTTGATGGAAAAACATAATTTTTTTGTAGGGATATTTTTTTTGTACATCCTCTCCGTTTTAAGCTATACGAATTCGAAAAAATATATGTAACTCCTTACTTCACCGCTCAAAAAATCTAAAAAAAATCGCAGACACTACTCTCAAGTGGGACTAAACTGTGACAAGTTATAGGACGGTTCTGAGAGGGTCGAAAAAAAGTGGTGGAATTGACGGAGAATGCCTCATATATATCTATACACAGCGGTCTATTTTTACTTTCCACTATGTCGTAATTTTTTATTCGCGAAATTGCACTCAACGACGAGAAGATAGTAAATTGAAAGAAAAAAATGGATTCGGGAAGTCGATAGAGAGATTTATATCGACGTCGCGCGCAAGAAGCAAACCAATCGTTTGAGACGGTTTTTCCGATCAGTCAACGATTTATAACGCGTTAAAAAAAAGGATGAGGAAAGAGCAACAATAAGAAACAAAAATGTGCATCCCTGGAAATCGAGAATTCTAATTTTTAAATATATTATCCAATGCGCAAAGTCAATAACTAAGCGAATTAATAATCATCGGGAAATTTAAAAAAAGGCGCGATGAAGACTGATTCTTAAATTGTTTCTTTCCTCAATCCCGTTAATCCCGTTGACACGCGAATCGTGTCTCGATGAAGAGCAACGGTGAACTAATTTTTTTTTCTTAAAAAAAATGAGCGTAAAATTCGACGATTCGTACGATTCTCGTTGCCCATTCGTTTTTTTTCTCTTCAGTGAGGTCGCACAACGGTTTTTATTACATTTTTTTTTGTGTTCCTCAAACGTTCATTGCATTTTTACGTGGACGGTAATTCACGAGAGCTCGGGATAATTAAACTGAAATTCGCTAAAATAAAAATTTCATTTTTAGCGACAAAAAATGTTGGGGAGAGGCGCGGGGGGCAAAATGGACACCATGAGAAGATTACGTAGCAGAATGGAGCTGAGAATTTTTTTTTCAAATATTCACGTAAACGAGGAAAATGTTAAAAAAATTATTTCCCTCGCTTTTAAGCATTTCAGATTATCCTCAAATCGAAAATACTTGAACAAAGCTGCTTGGCGTATTTTTGCAATTTTATTTTTGGCGAAATTCAATTTTAATCGTAGTTGCAGTGTCAAATATTTTTTTTACGATCATGGGGGGCGCCATTTTGCTTTTTGAGTTACTACAATAGTAGTGGGTTATTATAATACTATTAGACTAGGTTTTTTATCCAAATGCGATGGGGATGACAATTTTTCTTTAAATTTCAATTCTTCCTAGAGAATTGTTATGAAAATATTAAATTTAGATCTGATTTTGAGTGGGTGAGTTTATTTAGGTATATCAACGCCAATTAGAATGATAATTCCCTTATTTTCCTTATTTTTCATAGTTTATTAACAATTTTTTATAGCGTCTATTTTGCCTCCAGTGTCAATTATGCCCTGAGAAAGAAATAACGAGAAAAAAACGTATATTCGTAATTAAAGAATTTCTTCCTCCACTGAGAAAACAGTTTATTTGTAGTTATGAAATATATCTAGTTGGCACTCTTACTTAAATATTCCTTAACTGTT